>JBBPBP010000001.1:30581679-30601293 GCA_037974735.1 Cicer chorassanicum
ATAATTTATTAAAAAATTATTATTATTATTATTATTAATATTATTAATTAATTATAAATAATAATAATAATAGTTATTTTTATTATAAATAATATATTAATAATAATAAATAAATAATAATAATAATAATTTCAACATGAAAACCTTTGAAGATTTTATTGAATCCCAATTTTTCGAAGCATAAACTTCGAACCTTTCGAGTAAGGCCGAAATTTCGAAATGCAACATTCGAAACTTTCATTCAATCTGAAAGTTTCGAAATAAAAATTCTGAAACTTTTTCATTAAATGAAATTTTCGAAACTTTCTATTAAATGAAATTTTTAAAACATTCCATTTCGAAACTTTCCATTAAATGAAATTTATAAAACTTTTCATTTTGAAACTTTCCTATTATTATTATTATTATTATTATTATTATTATTATTATTATTATTATTATTATTATTATTTATTGGTATCAGACTTGGGGGGGAATAATTAATATAAAATTAGTTATAAGTATTTAAAATTTGTAATTTTAATTAGAAAGATAATAGTTTCTGGGTAGTAAGTCCCGTGCTTAAGCCGACGAACAGGCGTTTTAGGGCAGTGATTCCTTTGAAAGTTTTTTCTAATTAAAACGAAAATTTCAAATATGAATAACTTCTTTTGTAGAACTTCTTCTTTTTCCAGTCCTTCTACCCAAAACCTCTCAGGGCAAAAGGAACCTATCAATAGTGAAGAGATTACTATTGAAGACTTTCAAAAATCAATTAACAATTGGCAAATTCCAAAAATAAGAAAGGACCAAGTTTATGAAACTAACCTTTTCAAAAACTTACTCAAAACTGATTTCATTATCAAAACTGAAGAAAGAGATGTTCCTTTATCAAATCCTTTTGAAACCATAGATCTTCTTTCTCCAAAAACACTACAGAAACACCGTAACAGGAACTATAATTTCATACATATAGGTCTTGTCCAAGTGGGTATCAAACCTCTTACTAGGGAGGGATTAAACACTTCAATCCTATGTGTCTTAAGAAATGCAAGGTTCTTAAACTTTCAAGATTCAATAATAAGTACTATTGAGTCTAGTTTGTGTCAAGGACCAATCTGGTTTGAATGTTATCCAAATTTTTCTCTATCCTTGAAAGACCCAAATATCTTAAAATCCCTTATATTACAAATCAAAACTCACAATTACAATATGTTATCAGGATCTATTCCTGTAGCTATTATTTACAGAGTCCATTACAAAGCGATGTTTTCAGCCTTTACTGCTACAAAAAATATTGAAAATAAAAAGGGTGAAACCCTATTCTTACAAACTGATTTAACAAAAGCAAATACAGTTATTCCAAAAACCATCCTTTGGAAAGATATAGATCTTCCTGAAGAATGGGTTCTGGAAGGAGCTGTTAAACCACAGTCTCCTGAACAGTCAAAACCAAACAACAAATTGAGAGAAGTAGTACAATATAAAGACGGAAGAGTAATACTAAGTTTTTCCAGAACCTCCAGTGCCAGATACTCTGATGCTGGCCCATCCAAACTCCCTTCAGTTATACAATTACCTGATAAAATTGAAAGCTTCACAAAACCACGTTTTTCGTGTTCTAGTATACCAAGTGCTTCTTTTCAAAACGTAGATTATTCCACAAATGTACCTCATCAAATCTATACGGCACCTCCTAACACTAATGAGGAACAACAAAACATATCTCCACCAACTTCACCATCTTTTTCTGCAATAACTGAAAATGCTATTAATGAATTAAATGCTTTAGAAAAAGAATTTGAAGTAGATAAAACTATGCTTCATAATGATTTCTATTCTTCAAAAAATATAGAGAAAAGAACTTGGTTCTTCGAAAACTTTTTAAAACAAAGAAAGGAAATTCAAAATGAATTTTACGAATTCGTTTTTCAAAATAGAACTCAGATTTTATTTTTTGATTGGTTTGAAATTTATGCGACTCAAAATCAAATTTCTTATCCTTTTAATCAAAAGCAAAATTCTGTAAATCCCATAACGACTAGAAGTAAGATTCCAGAATGGGAAATGTCTAATGGGAAGAAAATACAATCCAATCATCCACCTTTAAGACAGGTCAAAATAACCCATCTTGATCAAGTTGTTGAAGCTGCACCTTACAAAATCCCAGGTGAAAATTCTGATAAAGATATAAAGAATATTATTATACAGAACAACTTCACAAATGCCCATCTTAGCACAATTGCTAAGCAATTAACCAAGATGGAAGAAAACCAACAGACCAACATTGTCTCTCCTGATGAGACAACTGGGTTGAAACTTAAGAACCCGGTCTTTAAACCTTTTCAAATTTCTAAAACCAGCCAAAAATTGTTCAAAGATGGTAAATCTGAATTTACCCAAGCTTTAAGAGACCAACTAAGTAGAGTTGAACAATCTTCTACATCCTCACCTATGATTGTCAAAGACTCTCTTGAGAAAACTATCACTACTTTAGACCAAGCCTCTGAAGTTGAACAAAACATTTGCAGACTCCAATGGCAAAAGGGACAACCATTAGCCATGGTTACAGCACCAGACCTAGGAATTGAGAATAGACCAAACGTCCTTTCTCAATCTAAATTCAATGCCAGTACTGTCTATGAATGGAACATAGATGGTATGTCTGAATACAATATCCTAAGTCTTCTCCAACAAATGACTATGGCATCTAATGCCTACAGAACCCAAGCAAATACACCAGACAAAGCCATAGCTGAACTTCTAATAGCAGGATTTTCTGGTCAGCTAAAAGGTTGGTGGGATTACCATCTTACACCTTCCCAACACTTAGAAATTTTAAGTGCTATCCAAACCACAGAGGAAGGTATTCCCATCCTTGACGAAATAGGAAACCCTATACCGGATGCGGTTGCAATGTTAATTCACACAATTAGCTTGCACTTCATAGGTGATCCTTCTCACTTAAAAGACAAAAATGCAGAACTCCTTTCAAACCTTAAATGTAAAAAATTATCTGATTTCCAGTATTACAAAAACACTTTCCTAACCAGAGTCATGCTCAGGGAAGACTCTAACCAACCTTTCTGGAAAGAAAAATTCCTTGCAGGACTCCCAACCCTTTTAGGAGAAAAGGTTAGAAACAAAATTAAGGAAATCTTTGGAGTAAACCAAACTCCATACAACCATTTAACCTATGGAGAATTAGTCAGCTTTACCCAAAAGGAAGGATTGAAAATCTGCCAAGATTTGAAACTTCAAAAACATCTGAAATGGGAAATGAAAAGAACCAGGCAAGAACTAGGATCATTCTGCAAACAATTTGAAATACCAACAACCAATACCCCTAAAGATTGTGGAGGTTCTTGTTCCAAAGCCTTTAGAAAACCTCATCGAAAACCTTTCTCTAAACCAAGAAAACAAGATTTCTATAAATCTTCCAAACCTCAAAATTCCTATAATCAAAGGAAACCAAATTTTCACAAGAAAAAACCCTTTCATAGGAAATTCGAACCTCAAACTTCAAAGCAAATAACTTGTTATAAGTGTGGTCAAACAGGACACATTTCAAGGTATTGTAACAGAACCAAAAAACTCCATGAATTGAAAATTGATGAACAATTATTACAAAAGATTGAAGCAATCCTTTTAGAAACTTCAGAAGAAGAAAGATTCTCAGAATCTGAATTGTCTTCTGAAGATGAAAAACCTTTACAGTTTGATGATTTAGAAACTTTCGAGTCTCCTAGTGAAACAGAGCATAGTTCTAAGTCGGTCTATGTCCTAACAAAAGATCAAGATTTAATTCTTGATATTATAAAGCAAGTTGAGGACACAAACTTGCAAAAAGATATAATAGGAAAACTTCTAAGTACTTTTGAGTCAAAACAGAATCGACCTTCCACCTCTTCTTCGAAGTTACTTCCTAAGACCACCTATGATTTAACCAATATCCTAAGTGCAAAAAGAAAATTTCAAAACCCGGTTACCATCCAATCTCTTCAAGAAGAGATAAAGCTTGTTAAACAGGAGTTGAGAACTCTTAGGCAAAAACAAGACTCAGATTCAAATATTCTCCAGACCCTTCTTTCCCAAATTCAAAATCAAACCGCTTCTGACCCAGAACAAGATGAAGAGGCAGAAGATATTGAAGACTACTCTCTACCCTTACCCCCAGAAAACAAAATCGATAGCTTAAAAGAAATCCCAGAAGATTTCTTATGTATTTTGAGATCGATAACCACGAGAAAATATTTAATCAAAATCAATTTAGTCTTTTCTGAGGATTACAAATTTGAAGCATTTGCACTTTTTGACACAGGAGCAGACCTAAACTGCTTAAAAAATAGCATTGTCCCAGCTAGATTTCTCCAAAAAACTAATGAAAAACTTGTTGCCGCAAATAACTCCAAAATGACTATAACAAATAAAACTGAAGCCTCCATTAAAAATGGTAATGTTTCTATCAAAACTCCCTTTGTTTTACTAGAAAATATATCTTATTCCGTCATTTTAGGGACTCCCTTCATTAATATGATAACTCCCTATTCTGTCAATTACGATAGTATTTCTTGCAAAACAAAAGATACCAAAATCGTTTTCCCTTTTATTGAGAAACCCATAACAAAGAACTTAAATCTTTTAAAAACTTGTTCTGTTTATAAAAACAAATTGAATTGTTTAATTCAAGGAAAAGAAAAACATCTATATTTTCTAAAACAAGATGTTTCCTTCCTCAGAATTGAACAACAATTACAAAAGGATTTTATGAAACAAAAAATTTCTAAATTACAAAAGAAAATTGAAACTGAAATTTGTTCAGATATGCCAAATGCTTTTTGGGATAGAAAGCAACACATGGTAGACTTACCATATGAAAAAGATTTCTCAGACAAACAAATACCAACTAAAGCCAGACCTATCCAAATGAATTATGAGCTAGAACAACATTGCAAAAAAGAAATTCAAGATTTAGAACAAAAACATCTAATTACTAAATCTAGATCTCCCTGGAGTTGTGCAGCTTTCTATGTTAACAAAAATTCAGAAATAGAAAGAGGAACACCTAGGCTAGTAATAAATTACAAGCCCTTGAACACAGCCTTAAAATGGATCCGTTATCCTATCCCAAATAAAAAAGATCTTTTACAAAAACTACATTCTGCATTGGTATTTTCAAAATTCGACATGAAATCAGGATTTTGGCAAATACAAATTGATCCAAAAGATCGATACAAAACTGCTTTTACTGTTCCGTTTGGACAATATGAATGGACTGTAATGCCCTTCGGATTGAAAAATGCTCCTTCAGAATTTCAGAGGATTATGAATGACATTTTTAATCCGTTTTCAAAATTTTGCATCGTTTATATTGATGACGTGTTAATTTTTTCAGAAACAATTGACGAGCATTTTAAACACCTAAAAACTTTCTTTATGGTTATAAAGAAAAATGGTCTAGTGGTTTCCAAATCAAAACTTTCCCTTTTCCAAACAAAAATCCGTTTTTTAGGACATTACATTTCGCAGGGCACCATAACCCCTATAGAAAGGTCTTTACTTTTTGCAGAAAAATTTCCAGACAAAATTCTTGACAAAACCCAATTACAAAGGTTCTTGGGAAGTTTAAATTATGTTCTAGATTTCTGTCCAAACATCAATAGAATAGCAAAACCTCTCCATGATAGGTTAAAGAAAAACCCGGTCTCTTGGTCAGAGGAACATACTAGAACCGTCCAAATAATCAAAAAACAGGTTAAGGAAATACCTTGTTTACATCTAGCAGATCCATCAGCCCAAAAAATTGTTGAAACTGATGCATCTGACATAGGTTATGGGGGAATTCTTAAACAAAAACTAGCCAACAAGGAATCCATTGTTCAATTTACTTCTGCGCACTGGAATGATTGTCAAAAGAATTATTCTACTATTAAAAAGGAAATTCTTTCAATTGTCATGTGCATCACAAAATTCCAAAGTGATTTACTCAATCAAAAATTTTTACTTCGTATTGACTGCAAATCAGCAAAAGAAGTTTTACAAAAAGATGTTCAAAACATTGCATCAAAACAAATTTTTTCCAGATGGCAAGCCATCCTTAGTATTTTTGATTTTGATATTGAATTTATAAAAGGAGACAAAAACTCAGTTCCAGATTTTCTAACCAGAGAATTTCTCCAAAACAGGACTTGAGAGATGCCCAGAAAAACAAAAAGAATTGAGGTCCAGAAGGACCAACCACAAGAAAACCCAAAACCCATTTCCTCTGCACAACCCATCAAGTCATGGGCAAAAGCAGTAGAAGAAGAAGAAGAAGAAACTCAACAAATTCAAAAATGGCTCACAAGCCAACAACTTGTGGCACCCCAAAACTTTGCTCAAATTAGAGGATTAATGTCAGATGACATTAACTTTCAAAAGGCTGCAAGGCTCCGGGAACTCCAAATAGAGATTGAAAGTCTCTCAATGGAACTTCCATTTTCACAAAAAATTGAAAGGGGAGAATCTTCAAAAACCCCTATACAAAAAATTATTTCAAAACCTTCACAGGAGGGATCATCCTGTAAAATCATTTCAAAACTTCCTCAAGAGGAATTTTCAAAAATTTCTTTGAAACCGGATGAATCTCAGATTTTGATAAATTTTAAACCAAAATCTGAGTATTACATCAAAAAAGAATCTCAAAACATATGGACAATAGAGGATCACTATTACAATAAAAATCCTCAATTGGTCATTTCAAAAATTTTCCCAGACGGTTGGTTTTTTAAACCTTGGGATTTTTCAAAACCACAACCTTATTACAAAGCCATTCTTGAATTGACGGGTTCAGTAACAATTCAAGACAACCCAAAAGAAGGCCCAGTGGATTACTCCACTGCAAAAATTCATAAAATCATCCCACCATCAGAATGGGGACCAAACCTATATACTGCAAAACAATTCCCAATTGACTTCAAAACAACGTTTAACCATTGTAAAACTTTTAACTACTGGGACTACCAACAGGCCTGGTATAATACTTTCCTCATCCAAAATAAAAAATTCAGCCATACTTGGCTCTTTTTCTTCAACCTCACCATGGATGCATCAAAAATCCCTCAATGGTTTGCCCATTGGTGGAAATTTTACGGATCGATCCCTGAAATACTAAAACCGGAGGTCCAAAATAGCTTCCAACTTTTCAAAACACAATACAAACCATCAGATAGAGAACGCATTTTTCACCCTCTAATGTTATTCTCTACAAAATTCTTTTTACCATGGGTATTGGCATGGTACTTTGAAAACGACCAAAAAGAGGCCCAAACAATCCTCACTCGAAAATTCAAAGTGAGATGGTGGACAAAATTCTCCATTCCACAAAGCATCAAAGTACCAGCCGTCACAACTTGGCTTCAAAAACAAGGGTTGATGATACAACAGCCAGTACAAACTCAATTCTTGGCTCAAAAGTCATTTGCCCAGACACAGTTGGCAGCTGCAAAAACGGAAGAAGAATATTTTGAGATAATGGCCCAACTACTAAAAAGCAAGACCAATTCCTCAAAATTTTCTTCCGGTACGCCTTCCGATTCATCCTTGAACTTTGAAGACGAAAACGAAGATGACTGTTTTGGTATCTTCGCGCCTGCAAAATAAATTTGGTCCAATTCAAATTTGATCAAATCGGGCCTAGCCCAAAAAAAAAAAAACGTGAAAAAAGCCCAAAGGGCAAAATTGGAATTATAAAAAAAAAATTATAGTTAATGTAATAATAATAATTTCCATAGGGAATCAGAAGACAAAGAAATGTAATAATAATAGTTAATGTAATAATAAATAATAATATTATTTATTATTAATGTAATAATATTATTTATTATTAATGTAATAATAATAATAATAATAATTAATAAATAACAATACATTAATAAATAATAATAATAATACATTAAAAAATTATTATTATTATTATTATTAATTAATTATAAATAATAATAATAATAATAATAGTTATTTTTATTATAAATAATATATTAATAATAATTAATAAATAATAATAATAATAATTTCAAAATGAAAACCTTTGAAGATTTTATTGAATCCCAATTTTTCGAAGCATAAATTTCGAACCTTTCGAGTAAGGCCGAAATTTCGAAATGCAACATTCGAAACTTTCATTCAATCTGAAAGTTTCGAAATGAAAATTCTGAAACTTTTTCATTAAATGAAATTTTCGAAACTTTCCCATTTCGAAACTTTCTATTAAATGAAATTTTTAAAACATTCCATTTCGAAACTTTCCCATTTCAAAACTTTCCATTAAATGAAATTTATAAAACTTTTCATTTTGAAACTTTCCCATTATTATTATTATTATTATTATTATTATTATTATTATTATTATTATTATTATTATTATTATTATTATTATATATAATTAATTAATAATATTAATTATTATTATTATTATTATTTTTTAATGTATTATTATTATTTATTAATTATTATTATTATTATTAATGTATTATTTTGATTATTATTATTATTATATTTAATTAATTAATTAAAATTTTAAAAAGTACCCCCAGCCAGCGACCTCCCACTAGGCCTGAAAAAAAACCTCTTCAGGAGGTCGCCCCCCGTAGCAACCTGCAGTGTGGCCGAAAAAGTAGGACATTTTGGTAAAGCTTTTTGAAAAGGTGGTAATTTGGTCAAGTTTTTGAAAAAGAGGGATATTGTGATAAAAAAAAAAAAGTTTAATAAGATACAAGTATTAAATTTTATTGTAATTACACACAATATAGTTTACAAAACATCCTCTCAAGTACCATTACACAAAAATATAATACATCTTAATAACAATACATCATCATCTATTTGCCCCGAGTCCGAGCTCAAGTCATCTTATCTACTATAATACAAAAAAATAGTAGGTGATATAATAATCTCAACGAGTTCTATTAAAAGAGGAATGACCGTTTGAAATATTTATGTTTAGATGATTTTTTATTTATTTATCAAATTCTTAAAATTCAATCCTTTTCCATAAATTATCGACAATCTATCCCAATAATCTCAATGTGGACCACCAAGATAATTGTGATCATTTTCTTCTGTAAGGTATGTGATGACCATGACAACAATCGGCGTCGCAGTTGCTCTTCCCTTACTGATGTTTCATTATTGAAACATCCTCGTATCCCACTATAACATTTTAATCAAAGCAACTCATATCATGACACTATGTTTATCAAACATTCCTCATTATCAATCCAATTTGAATTCAATTTGAATTTAATTAATATCAACTCATAATAACTTTAAAAACAATACATAAAAGTTTGTTCCAAATAAAAGGGAAGTTCCCACCAAAGGGAACTCTCGGTCAGAGGAAAGTTCTAGACAGAGGGAAGTCTATGACATAGGAAGTTCCAGACAAAGGGAAAGTTTCAGCTAGAGGAAGTTCTAGACAGAGGGAAGTTTCAGTTAGAGGAAAGATCTAGACAAAGGAAAGTCTCAGTTAGAGGAAGTTTCATACAGAGGGAAGTTTCAGTCAAATGAAGTTCTAGACATACGGAAGTTCTAGAAGAGAAGTTTCAATCGAAGGGAAGTTCTAGTTATTAACAGAGGGAAGTCCCAACATAATCAAATTAAGATGTTTATAGGTGAATTTCAGGAAAAATCAAATAAGAATGTTCAGAGACCAAATACAATAGTTAACAACAAGCAGTCCACAACATTCAACACTCAATATTTAAATTCAATAGCCAACAAAAATGAACATAACATAAATATAGAATGCATTCTTGAAAAATTGAATGGAAGTGCCAACAATACCTACATGCAAAACAATACGATTTCCCTCATTCTCAATTTTAAAAACCTCATTATTTCAAGACCCCGGAAATGAAATCTTCAATAGAAAAAGATGTTGATATCAACCCAAGAACCCACATGCAACATGAAAATCTATTATACTAGAAACAAAACTTACATTCTATTTTGATGGATTGAATATGAAACTCCCGAATTTGATCTTTATCTTCATTTGGCGATTCTTTAGGGTGCAAATGATACTAATTAAAAATGGAGGAAAAATATGCGGGAGGCCAGATTGAAGGGAAAGAAACTCTGAAACTTGCTACCATGGAAAGAAGTTTCGTGAGGTAGAGAGCAGGAGAGAGAGGTTGATGATGAAAAATAACAGAATGAGAGAATAAGTATTAGTGTTAAAGGTTTGGTATTTTAGTGTCTTGATCTTGGACATGCAAGGGGTTGAAGATGAAGGAGCTTTTTGTTCTTCCATTTTTCGTAAAGAAGAAAAGAACCCACAAGAAATAGTGGGAAACGTGTGGTAAGAGAACATGAAAGAGTTTGGCTGGTGGTGAAGGAAAAAGAGGATATTTGAATGTGTGTATGGGTTATGTGTGATATGCAAGTGAAAGAGAAAGGAGAAGAGTAGTATACATAAATCCTTTAACATTTGTACTTCATAATATTACCACTCTTCTACCCCAGTTCTAGAAAACAATATAAACTAAACATTAATAGTAATTAATTGTTATCACTTAACAACAAAATTAGGGGTCTAATTATTATCTTAACCCTGTAAGTATTTCTAAGGTAGTGAGAGGGATTGTTACATCCTATCCACCTTAGAAAAAAAATTCCCTCAAAATTTGAGAACTTACTTATTGAAAAAGATTAGGGTAGTCATTCATCATGTTGAATCCAGTCTCCCATGTGGCCTCTCCCTGTGACGATACTCCACAAATAACTTTTACCATGGGAATGATCTTATTTCTTATTGTCTTTACCATTTTGTCAACAATCTGAATTGGCACTAGACTGTAGGTGAGGTTTGGTTTCAACTAGAGAAACTCATGACTCAAGATATGGTAAGGGTCAAGGACATACTTTTTATGTTGAGAAACACGGAAGAAATTATGTAACTATGAAAAACAAGGTAAAGCTATTCGGTAAGACATAGGACCTAATTGTTGAACAATTTGAAAAGGTCCTACAAAATGAGGACTAAGCTTCTTGACTTTTAACACTCTTCCAACACCAACAATGGGGGTGACCTTGTGGAATACATGATTACCTTCATCAAATTATAAGCGTCTTCTCCTGTTGTCAACATAATTCTTTTGTCGACTATGGGCTACTTTTAATTTATCGCGAATGATACAGATCTTTCCAATAGTTTCTTGAATTATCTCAAGTCATAAGATCCCCTTGTCTCCTACTTCTGACCACATTAAGGGTGATCTACATTTTCAACCATACAAAGCCTCATATGGTGTCATTCCTATAAAGGTGTGGTAGCTGTTGTTATATACGAATTATACTAAAGGTATATTTCGTAACATGCTTATTAGTCTTTGGTGCTCTATTTTCACTTTCTGACATGTCAAATGTTGGGTCACGAAAGTTGCTACATCAATCTTCATACTTGGCTACGTATAGTTCTTTATAAGGTCTTGATACATTTTAGTAGATCTAGGGGGAATGTACAAGTTACTCATATGAGATTCATCTAAAACTATCCTCTTTAAGTTATCGTCCTTAGGAACGCAAATCCTGTTCTTGAAAAGGATAATTCCTTTTGTTGCCATTGAGAACTATGGCTGGTCCTTCCTCGATTGTAACTCTCAATCTAATTCTTGGGATTTCCTAATTTGGGTTCTAAAATGACAAAAAAATCTCCAACTGGTTTAAGAGGACTCTACCACAAATAGAAGTCGTCTTTAGGTTAAGGTCTCTGAATCTCTCTATCAAGTCAAACTCTTGAATCATTAAGTGAGGGACTTGGAGGAATTTCTTACTTAATGTGTCTGCCACTACATTGGCTTTACCGAAATGCTACCTTAACAAAAAGTCATAGTCCTTAAAGAATTTTATCCACCTACATTGTATCATGTTAAGCTCCCTCTAATCTAAAAGGTATTTCAAACTCTTATGGTCACTAAAGACATCAAAGTGTACACCCTAAAGATAATGTCTCTAGATTTTAAGTGCAAAAAAAAATTGCAGTAACTTCTAAGTCACGCGTAGGATAATTTTCTTCGTGTGGTTTCTGTTGACGGGAGGCATAGGCAATTACTTGTTTATTTTGTATTAAAATGCAACCTAAACCTTGGAAAGAGACGTCACAAAAGACTTCAAACTCTAGAGATAGGTCTGGAATTGCTAATACAAGGGTTGTAGTTAACTTTGTTTTTAGTGTTTGAAAACTCTTATCACATTCATAATCCCACACAAAAGGATGATCCTTACTTGTCAACCTTGTTAAAGGCAAAGCTATTTGAGATGATTTTCTAACGAACCTACGATAGTTTCTTGCTAAGCCTAGGAAACTCTTAACTTCAATCACATTTTTGGGTTGTTCCCACTCAAGTACTACTTCTACTTTGGGAGGATCTACAACTACCCCTATTTTGGAAATTACATGACCTAAAATTTTTACTTATGACATCCAAAAGTCACACTTGGTTTTGCAAACAACTTCTTGTCCCTTGGGATTTATAGTATAACCTTGAGATGCATTGTATGTTCTGCTCGAGTCTTTGAAGAAATCAAGATATCATAAATAAAAACTACAACAAATTTGTCTTGATAAGATCTAAAGATCCTATTCATATTGTCCATGAATATGGCTGGAACATTTGTTACACTGAACAACATAACTAAAAACTCATAATGTCCATCCCGCGTTCAAAAAGCCGTTTTTGATATGTCTTCAGACTTTATCCGAATTTGATGGTATCCAGATCTAAGATCTATTTTGCACAATATGATGGCTACCCCCATTTGGTCCAAAAGGTCATCTATCCTTGGAAATGGGTATTTGTTCTTAATGGTTACTTTCTTCAACTATCTGTAATCTATGCAAAGTCTCATCCCACCGTTTTTCTTTTTCACTAAGAGTACAAGTGCTCCTCAAGCTGACACACTAGACCTTATAAACTGTTTGCTTATGAGATCTTCTAATTGGTTCTTAAGTTCACTTTGTTCCAAAGGAGACATCCTAAAAGGACCAATGGATATAGGTCCTGCCCTAGGGATTAGATCTATGGAAAACTCTGGAATGTTTCAAACATTTATTTTTGACCCCAAACTTGAAGAAATTAACAATAATATACCTTGACACCCATTGGCTAAACACTAGAAGAGTCGAGAAACATTGAACAAGGAAGTAAGTTTTGGTTCCTTTGGATATGGAATGCTAGATGGGATTATAACTACTCTACCATGACAAACAACAGTTACAAAGTTCTCTGACATCCAATCCATCCCTAGAATGATGTATATTCCTTTAAGGGGTATACAAACTAAGTATACTAAAAAGACTATATCAAGAAAGCTAGTAGGACATTGAAATCATGCGAGAAAGGTTTCAATTTGGGTTCTTAGCTGCAGTAGATATAACTAAGGTAGAAGGTAAACTTGTTAAGGAAATATTGAGTCGCGTAACAAAATCAAAGGATATGAAATAATGAGATTGAGATTCACCCGTATCAAACATAAGAATTAAGGGTTCTTGATTTACAAAACATGTACCAGTAATCGAATTGTTATCCTTAGTTTTCTTACAATCAAGGGAATAGACCCTCCATGAGCTTGGTTTACTTGGATTGGCATCATCTTTCTTCTTGTAGACTAGGCAAACAGAAGCAACGTGTCCCGGTTGGTTGCAAAAATAACAAACATTCTTCCTTGCTAAACATTCTCCTCGATGTTCTTTTCCACATTTTGACCACCTTCTTGTGAAGTTTTCACCTTCAATTGTTTCCCTTTTCCTTAAGAAGGCTTCACCTTCAACTGTTTACTGAATTTTTTAGAATCCTTTCGTTGCTGCCACTTGGCCTGCTTATCCTATAGCACCCTCTTCAAATTTTCCTCAACAATGTAACTCTGATGCACGAGGATAGAATAACTTGTGATCTCAAATTGTCCTACATTGCCTCTAATTTCTCATTTCAAGCCCTATTCAAACTTGTTAATCTTCCATTCTTTGTCTGGTTCATACAAAGCGTGGGACGAATATTTTGCCAATTCTTTCAAATTGTTGCACATACTTAGCCACTAACATGTCTTCTTTATATAGGTAGATGAACTCAAACTCTTTCTTCTTTCTTGCACTCTTTGGATAATAAATATCCTAGAAGTTTGATTCAAAATTTTCCCATTCAACTAGTGTTTCTAGAGTCAACATATGACCCTTCACTTCTTTCCACCAATGTTCTGCTTCACCCTTTAGTAGGTGAGTGGTAAATACTACCTTCTGTTTCTCTAAGCACTATACTACTTCAAAATCATTTTTTATTTCTTCGAGCCATGCTAGAGCTTCTGTTGGGTTATGACTTCCTCCAAGGACTGGAGGTTGCATCTTAAGGAAGTAATCGAACGTTCTACTTGCTACTTGATTGACACCTTTGGTTATACTAGATGCTGGACCAAGTTAGTGGTAGCCGAAGCTTGTTATTGAATAGCTTCTAATATTCGGTTCCATGGCTCAATAGCATGTAGTAGTGGTATACAAAAAATACTAAGTTCATCAGACATAATATCCGGTGAAGTGATACGTAGAATGTATGGCAAAAGATGATGCATCACAAATTAACCCCTTACCCATAGTTCAGCTAGTTCGACTGACTGTGATACCAAAATATAATACTCATTATCATGTATCTAGAAAATGGTAGTAAAGACATACATCATAGTGTTTTGAAGGCAATCTTATAGGTTCAAATAAGATACAAGCATTAAATGTCATTGAAAGTACAAACAATGTAGTTCATGAAACATCCTCTAAAGTACCATTATACAAAATATAATACAAATTAATAACATAACTATTAGGAAAAACTCTCAAATTAAGTTTTGATGAAAATAAACAAAGTTTAATTAAGAATGTTAATTATGATTTTAAATGTGATGTTAATTTAATATGTGCTCTTGAGTGTTTTTATTAAAGATAGGAACCAAGCAAAACAAAGAAATTAGATGAAAAACTAAACAGAACATTCTTGATCATAAGTTGTACAAAACAGAGAATGTTCAACAGAATCAAGATTGATTGTCGCAGCCACTTCACCAATCTTGCTCCACTTTTTAACAATGATTATGCCTTAATTCTTTATACCAATTTCATCAATGCATGGCAAGGAACAAATAGGAATCATTATTACTTAAAGAGGTTCATGAATCTAAGCATGTCAAAACGGATTGTAACTTTCTCTAGTTTGGAAATGTCAAGAAAGTTGAAACAAGACTAAACTTCAAGATTGATTATAAGTTCCCAGATTGTCCAGAAGCCTATTAGACCAGATTGATCATCAATCTCCACTTCTAATCATCATTCTCCGTTTCTACTCAAGAACAATCTCCGTTTTCTGCTGAAAAAGACTTCTCAGTTCTGCAGAAATTGTTCACTCATTTCCAAACAGTTTTGGATCAAGTCAAGTGTCTAGATCAAAGCCCAATTATCATCAAGTATTTTCGAAGCCTAATGGGTCATTAAGAGCGCAGGAAATTCGTTTGAAATTGAGCAAAACAACTCAGTCAAGCAAGACCCAAAACTGTCACATGAATGGATTATTTTTCAACAGATATGTTGCATTAGTCAGAAGTAAATCGAGCACTACCAACAGCTCTTTCTGACAAGAATTAAATGCTCAAATCATCTATAAAAGGAAGGAAAATTCGCAAGCATCATTCAGAACTTCAAGTGCCAAGTATTCTCATAAAATCATATTCACTTGCATTCTTGAAGTTATCTCATTCACAAAAGAAATCAGACTGAAACCATCATATACTTTCGTTTTATCTTACTGAGTTTTTTTATTCTGGATCTATTCTCAAACAAGAGTTGAGCATAATCAGATTCAACCAAACCCTTTAAATCATTATTGTGTAAACTCATAACTATAAGGATTGTTTATAGTTTGAGTGTGGTTAAAAGAGTTAACTATAAAATCCTAGCAGATTAGTTAGGTGACTTGATTGAATCCTTTCTGGGTGGAAAGGAAGTGTAGTTATAGATCAAAGTTGATGTTTAACTGTGTAACCAAAAGATTGTTCTCCATTCCTTGAACACTTTAGTGAAAATCTCATAGTTGTGAGGACTGGACGTAGCCTGAGTTGGGTGAACCAGGATATATCTTTGTGTGGTGTCTCTTCCTTATCTCTATTTACATTCAGTTACTTTTATTATCAAGTTAAATAGAGAAATTAAAAACTGTGATTTTAACTAATCAAGAACGTTCTCCGTTTTCTGTTTCAGAACCAAGAACGTTCTCCGTTTCTGTTTTCATAACCAAGATCATTCTTGAGTTGTTTTCTTAAGTTTTTAACAGGAAATTTTAAATAGGCAAGATTACAATTCAAACCCCCTTCCTTGTAACTTGACATTGCTACTTCAATATCATCATCATCTATTTTCCCTGAGTCAAATATCAAATTTTCTTATCCGCTATAATACATAAAAAATAGGGGGTGAGATAATAATCTCAATGAGTTCTATAAAAAAAAAAAAAGGAATTTTGAAATATTTATGTTTAAATGAAATATTAAACATAACAGGTTTTATCAAATTATTAAAATTCAATAATTTTCCATAAATTATGGACAGTCTATCTGATAAAATATTAAACATAAGAAGTTTCAAACAGATGGAAGTCCCAACGGAATGGAATTACGATGTCTAGAGGGGAATTTCAGTAAAAGTTGAATTACAATATTTAGAAATCAGATACAACACTTAGCACCTGATAGTCTACAACATTCAACATTTAATTTTCCAATTCAAAAGCAAAACAGAATTAATATAACATACATATAGAATGATTTGTTGAAAAAATTAATGTGTTAACAATACCTACATGCAAAACCTTATGTCACGACCTAAAATTTTGAGTGTATCTCGAATTCAATGGAGTCGCCACCAAAGTTTATTTTAAAAATAGGGAAAATATTGGGAAACCCTTAAAAATAAAATAAAAAATAAAAATGGTCTTTGAAACCAAATTTTGAGTTCGGGAGTCAATTATGCAAAGGGAAGGTATTAGCACCCTATGACATCCGTTAAAATATGGTTATCTATAATTAATTGTGCAAAATTAATATTAACTTAAATATACTTATTTCTCCTTATTATTAAATATCAATTGTTTTTTGAAATAAATGTGTACTTAAAAAGAGAGGGAAAAAAAAAAGATTTTTTTTATTAATATGCTTGACAAGAGTGTGATCTTGCTCCTACGTATCTCCTAGTGCGAAGGAGAAAACAAAACTATGTAGTTCTTGGATATAAAATGCGGATGTGTTGATTGCTTTTCAAGAAATTGTGTTTTGTGTTGATAAAAAAAAAAAAGAAAGAGAGAGAGAAAGAGAGAGAGAGAGAGAGAGAGAGAGAGAGAGAGAGAGAGAAAGCGTTTATTTGATTTGAATAATTATTTTGAAAAAAAATGAGTTTTAAGACTATCAAGTTGTACAACTCGTGTCTCAAAAACTCAAGGAGTAAAAAGATGTCTCATCCTGTTAATCTGTTTAAGAATATTTTTTTATTATTTTCGGTTTTAAAATTGAGTTTTAAAGCCACCAAATGGTACAACTAGTGTCTTAACAACTCAAAGATGTCACATCTAATTAATCTAATATTTATTTATTGTGAATGTTTTTTTTTAAAAAGTGAACAAACACAGAGAGAGAAATGAGTTTCATTGTTAAGAGAGAGAGAGAGAGTGAGAAAGAACAAACACATCAAAAACGGCCACGAAAGGGGAGTTGCCGACAGTGGTGGTTCGTTGAGGGTCGAAGTTGACGGTGGTGGCTGAGTGGACGCTATAGCGGTAACGCTCGTGATGGTGATTCGCCGGAGGTCAAACTTGATGAAGGTGGCTGTGTGGACGCTCTGACGGTAGTGCTCGTGGTGGTGGTTTGCAGAGGTTGATTTGATGATGGTTTCCTAAGGGATTTGCAAAGGATGATGGAGGTGGTGATATATGGCTCATGCTCTCTCTAACTCTCTACATTTTATTCAAGTGTTTTTCCTTTGATTTTTGTTGGTTGTGTTATTAAAAAGGGTTTTGATTTGTTTATGGTTATCAATTGATTTGATGAAGAAGATGGTGGTTTTTTATGTTGATCTTAGAAACAAAGAAGAACTCTTTTTCCTTTATTATGATTTTTTAGGAAAATAAAACTCTCCCTGATTTAATTTTTTATTCTCAATTTATAGGCTACTAGGATGAATCGTTGCGTCCATGAGATAAATTGAGTTCCTGTTTTTCTACTATTTTGCATAAATAATGGAGTGACAAGTGGAGATGAAACTGTTGGAACCAAGTTGATTTTATACTTAGAGTTTTGATAATAACAAAAGTATTTTATGAGAGCAATATATTTGACTTCAAAGAGTATGAATAAAGATTCATGTTTTTGAAGAAAATCTAAAATAAGATTTGATTTAAATTTATAATTGAAGAAAACTAAAATAAGATTTGATTCAGATTTATAATTGAAGAATATCTAAAATAAGATTTGATTCATATTTATAATAGAAGAAAATCTTTGACCAAGTTGAAAAGAAGATATGGTCAAGATTTGAAGAAGATTCGAAGAAGATTTGATCAAGATTTGAGGAAGATTTGATCAAGATTTGATAACGTTTTGAAGAAGATTTGATCAAGATTCATCTACAACAAAATATGAACATAATCAATCTGAAGAATTTACAAATGCAATCTGAACAAAATACGAACAAAATCAATCTGAAGAATTTACAATCTCAATAAACAAAAAATGAACATAATCAATTTGAAGAATTTATAAATGGAATCTGAACAAAATACAATTAAGAATTAAGCAATGACTAAATTGAAGCACAAATTTTAACTATAAATAGATAATCAAGGCTGAAGAAGAAAATCATCGAAAAGTAGAAAAGAGTAGTCTTAGAGTTCAAATAGAGAAACACTTGTTCAAGTTATAAATATTTTTTGAGTGTTTACTCAAGTTTCAATCTTTTGTATCCAACCCGATAGTGGTTTAATTCCTTCTTCAATCTGGGGTTGTCATGTTGTTAAAAGATATTCCCATTCAAAATTCGTGAGAAGATCAAAAGTTTAGGTCGTTATTTGCACCTGAAGCTATTCCTTCAAAATATTGCTTATATTTTGCGGTGAGTTATCATTACTATTTGTGTTGCTAGCAAAAAGGCAAATTTATCTACATTTTTATTGATTTAATTTAATGCATTATTTTATTACAATTATTATATAATATTTATTTTAGTTTATATATCATAAAAAAAATCAATTATAAGTTCTTTATTTACATTTGTTTTATTTTGTTCTATTTTTTTCCAAATAGCATAGTAGATAAACTCAATACTTTAGTTGAAGACAAGTTGATAATCTCAAATTCAAACTCAACCTATTTATATATCAATATCTTTGCAAGAAATGTATTACGGGATTCATTCTTTTATTTGGCTTAATAAGAAGAACAAAAATGTAAAAAAGCAATGGATTTTGGTTTTACAATTAGAATGAAGAGTTACTAATCATGTGGGTGATTTTAAAAGTAATTATGATAAATTTTAAATATTATTATTGATTTAACTTGTATTTAAATAATAGTATA
>JBBPBP010000001.1:30601636-30637306 GCA_037974735.1 Cicer chorassanicum
TGAGAACATTAATAGAAAAAAGCAAACAATAGAAACAAAAAGAAAAAAATGATAGAAAGATAACTCAAATGAAGTTGTATCTAGAAATATTTTTTTAAAAAATAATTTTATAACTCAAAAATTGAGAATTAAAATTAAAAAAAAGTGCAAAAGACATTTTTGTAATAAAAGATATACTACATTAAAATGGTGTATTATCTCTATTATTAGTATAGATAATTATGAGTCGGGCGAAAAAGAGGCACTCCAAATTATCTTCTATCTCTTTATAAAGATTAATAGATTATTATTATTATTATTATTATTATTATTATTATTATTATTATTATTATTATTATTATTATTATTATTATTATTATTATTATTATTTTACATTGACAATCAATTATAATGTGTCGATTCATAAAATATATTATAACTTCATGTTCGAATCTAATCTGAAATATCTTACGTCGTTGGTAAATCGGAAGACAGAAAGCTTTGTGAATGTTGATGTGTGGTTGGAATCTATGTTTCAATAGGTGCCCATCAATGGAGTGCATATGCAAACACGGGTGCTCAAGTCAATATATGATTGAGATGGACGAGAGGCAAGGCGGATCGTATTTTAATTTTAAAATTTAGGGACTTCTGATAAAAAACGTGAATTTTTAATAATTAAATAAAAGGGATAAAATAAATTTTAGTCCTTATAAAATTTTTTCAACTTTTTAATCTCAAAAAATTTATTTTCTTTTAGTCCGTATTTTAAATTGTTTTTTTCTTTTGTAAAAAAAATATTTTAGTGCTTAGAAAAAGTTTATAAAATTAAAATAGAAAATAAAAGTAAATAAAATTTTTTAGAAATTAAATTTAAAATTTTGTAATTTTATAGAAATAAAAATATATTTAACTCAAAATCTATTTTATTTTACGATATTATAAAAAATAAAAGTCAAAACCCTCACAAATTGGAGCTCCGTGTTATTGAACTATTTGTCCAGCCCAATAAATGGCCTTGACAAGAGCTATATGGTATATCATACATAGTTGGGTAATGAGGCATAGCTTATATATTATAAAATGGGATGGTATTGCATTTGGATCAGTCCGAAATATTTCTCTCTTAAGTTTTTTATTTTATTGGGTTGTTAATATCTCACGTGCTAATTCATAATATATATATATATATATATATATATATATATATATATATATATATATATATATATATATATATATATATTTTGTCACCTCCAAAACAAAGCATCATACACGTAGTACCACGAAAATACTTCAAAATTCATTTTACAGTATTCCAATGCTCTCTACTTAGATTTGACAAAAATCTACTGACTGTACCAACAACATGCGCAATATCTAGTCTTGTACACACCATTGCATACATCAAACTACCCACAACAGAAGCATAAGGAACTTGTTCCATGTCTCTTTTCTCATCTTCACTAGAAGGATTTTGTTTACAACTCAACTTAAAATGAGCAGCAAGAGGAGTACTTACAGTCTTAGAGTTTTCCATTTGAAACATTTGCAACACTCTCTCAATATAGTGTTCTTGTGATATTCAAAGTTTCTTCTCCTTTCTGTCACGTATGATTCTTATGCCAAAAATCTTTTTAGCTGCTCCCATGTCTTTCATGGCAAATGACTCGTCCAACTGCTTCTTTAACCTGTCAATGTTGAAAATATTTTTTTCAACATTATTTTCAATCTTTTAGTTATTGTATTTTCAATGTTAAATAATTTTAGACTCGGTGGATCACTTTAATTTTTTATTATTTGAAAAGTTATCGTATTTGATGTAATTTTTGATTAACCTTTATTTTCATGTGTGTAATTGCTATGAGGAAGAAAGGTCGATTTTTTATATTTTATTATTTTAGAAGATATGGTAAATTCTATTTAATTAATTCAAACAATGTGAGGTATTAGATTCGAATATGAAATAAGATGTCGAATATAACAATATCAACATTTGTCATTTGAATTAGAACTTAAGGAAGAAAAAAACCCAACTTTACACATAGAAGATCTAGATTTTAAATTAGGTCGAAAAATACAAAATATTTTCTACAATATTTTTTAAGATTAATGAGTTTGTAAAAATATTTTATAAAGTCAATTACAACTATTTATGATACATTTATTGTATCAAGAGATTAAAAATATTTGATAAGAAAAATTGATTTAAATTACTTAAAAAAAATTACATAATAAATTTTCTAATTTTATGATTCATTTTTTAAGTCTTTGAATAATTTACGGATGTTGAGTATAGTTAAACAAAAAATATATTAACATGAATCTAGAATCATGTACGTTTTTCTTCCGACTACTAAAACTTCAAAAGTGGCGATTCTCACCAGAAAGAAAACAAAATTTGATCACGACGTGTACGGATTTTGTAAACTTGTCTAAGCTATCAGTACAGTAGTACACAATTGGAATGATGTGGAAAATAGTAGCCGTGAAAAGCATTAGTTGATTCAGTTTCATTTTTTTTTAAGTTTTTTCACTTTTAATTCGTTTATAAATTTAATCTGCTGGAATTTCTTTCTATATCGCACAATTCTTTAGAATATTAATAATTAATTCTATAAAAATAATTTTAATTAAAATTCAGTTCAAATAATATTAAATAAATAAGTTCTTACTTTTTTTAAATTCATTGAGCATTTTCGAGAAATATGAATTTTTGTTCAGCATTATCAAAAGCATCTTAATTTCAATTAAAAAATGAAATTTCATTAGACTCCACCGAACGTGCATATCGTTGCATAACTAGTTCATTTTCTTTCAGTGACGAATTTTGTTGGTCATTCTCAAAATATTCATGTGGCATAAATTCCGCTCCTTGTAAAATTCCAAAATTATAATTGTTATGTTACTTGGACCTTTTTCCCGTTATGTTCTTTTTTGAAATTTTTTTCCAGCGAAGTTGTCTTTGATATTTTCAGTACACGCGTGTAATAATTTCAGTTATTATTATTATTATTATTATTATTATTATTATTATTATTATTATTATTATTATTATTATTATTATTATTATTATTATTATTATTATCAAATAGTAAGATAGACAGGTAGTTCTAAAATCAGAAAGAGTAACTATTATTATTATTATTATTATTATCAAATAGTAAGATAGACAGGTAGTTCTAAAATCAGAAAGAGTAACATTAAAATTTCATCTAAGTTGTTGTTATTGTCTGGTTTTTCCCTTTATATGAATTTAATTTGGGTAGGTAATAAAGACCATGCTAAGGACAACATCAGTAGCTTCAGAACAAACTTCGTGTTGGATAAGGATTCCTCCTTCATGGGTGCCACATCGGAATCACTCTAATTCGCGCATAACCTTTAGTATCAATCATCATCATCATAAGTCCCTAGGTCTATACCACATAACCCATTAAATTTTTTTCAGTTTTTAACGAACATTTTAATTGATATTGATATAATGTTCATGTCATGTGGCAGTTTTTTTGTCTTTAATTTTTCATTAATAGATTGTCTTGTGACACATGGAATTATATTATATAGTAAATTAGTTTTATGGTTCTCAATGTTTGATGTGTCACAGTGGTAAAGTGTTGCAATATGACGGTGACACCTAAGATATTGATTAACGATGGCAATCTGGTGGTTCATGGGAAGACTATACTGAGTGAAGTTCCAGACAACATTGTAGTAACTCCAGGAAATGGAAAGGGAATTGTGACTGGTGCTTTTATTGGTGCTACTGCTTCCAACACCAAAAGTCTCCATGTGTTTCCCATTGGTGTCTTACAGTAAGTTCTTTTACTATTTACAGCTTAACTGCTAATCCTATGCTTATTGATTAGGTTTTGTTGAAATCATAGAGAATAGTTGATGATTTAGGATATGTTCGGTGAATCGGTTATGCTGTGACGAAAATTAATTTTGAATTCATTGTGTTTTGTAAAATTGTTTTTGACTAAAGTGGTTTATATGTGGATAAATTCATACAAAAATGGGTTGAATAATAGCTTCTAGGCTAAAAATCAATTAATTAAAAAGTGTGCTAAAAATAGTGTGTTGCTATTATGATTCAAAAATAATTGTAGAGTCAAAAGTTTTAAATTCTTGTTTCAAGTAATAATCAATTCTGGAATTAAAATTGATTATACTCGAGAACAGTTTTCTCTACACCTTTAGAGACAATTTTGCCTCTTCCAAAATTTTTAGGGAGAATTTTGCCGTTTATGTGGTCTTACTTAGCTCGAGATAATCCTGATTTATACCAAAAACATTGGATCATTGGATGGTTTAGTTTATATAGTTGTTGTCGGAAAGAAATTTATATGATGTTTTAATGATGCATTTTAGTATATGTTCTTTAGTTAAATTAGACGATGATGATTTTATGGTGAAGCTTGCCTCATTTGATCAAGTTTGTTCATATAAAATTTGGCTGAAACAAAAGTAAACAGTGTGACATACATGATTGTTGATTTTGATTTTGGGTGTGTATGAATGACCTAAAAGAACTTGCTACAACACATTCATTCATCTAGTTTACTAAATTCAATTCAATTTATTAATAGGGATCTCCGATACTTGTGTTGTTTCCGGTTCAAGTTATGGTGGATGACTCATAGAGTTGGAACTTATGGGAGGGATGTTCCATTGGAGACCCAATTCATGCTTATAGAGATTAAAGATAGTAAAAATCAACAGGAAAATTCTCCAGTTATCTACACTGTTCATGTTTTTCTGTCTCTAATTTTCCGTTGCTGATTCATTTTCATTTTTAAGTCTCTATAACTTAGCTACAGAACTAAAGGTGGAATTCATGATTTTAAGTTGCTTACTTTTTCAATTTTTTTTATAGGAAAATGTTAGTTGACATATTTGTTAGTATGCTGTGCTAGTATTCAGGGTTTGAACCTTGAACCTCATTCTCAAACTCTTTCAAGTGTCCCAACTCAACAATCTGAACTACGCCCTGGAGACTTAAGTCTCTTATTATCCATTCTAATTGAAATTTTTTGTAGTAGTTATATGAATTATTAGCTAGAATTTTTCTCTCATTTGGTGGAATTTTTATTTGTATATTGACAAATGTTGTGTTACTGACTCCTTTTCTGATTGTCAATAAGGGCTGTTGAAAAACATATGCAAACTTTCCTTCATCGTGAGAAGAAAAGAGTAACAATCTCCTCCTAGAAATATCACCAATACATCCATTTATTAACTATATGTAGTGGTTCTTTAATCCTTTGTATCGGTTGGTTTTATCCAGTTGCCGTCTTTTCTTGACTGGTTTGGCTGGTGCACATGGGATGCTTTCTATACTGATGTCACAGCTGTAGGTATTGAAGAAGGCTTGAAAAGGTAATTAGTGAGAGAAATAAGAGTTGGATTTTATTAATGATCTGTTAAAAGAGATCAAGATGATGTTTAGACATTGACTAGATAATGAAGTGTTGTGTTTTGTTTGATTCTTTTACTTTAGCCTATCAGAGGGGGGTGCATCTCCGCGGTTCCTCATCGTGGATGATGGTTGGCAACAGATTGAGAGTAAACCAAAAGATGCAGATTCTGTTGTACAAGAAGGAGCACAGTAAGATTTTATCTGTGCCTATATAACATATTTAGCATAAGTTTTTCATGCACATTTTATAAACAAAATCCTAATTCAGCTTTCTATAATTGATATCCATATTTAAAAATGTGTAATTGATCCTTTGGATAATGTGATGACTGCAGGTTTGCTACTAGGTTGACTGGTATTAAAGAGAACACTAAATTTCAAAAGAATGGAGAGAGTAATGGCCTCAAGCATGTTGTGAATCAAACAAAGCAAAATTACAATGTGAAGTATGGTCGAGAATCGTGAAAACCTATAAATTTCAAAATTAGTTGTATTCTTTTTGTTCTTGAGTCGTTTGGGCATATCTAAATTTATGTGACAAAAGAATTATCTAATGACCTTTTTTATTGGATAGAAAAATGTTAATTGTTAGTATGTGTGAATTATAGAGGAAATGATCTTTTCATTTCTTGAATCAGAATGGTTACAATTCTGGTTTTAAATACAGCATTCCCTAGTCTAATAAATCAGAATTAAATAGGAGGGATTTACTGTACAAGGTCCCTTGATATTCACTACAGCTGTCCTATATAACATAATAATAAATTAATTACAGAATAATCAATCAACAAATAACTTATTCTCAGCCACAGTTTGGAATCCAACACTCCCCCTCAAGCTGGGCAGTAGATGTCAATCATGCCTAGCTTGGACCTTAAGTTCTCAAAATTGGATTTGTGAAGGGCCTTGGTCAGTATGTCTGTAGTTTGGTTCTTGGAAGTGATGTATTCCAACTTGATAATTCCACCATCTATCTTTTCTTTTATGAAATGTCTATCTATCTCCACATGTTTTGTTCTATCATGGTGGACTGGATTTTTTGCAATATTGATGGTTGCCTTATTGTCGCACCAGAGGCTCATGGTGGAATCTGTTGGTACTCCTAATTCCTTAAGCGTTCTCTGCAACCAAATTCCCTCACAAATGCCATGAGCCATTGCTCTGAATTCAGCCTCTGCACTACTTCTTGCCACCACCGACTGTTTTTTACTTCTCCAAGTAGTCAAGTTTCCCCACACATATGTGCAATACCCACTTGTTGACTTGCGATCAGTCAACGAACCAACCCAATCTGCATCTGTGAACACTTTCACACTCCTAACTGAGTTCTTTTTGAAGTGAAGACCTTTCCCGGGTGTCTTTTTGAGGTACTGCAAAATTCGAGTCACAGCTTTCATGTGATCTTTAGTGGGCTTATTCATGTAACGACTTACCATACTCACTGAGTAACCAATATTTGGTCTTGTGTGAGTTAGGTAAATTAGCTTTCCTACCAATATTTGGTATCTCTCCTTATCAACTTGGGGACTGCCTTCCTGTTCTGCCAATTTAAGGTTAGGTTCCATCGGTGTATCTGCTGGCTTGCACCCTAACATTCTTGTTTCTTCCAACAGGTCTAGCACATATTTTATTTGGGATACGTAGATTCCATGTTTGGAACGAGCAATTTCCATCCCAAGAAAATATTTTAGGTGTCCAAGGTCCTTGACCTCAAATTCTTCAGCTAGAAATCTCTTGAGTTCTTCTATCTCTTTGTCATCATCGCCTGAGATTATGATGTCATCCACATAAACAATAAATATTGCCACCTTTCCTTCACTAGAATGCTTGACAAACATTGTGTGGTCGGTTTGGCATTGAGTAAAGCCGTGACCCTTAACAACTCGGGTTAGTCTTTCAAACCATGCCCGTGGGGATTGCTTAAGACTGTAAAGTGATTTCTGGAGCTTGCATACCTTGCCAATTGTTTGGGGAGTTTCTAGGCCAGGTGGTATTTTCATGTATACCTCTTCTTCGAGTTCACCATTTAGAAAGGCATTCTTGATGTCTAGTTGGTGTAAAGGCCAATCTAGATTTACAACTAAGGAGATAATGACACGAACAGAATTTAGTTTTGCCACTGGAGCAAATGTTTCTTCATAGTCCACCCCATATGATTGGGTGAACCCCTTTGCCACCAAGCGGGCTTTGTACCTATTCACACTCCCATCAGCATTGTGCTTTATTGAGAAGATCCATTTACACCCAACTGGTTTTTTTCCTTCTGGCAGCTCCACAAATTTCCATGTTCCATTCTTGTCCAGTACTTTAATTTCATCTTCTACTGCAGCCTTCCATTCAACATGTTGGACAGCTTCTTGAACATTTTTTGGAAGTTTTATGTTATCCAATGTGGTGATGAAAGCCCTGTATTCTTGTGACAGATTTCTATGAGATACATGATTGCCAATTGGATGTTGAGTGCATGATCTCACTGCTTTCCTCACAGCAATTGGTAAGTTAAGATCATTCTGATTTAGACTGCAATTATCATTAGGCTAAAAAACAATATTACCTGGTAGAATTTCTAAATCTGTATTAAGTTCAGAATTTTGGATTGGCCTTGGAGATGTGCAGATTTCTTCCTCCCTTTGAGTTTTTTTCTTCCTTGTGTACACTAGTAGTTCTTTTTCCAGTTCTGTCTCAGATCTGGTTGCAGATTTTGCTGTTTCTCCAGTCACAAGGTCAATTTCTGGTTCTACAACATGCTGCTGTATGGAGGTCTGTTCTGTTTCTAAAAAATGTTGCAAATTCTGATGCTGCTGCTGTAAATTCTATGCCATTTCATGTTGCAAATGCTGTTCTGTTTCCCAAGGTTGGGATTCTGCTATGTTTTGTTCTCTCTCCCCCTGAAGGCCAACTTTGGGGTAATAAGGTTGATTTTCAAAGATGGTTACATCCATGGAATGGTAGAATTTTTTGCTTATGGGGCAGTAGCACTTGTATCCCTTCTTATTTGGTGGGTATCCTAAGAATATGCATTTTAGGGATTTGGGCTCTAATTTTCCTTTGTTAGGCTGGTTGTCATGCACAAATGCAGTGCAGCCAAAGACTTTGGGAGGAATGAATGAAAGGATTTTAATGTGTGGGTAAATGGATAGAAGAGTTTGGCAAGGGGTTTTGAACTTGAGCGCTTTAGAAGGCGTTCTGTTTATTAAATATGATGCTGAAAGGACAGCTTCACCCCAAAAATGATTTGGTACATTAGTTGATAACATAAGGGACCTAGTAACCTCCATGAGGTGCCTATTTTTCCTCTCGGCAATACCATTTTGTTGTGGTGTGTTCACACAACTGGTTTGGTGAATTATTCCATGCTTGAGAAGGTGAGATTTGAGGGAATGGTGATAGTACTCACGGCCATTGTCAGTTCGTAGGACTTGGATTTTGGTTTGGAATTGGGTTTGGATCATATTGTTGAAGTTCTCAAAGATTTCTCCCACTTCAGATTTTTCTTTCATAAGGAACACGCAAGTAACTCGTGTATGATCATCTATAAAGGTCACAAACCATTTTGAACCAGTTATGTTCTTAACACGGGAAGGTCCCCAAACATCACTATGGATTAATGAGAAAGGTTGGGATGGTTTATAAGATTGAGGAGGATAATGGTTCCGTGAGTGTTTGGATAATTGACAAATTTCACATTGAAACAAATTTGAATTTTTATTGAATAAAGAAGGAAACATTTTCTCAAGGTACATAAAGTTTGGATGTCCTAAATGATAGTGCCATAGCATGACAACTTCCTCTAGGTTTTCACCACTTGATGTAGCAACATAGACTGAAATATTTCTTCTTCTTGAACTCACTAGCTTGAAGGAAGTAGAGACCTGCACATTCCTCAGCATTGCCAATCTTCCTCCCCGAATCCTGATCCTGAAATTCACATAGGTGAGGCAAGAATTTAATGAAACAATTTAGATCTTGAGTCAATTTACTTATGGACAAAAGGTTGCAATTCAACTTTGGAACATAAAGAACTGAGTTAAGAGTAATGTCCTTGGAGATGATTACTGAGCCTTTACCAATCACTTTTGTTTTTGTGCCATCTTCTATTCGTACCATAGAATTGTCATTGCATGGGGAATATTCATCAAATAAAGTGATATCCCCATTCATATGGTCTGAGGCTCCAGAGTCTACAATCCATGAGTTAGATATTCCCTTGTCAACAAAATAAACACATGAAAAATTACCTTTTTGGGCCAAGGCAGCAGTTGAGTGTGTGCTAGTGTTTTGAAGGGATCGTTGTAGCAATTTTTGCAACATCTCCATTTGTTCCTTGCTGAATGGACTTGGTTCATGAGCTGGGGCTGTCAACACTTTGCCTCCTTCTGATGTGGCAGCATGGGCGCGAATGTCCCTCTTCCTAGATGGTTTCCAGTCTGCTGGTTTTCCATGAATGACCCAACATGTTTCTTTGTTGTGGCCTGATTTTTTGCAGTGATCACACCATCCTCTAGATTTTTTGTAGTTTCCTTTCACAGCCAAGGCTGAACCTTCATTAATGGAGCTTTGATTTGTGCTTCCAAGCATGACTTTCCTTCGGCTCTCTTCTCTTCTCACTTCTGAAAATACTTCTCTGATGTTGGGCAGAGGTTTGGTTCCAAGGATTCTTCCTCTTACATCATCTAGATTCTTGTTCAGGCCAAGGAGGAACTGGTATATTCGGTCTTTCTCCACCTGTTTTTTGTATTGTTTGCTGTCTTCAGGGCATTTCCATACTATATCCTCATAGATATCCAGCTGCTGCCAGTAACGGGTGAGGGTATGGTAGTAATCAGTGACTGTTGTGTCTCCTTGTCGCAGATCATGGAGGAGACTCTTGATCTCAAATATAGCGGAAGTATTATCGGTATTTGAGTATGTCTCCTTGGCAGCGCTCCAGATCTCAGCTGCAGTGCTGTAATACATGAAGTTTTCGCCAGCTTCAGTGGTCATTGAGTTCAGTAGCCATGTCATGACTAAGCTGTTCTCTAGCTTCCACTTCGAGTAGTCGGGGTCCTTCTTTTTTGGCTCTTTAGCATCACCAGAGATGTACTCTTCCTTCCCTTTTCCTTGAAGGAAGATCCGGACAGATCTTGCCCATTGGGTGTAGTTTTGGCCATTTAATTTGTAGCCAGTGATGGGTATAGTGGTGTTTTCGGTCAGGCTGGTAATTGTGGAAGTTCCAGCTGCCATTTTAGGGTTTGGGTCTGTGACTGAACTGCTTTCTTCAGCCATGGAATAATGGTGTTATTCACTTGGACCAGGTTTGCTCTGATACCATGTGAATTATAGAGGAAATGATCTTTTCATTTCTTGAATCAGAATGGTTACAATTCTGATTTTAAATACAGCATTCCCTAGTCTAATAAATCAGAATTAAATAGGAGGGATTTACTGTACAAGGTCCCTTGATATTCACTACAGCTGTCCTATATAACATAATAATAAATTAATTACAGAATAATCAATCAACAATTCTCAGCCACAGTTTGGAATCCAACAGTATGTTATGTTAGTAGCCAGAGTTTTAACCCTGGACCTTGTTCTCAAACTCCTTGGGGTGTCTCAACTCCACTTGAACTACGTATGTTTATGTTTCTGAACTGTGGATTTCTGATGGGCAGGTATTTTTATGTTTGGCATGCTCTAGCTGGTTATTGGGGTGGAGTGAAGCCAGCAGCAATTGGAATGGAACATTTTGACACTTCCTTGGCTTATCCAAACCACTCTCCAGGTGTCCTAGGAAACCAACCAGACGTCGTCATGGACAGCTTGTCTGTCCACGGCTTAGGCCTGGTTCATCCAAAGAAGGTCTTCAATTTCTACAATGAGCTCCATGCTTACTTAGCTTCTTGCGGAGTAGATGGAGTGAAGGTTGATGTTCAAAACATTATTGAGACCCTTGGTTCAGGACATGGAGGCAGAGTCTCGATCACACGCAGCTATCATCAATCGCTCGAGGCCTCCATTGCTCGAAATTTTCCCGACAATGGATGCATTGCCTGCATGTGTCACAATACTGATGGCCTTTATAGTTCAAAGCAGACTTCTGTTGTGAGAGCCTCTGATGACTTTTACCCACACGATCCTGCTTCTCACACCATTCATGTTTCATCTGTTGCATATAATGCACTTTTCCTTGGAGAATTCATGCAACCTGATTGGGACATGTTTCATGTAAGTAGAAGTGGTAATACCTAGTCAGTGAATCTGCAATTTCCTATTTCACAGATGTTTACAATTATCAATTGTCACGAAAACATATATCTTCTTCAATTTATACATTTTTTTAAAGTTCCATGCTTATAAAAGTGGTAACAAAACAATCAAATTATATCCATTTTATATTTTGAATACCAGTTAGCATGGTTTTAAAGAATGTCTGTTTCTGCGATTTGGTCAGTTACATCAAGGTTTTTGTTGTACTCGAGACCGCAGAATAACCACAATTGGGGTCACTCATACTTGACTGCAATTCTCGACACTATAAAGAATCACAGTACGAATGTAACCACAAACACAATTTAAAACTCTTCCATGCTAGTGCAAATATGAGTATATAAGTTGATGCACTAGTTTTAACAGTGATACTCTTGTTAACAAAAGAACATTTGTAATTTCAGAGTTTACATCCGGCGGCCGAGTATCATGCTGCAGCTCGTGCAATCAGTGGAGGTCCAATTTACGTTAGGTATATCAGCATCCATTTCAGTTCTTGTTCTAAATTTGGTTATACATGAAATGAGTATGTATTAATATCATGACATGGTTTTTGTTGCTTTTATAGTGACAAACCAGGAAGACACAATTTTGATCTTCTAAAGAAACTTGTTCTTCCTGATGGCTCAGTTCTCCGAGCTGAGTTACCTGCCCGGCCCACCGCTGACTCTCTCTTTGTTGATCCAGCAAGAGATGGAACTAGGCTTGTTAAATCTTCTATCTGTTTTTCTATCAGCTCATTTACTGTTGTGTTGTGCTTGAATCTTATGAATTAAAATTAATTTTCAGCTTGCTCAAGATATGGAATTTGAACAAATGTTGTGGAGTGGTTGGTGTATTTAACTGTCAAGGTGCAGGGTGGTGCAAGATAGAGAAGAAAAACCGTATTCATTGTGAAACACCCGAGACACTTAGTGGCTCTGTTTGTACCTTTGATGTTGACCTAATTGCTCAAGTAGCTGGTGCTGATTGGAATGGGGATGCTATTGTCTATGCTTATAGATCAGGTAATTTCATTGGGCATAAAATTTCTTATTTTCATATAGTGAAGTTACTTTATACTTTGATGAAGTTGATTTGAATTCAATTTTATTAAAAACTGATTAGCATCCACATTTTAGGCGACGTAATTCGACTACCAAAAGGTGCTTCAGTTCCAGTGACACTAAAAGTTCTAGAGTATGAACTTCTCCATTTCTATCCAATCAAGGTAAGGCTCAAGAAAAGTTTAAACCTAGGTAAAGGTAGTGATTGGATTGTGATACGTGATATTACAAATATTTACGTTCAAATTCGGTTGTGGTTGCAAAAACATCAAAATTTACGATGTTGCAGCTCATGCAGCTCATATCATGATTGCATAATTTATTTTTAAATCTGGGTCTCAAGTATTAGACCATTTGTCAAATCAAAGACCCGTTTACTATATGAAAACATTTTTTCTTTTAAATTGTGTGATTTTTAATTGCAAAGGAAGGGATAAGAGATTCTTTAAGTGATCAATTGTCTGCATTTTTCAGACACAATGAAAATGCCAAAAAATTTGTTTTATTATTTTCAGATATGTATCATCTCTAGCCTATGATATGCTGACTGAATTGATGTTGTTCGACAGGAAATCGCGCAAGGTATTTTCTTTGCACCAATAGGACTATTGGATATGTTCAACACGGGTGGAGCTGTAGACCAGTTTGAAATCCATAAAGCATGTGAAATGCATGATGGAGGATTCAGCTCTACCAGTTCTGAAAAAGAAGCAACAGCATCTGTTAGCCTTAAAGTAAGAGGAAGTGGTAGATTTGGGATTTACTCATCCAAGAGGCCACTGAAGTGTGTGGTGTGTGACAACGAAACTGACTTCAACTATGACTCAGAGAATGAGTTGACAACTATCTTCATCCCAGTTCCAGTAGAGGACATGTTTAGATGGCCAATAGAGATTCAGTTTTCAGTTGTCAAATCTTATTAGTTAGTATTATGAGATTGTTAGGTTAGAGGTCTAGCAGTATGAATTAGAACTTACAAGGTTTTAGGGAATAAGTTATTCCTAGGAATGTAAATAATGCTTGTTTCTTTTGAATAATGTAATCATGTTTTTAGATTTTAGGTTTAATTACAATTTTAATCCCTATGTTATTACCAATTCACTGAAATGGTCTCCTTATTTTAAAATTCGACAATTTTGGTCTCTCTTATGTTTTTTAACTAAAAAACTACGATTTGACGTATTTTTAATAATGTACATTAATTATTCATGTCATTTATTAAATAAAAAATATAAAAAAAAATTAAAGTTGAAATATAAGTTTTTACGACGTTTTATTCCAATTTCATAGGTATTGGGTGCGTTTGTTTCAGATTTTTTCGTGAAAAAATCTATTTTTTTAAACGAAAAATAATTTTGTAGAGTTTGAAGAGTGTTTGTTTCAGATTTTTTAAAATCATTTGTTTAAATGAATCATTTTTGGCTAAAAATGAAAAGCTAAAAATAGTAGCTTCTCACATTCCTTACTGCAATAGATGAGAGAGAAAGATGCCACAAATTTTAAAAACACGTAACTTAAGTCACTCATAAGAAAAAATGATGTAATTAGCCTTACCGTCACTCATAAGAGAAAATGATGTGATTACCCTTACCCTTTTCACGAGACTCTAATAGATTTTCATCAAATAAGTTTCCTTCTTCTTTTTAATTTTTCCACATAATTTTTTTTATTGCTTCTACGTCTTTTATTTGAATCATTTTATTTTGATACGATTTTTTTTCTTGTGTGTTTATTTATTACTTTTTGATCGGTACGTAAGGTACATTAATCATTTTAAAATGTGTATAAGAAATGGATTAAACTTATAAAATTCATGTCTTTTATGATAATTTTGTAGTTTAAAAAATCACTTTTATAAAATTGTATACAAACAGAATAAAAATCATTTAAAAAAAAAATCATTTTTATGATAGTAAACAAACGGAAATAAAAAAATCATTTTTAAACAAATCTCTATAAAATAATTTCTAAATTTTTTAAACAAAAAAAATCATTTTTATTTAAGCTCAAACAAACGCACCCATTAATCATTTTACATCTTCCTATTATATATCACGTTATTTAAAAATCGTCGACTTTTAAAATAGGAGAACTAATTTCGTGAATCAGAGAGAGACTAAAATTACAATTAAATCTAGATTTTAATTGGAGTTTATCTTTTTCCTTGAACTCAGATAATAATGAAGTATTTAGTATGCCATACAAAAATAAAATATAATCGTTTTCTCTTTAATGCAAATGCAAGTTAATGCTCTCAAATCCAAGTTAATCGAAGATAAAGATATAATCTTTGAATAAAAAAATAAAGAAATAATCTGTTTAAAAACAAGAATCAAATAAATAAATAAAGATATAATCAAACCCAAAAATAGAATCAAGTAAATAAATAAAGATATAATCATTTCGGAAATTATCTATATACATAACATATTATCTGTGAGATATTTCCAAAATATTGGATAATATATGTATCCACAATTGGTCATTATTGACATGTTATTGTTGTTGGTTTAGTGGTTGCGCTCTTTATCAGTCACTATAAGGTCTCGTGTTTGATTCCTGGTTGGGCTAGTCACTATAAGGTCTCGTGTTCAATTCCTGGTTGAGCTGCCTTTTTGAATAAATTCCGCCTTGAAAAGGCCTGGTTCGCAAAACAGGGCAGAACCAAGAATTACATCTCTTCCTCAAGTGACATTATTTTTCTATAAATAGTGTCACTTTGGACATAATGCATACACGAATTTCAAGTGCTTGTCATCCACTTTTCCAACCTACTCTTATATTCTAAGTCATCTTATTCTTCTCTAATGCATGAGTGAAGAATAGGAAACATTATTTTGTAAAATATTATTGAAAGATACGCTTGGTGTGATAGTGCAAATCATATCAATGTTTTCCAAAGTACCCTGAAGGGGATTCGCTGGTTATCTCATTTGCATCCGATTGGTGGGGGCGAATCGAACCTAAAGGCTAGTGTATCAATACGCTTTGGAATTTGCTACAGAAACTCTTCTTCAACAACTTCACTATAAAAGTCTTGCAGCAATTGTCACCAGCACAACTCCAACAATCTTTAGGTTCGATTTTATTTTAAATCAATGGCTCAAAGAAATGACCTCTAATTTTGTGAAGTTGGAGAAATTCGATGGAGGAAACTTTATTCGTTGGCAGAAAAAGATGAAATTCCTTCTTACAACTTTGAAGGTAGTATATGTTCTGAACACCACAAGACCACTAGAGAAGGAAGTGGAAACATTAGCAGAAACAAGAGAAAGGCAGAAGTGGGACAATGATGACTACATATGCATGGGCCATACTCTCAACGGAATGTTTGACTCCTTGTTCGATATATATCAAAGTAGCATCTCTGCAAAGGAACTATGGGAGAAATTGGAGTCAAGATACATGCAAGAAGACGCTACAAGTAAGAAGTTTCTTGTTTCTCAATTTAATAATTATAAAATGGTTGATAATAAATCAGTAATGGAACAAATGCATGAAATTGAACGTATTCTTAATAACTACAAACAACATCAGATGCACATGGATGAAACCATTATTGTATCCTCCATTATAGACAAACTTCCACCTTCATGGAAAGATTTCAAAAAATCTATGAAACATAAGAAAGAGGACATATCTCTTGAGCAATTGGGTAATCATCTTCGTTTAGAAGAAGAGTACCGTAAACAAGAGGATACTAAAAATCAATTTTCTCATGAAAAGGTGCATGTAATGGAGGAAGGAAATTCAAGCAAAACTTTTAAGAAAAGAAATCGAGATTTTGATAAATCTCATGAAAAACACAATGGTAATAATGAACAAAGAAAGAAAAGAAAAGGAAGTTGTTATCATTGTGGAAAACCAGGACACTTTAAAAATGAGTGCAGGTTCTTGAAAAGGAATAACAAAGAGAAGAATTCAAGTGCAACAAAAGATAATCTTGTTGCTGTCATTTCTGAACTCAACATGATTGAAGATGTTGAATCTTGGTGGATAGACTCTGGTGCTACCCGCCATGTGTGCAAAAACAAAGAACTATTTAAGACCATTGATGAAGAAGATGGCAGTGTTTTGTACATGGGAAATGCCTCAACTGTCCAAGTCAAAGAAAAAGGAACAATGGAGATTGAATTCACTTCTGGAAAAATACTTACTCTTAAAAATGTATTTTATGTTCCTGATGTTAGAAAGAACTTGATTTCTGTACCTTTACTTAATAAGTTTGGTTTCAAATGTGTATTTGAGGGAGATAAATTTATTCTCTCTAAAGGGGGTATGTTTGTAGGGAAGGGTTACCTTTGTGAGAACATGTTCAAATGTAATGTTATTAGTAACTATAATAATAATATGATTTCTGCTTATATTGTTGAGTCTTATGATTTATGGCATATGCGACTAGGACATGTTAACTTTAAAAAATTGAATGACATGATGAAATCAAATTTAATTCCGAATTTTGACAAAAATTCAAATTCATGTACTACTTGCATGTTAACTAAAATTACAAGACAACCTTTTAAAAGTGTTGAAAGAAGTTCTAAGGTATTAGATTTAATTCACTCTGATGTATGCGATTTACATGGTTGGCCTACAATAGGTGGTAAAAAGTATTTTGTCACTTTTATTGATGATTACTCTAGATTTTGTTATGTTTATTTAATGCACTCTAAGAATGAAGTTTTAGACAAATTTAAAATATTTAAAGCACAAGTAGAACTTCAACATGAAACTTTTATTAAGTGTTTTAGAAGTGATAGGGGAGGAGAGTTCTATCATCCTGAGTATTTTGAGTCCACTAGTATTGTGCATCAAACAACTGCACCATATTCCCCACAACAAAATGGAATTGCAGAAAGGAAAAATAGGGTATTAGAAGAAATGGTGAATGCCATGTTATCCTATTCTGGTTTATCTAAAGGTTATTGGGGTGAAGCCATGCTAACTGCATGTTATTTGCTAAATAGAGTTCCGAATAAACGGAACAAGATAACCCCATATGAACTATGGAAGAAAAGAAAACCCAATCTTAATTATATAAAAGTTTGGGGCTGTAGAGCAATTGTTAAGGTTCCTGAACCAAAAAGAAAGAAATTGGGAGAAAGAGGAATTGAAAGTGTATTTCTGGGCTATGCTGAAAATAGCAAGGCCTATAGATTCATGGTTGTTGAATCTAATGACTCATATCCTATTAACACAGTGATTGAGTCAAGAGATGCAATTTTTCAAGAAAATAGATTTAACTCAATTCCACATCCCAAGGAAATTGTAAGTTCTAGTGTACAAAGTCTAGAAAATAATGTATCTAATAATGATACTTTGACATGTTCAGAACCTAGAAGAAGTAAAAAAGCCAGAAAAGAGAAAAATTATGGACAAGACTTCTTTATGTTCCTTGTAGAAGGTACAAATGATTCCATTAACAGTTATGGACCAATTTGCTACAATTTAGAGAATGACCCAGACACATATGAAGAGGCAATAAAGTCTCAAGACTCTGCCTTTTGGAAAGAAGCCATCCAAGAGGAAATTGACTCAATTATGGGGAATAAAACTTGGAAATTAGTAGACCTCCCACCTGGATCCAAACCAATAGGTTGTAAATGGATCTTTAAAAAGAAAATGAAAGTTGATGGTACCATTGATAAATTCAAAGCTAGACTTGTTGCCAAAGGATTTACACAAAAAGAAGGTATTGACTACTTTGATACTTATGCACCTGTTGCAAGAATTGCATCCATAAGAGTGCTTTTGGCACTAGCTTCCATCTATAAGTTTGTAATCCATCAAATGGATGTTAAAACTGCTTTCCTAAACGGAGAGTTAGATGAAGAGGTGTATATGAAACAACCTGAAGGATTTGTTATCAAAGGGCAAGAACATAAAGTGTGTAAATTGACTAAATCTGTATACGGGTTAAAACAAGCACCCAAACAATGGCACCAAAAGTTTGATAAAGTTTTGCTTTCTAATGGATACAAAATAAATGAATCTGACAAGTGTATTTATAGTAAATTTCATAATGGAAATGGTGTTATGATTTGTTTATATGTGGATGATATGTTAATCTTTGGCACCAATCTAGATGAGGTAGAGAAAACCAAAACTTTCTTATCAAAAAATTTTGATATGAAAGATTTAGGTGAAGCAGATGTGATTTTAGGAATTAAAATCATTAGAGATGGAGTAAATATTGGTTTATCCCAATCTCACTATATTGAGAAAGTGCTAAAGAAATTTGATCAATTTAATTGCACACCTGTTTCTACCCCATTTGATCAAAATGTTAGTTTACAACCACATAAAGGATGCCCTGTGGCACAACTAGATTATTCAAAGGTAATCGGATGCTTGATGTATGCCATGACCTATACCAGACCTGATATAGCATATGCTGTAGGCAGATTAAGTCGGTATACTAGCAATCCAAGTAAAGAACATTGGAAGGCTGTTAATAGAGTATTAAAATATTTAAAAGGAACAATTAACTATAGTTTAATCTATAGTGGATATCCTTCAGTTTTGGAAGGATATACAGATGCCAGTTGGGTAACTTATGTTGAGGATCATGCTTCCACAAGTGGATGGATCTTCAACCTTGGTGGAGGTGCAGTTTCTTGGGGATCAAAGAAACAAACTTGCATTGCCGACTCCACCATGGCTGCAGAGTTCATTGCCTTAGCTGCAGGTAGTAAAGAGGCAGAATGGCTAAGAAATTTGTTGTATGAGATACCTATTTGGCCAAAGCCAATGGCACCACTATCCATACATTGTGATAGTCAATCCACACTATCCAAAGCATATAGCCAAGTATATAATGGAAAATCTAGACATATTGGTCTAAGACATAGCTATGTAAAGGATTTAATTTTAAATGGAATAATATCCATAGTGTTTGTAAGAACAGAAAAGAATCTTGCAGATCCTTTGACGAAAGGTCTGACAAGGGACATGGTGTTGAAGACATCATTGGGGATGGGACTCAAGCCCATATCTAATTAATCATCAATGGTGGAAAATCGACTTACACTTGAGTAACATCAAGTCTTGAGTTCAATGATAAAAGTACACTATTAGAATGATTGCAAGTACTTGAATATAGATACATCCCAAAGGTTGAAAGTACTTGGACCATAAGTATAAAGTTGGAAGGTTGAGTTTTACTCTTAATAGACATATAGCATAAATTTGCTGAAATACATATTATGGGTGTATTTGTGATATAGTCTACCTATGTGAGGATGAAGTGAGGCCGCTTCAAAGAGTTAAAGGGATTGACTCTTAAATTCTCATCAAAAGGGTACAAGACACAAGGCCTTATCAAATGTGTCTTCTTTATAATTCTTTCGATAGTACCGAGATTTCATGTGTAAGTTGTGCACACTTGCTCTAATGAATAATTGGTTCAAAGCTTGTCTACCAATCTATTCGGGATAAGTGGAACCCATAGCTTACTAAGTAGTGGTTCAAATCGTAAGATACCATTATCTGAAACCATGATATTTCCAAAATTATGGGACTAAGAATATTTTGAAAATGGTGGGGGATTGTGAGATATTTCCAAAATATTGGATGATATATGTATCCACAATTGGTCATTATTGACATGTTATTGTTGTTGGTTTAGTGGTTGCGCTCTTTATCAGTCACTATAAGGTCTCGTGTTCGATTCCTGGTTGGGCTGCCTGTTGGATTCGAACCCAGATCACAACCCAGAGAAAAGGCACCTCTTAACCGTTAGGCCATCACAACAATTCATTCAAATATTGAACGTTATATGTATATGTACTGGTTCGCAAAACAGGGCAGAACCAAGAATTACATCTCTTCCTCAAGTGACATTATTTTTCTATAAATAGTGTCACTTTGGATAGAATGCATACACGAATTTCAAGTGCTTGTCATCCACTTTTCCCACCTACTCTTATATTCTAAGTCATCTTATTCTTCTCTAATGCATGAGTGAAGAATAGGAAACATTATTTTGTAAAATATTATTGAAAGATACGCTTGGTGTGATAGTGCAAATATATATATATATATATATATATATATATATATATATATATATATATATATTCAAAATCCTAGTTGTTCTCTTATCCTTTATCCTAAATTTTTTTCTTCTTTTTTTCAATTATTCATAATTATTAGAAAGCAACACGCGATCTCCTCGAAAGGGGTAGGGGACACGGCATCTCCTCCGGATAGATAGGGATACGGCATCCCATTATTAAAATAATGGTGATAAATTACTTAAATATCATCAAACCTTTATGTTTTGAGAAACTGACATGTCTCATTCTCTTAATTTTTATTATATTTTCATATTTTTACTCGTTTTTGTTTTTTTACTTAACTAATTTTTTTCTATAAATATAATAAAAAAACAAACTGTTATTGTCATCTTTATCTTTACCTCAATGTAAAGAGATTATTCAATTGTTCTCGCTAATCATATTAGAAATTATGCAATTGAAGAAATAAAATATAATAAAATTAATACAACAAACTCTATATATAGATAAAATAAATCGTAAAGTGGATATTTGATTAAATTGTGTGATGTTCTAAAAACTTGTGTGAATTGTATGACTTGTGAAAATTGTGTGACTTGTGAAAATTGTGTGATTTGTGAAAATCGTAAAACTTTGAGAATTAAAATTCTAACTTTTTCAATTTGTCAACTATGTATCTATATGACTTTTATAATTATAATATTTAAGTCAATATTTATCACTCTCTGGCTCCCCCAATATTTTTTTTGCAAGATCTGCCACTGAACACAACTGATCACAAATCATGCATATGGTAAGTGTTTTTAAATACTCTTTTTCATTTCCAACTAAGTTTCATGTTTCTATTTATCTCTTCAAGTAATCTATTTTAGCATATATGAAAAATATATATTATTTTCGGTTTACTACAATAATGAAGAACATATTTAATTAATTTTCATTGGCATGTAAATTGCTTCTAAACTTTAAAAATTATTCAACAAATTCCTTTGATGAATAGTATTAAATTTTACATTAATGGTGCATATGCTCTAGTTCGGAGGGTGATTTATTTTTCTACTTTTATGTTTAAATTTTTATTTTATTTCAAGATCTTAAGCAGATGTTTATATCCTCCCATCTATTTGCATATTCTAATTTCTTTTTTCCTTTTAATGATTAATTTCAGTTGATTATTTGGCCTCCTCCATCCGAGCACAAGTTGCCCTAAATATTGATAGAAGTTCATATGGAAATCCTAGTAGTACGGGTTATGAGATTATGTTTGATTCAATGGTGCATATTCATTAAAGATACTGTTACAAGAGTTTGATTAGTTACAAAATTATTTTACATAATTCCAACCTTTAAATGGTTAAACAAAATTAAATGTAAAATCAATAACAATAACAAAAAAAATCCACAAGAAACATGTTTTTCATGAAAATCCGCAGAAAACATGGTTTGTCCAAAAATCTGCAAGACATTATTTCAATGATGTCAATATCAATTAAGATAATATTTATTAATAATTGCTTACTTGCAAATGATTTTACTAATCATGTATCGGGCTAAAGTTTTTAATACACAAGAAATATTTCATATTCATAACTTGCAAAACAATTCTATTTTCCATCTTTCAACACCTAAAAGATGTATTTCATTTGTAGTTAAATTATGTCACCATAATTTTTTATCATAATTCAAACTTGTAAAATTCTCACGATAATTCTTTGTAACAATACCGTAAGTTGTATTTGATATTAAGCCATGCTTTGAACACACAAATAATAAAGTGAACATCAAATAAGCAATCTGAATCACTGTTGAAATCAAAGTTAACTTAAGAAACTAGTTTAAACCAATCTGAACTAAAATAAAACTAGAATTTCAACATTTAACCATATGATAATTAAAGAAAACACACACACCAAACATGTCACAAACCTAAGATAATAAATTTCAACACAAGCTGCAAGACTAGAACCCTTGGCTAGTTATCTAGGTCCAAAGATTTTAAACGCCAAAACACCAATGGCTGCAAAACCTATTTGGGTCATCAACATATTGTACTTCTGCATAATCACAATCAAAGAAAAGCATTTATGGAGGTATTTAACAAACTCAAACTCAATTTACACACTGCATCAACGATATTTCACTACTAGAAAATCCGCAGCAACACACGTTACCTACAGATTTCCTGGCGGAACCATATCCCCACGTAAAACCTTCGTGGATAATTGTTTCCTGAGGATTTCTGAATCCGCCGATAACGTACCTACGGATAAATCCGTAGGAAAAGAAAATAAATTCCGCAGCAAATGTTAAGTAAACTCAAGATTTTTTACGACTTTTCATGCAGAAATATCTGCAGTATTGTTCCTACAAATCTCTTTCGAATGAAAATCCGCAGGTATAGCCACCTAAATTTTGCACTAAAACACTTTTCGTTTGAAAATCCGCAGGTAATTTCGTATCAAAATTATTTTCAAAGTAAAATCCGCAGGATATTTGCTTAAATTTCCACCATTCTATTTCTTATTTATATGAAAATTTTAACTAAAAGTATATGAAAAATTATTATAAAATACATTTTTTTTAAATATTTAATATTAGTCTTTAATTGAGATACTATTGCAATAGGCCGAAACAAAATTTATATCATGTTCACAAATCATAACTACATATTAATTAAAGTATGATTCAACTATAGCAATACTCCTAAACAAAATTTATATCATGTTCGCAAATCATAACTAAGTTTAGATACTGTTGCAGAGATCCCTAAAGCTATTTCATATCAAACATTCCAATCAATACGCAAAATGTTGAACTTGAATGAACCTTTTCACCAAGGCTTCCATTTTCCAAAGCTCATAATCTGCAGGAAGAAAAGAAACCAGAAGAATATTATTACACTTAGAAGATTCTGCTACATGCTTCTTTGACAAAAACTGATCAACAGCAAAATTAACTGTGCTTACTGTCAATTTCCCTGAGATTACAAATGGCAGCATCAAGTTCTGCCCGCATTGCATCTCTAGAAACCAGCATAAATGAATATAAAAGACTATTAAATAGACCCAGCATAAAGGATTGTACTTTGAATGATTCAATTCAGGTCAATACATGTATTAGACCCAACATAAAGGAAGAACCAATGAAACGGGTATAACAAAAATGACTAATTTTGCATTCATTACATGTTTGGTTGGATACCAACCTGATGATCAACGTAAGCACAACCTCTTCTAATGAGCTCCACGGCTAATCCATATAGTTCTTGGAAATAATCGCTTGTGTAAGTAATCTGCACAAGTGTGAAGTTGTTAAACATCTAAAAAGCTAGGATGGATAATTTCCACACAATCAACAAAAGAGATGCAAACAAACATACCTTGAATGGTTTCCAGCCCATCCACTGGACAATTTCTTCAATGTGATCAATATACTCCTTTTCTTCTGCTTCAGGATTTGTGTCATCATACTTGGAAGTGCCAAAAGCTATAAAACTTAGAACAAATAACTGTATATTAAATAACAAATTATAGGGATCTGATAGAGCTTTGTAAAGCATTTTATAGCTTTTAGTAATAGCTAAACATGAAAAAGTGAGAAAACGTCAAGTCTGAGGGAAGTACAAGTACTGTATGAATACATCATTGATGAATGGTATGTATATATATCGGAACTTCAAATCTTTAGGCTTTTGAATTATGATACATCAAAGTGGATGTGGATGTGTAATATAGGTCAAGGCTTTATCAGCATAACATGAACTAATATGTGTATACTTTATTCTATTTCCCTTTCACAGATGCACAAAATGTTACACCTGCTCATTCTATATTAATATTGGTCAAAATACTATTAATTCACTGCAGGTTGAGAATAATTTCATAAGATAGGTCAGCCTGGTGCCTGAAATGTAACGAGTTAAAGAGGGAAAAACAAGTCAAAGGTCAATAAATGACTTCAGTAACAGAGGAAACGAGAGTCACACGTGAACAGCTTAAGTTGTTTCTACCATCACCAAACAACACCACAAGCTTAAAGTGTTGAGGTCAATTTTATATACAAAAAAACTGAGTTCTATGTAACATCCCAACACCACATGCTTCTTCAAATTTTTCAAATCAAGGTTCTCCGTACCCGTGGTTGCAAGAAAAGCTAGTGCTGCATCTAACTGAGCAGTTGTTTTCACCTGCAATGATAATCTATGTGAGGAAGAGAATACTTCCAGTGTAAAAATTTGCCCAAACCATTTGACAACCAACAAGTACAAAAAACAATATCCAATCATACAAGAACACGAAATAAAGTGATGATGTATCAGTTGTTAAATGATTTAGCCAACAGAGCAATTGTAAATGAAGTCTACACAAGAATTTTTCAAGACTGATAATTGGATCATTGGAATCCAATGGATAGAAGAAAGCAGCCTCAATTACCTTTTCTCTAAAGAAAGAACTCTCCAAGATCGCTACAACGTGCTTATTTTAACCACATATTAATCTTTCCAAGTTATCAATGACAACAATACAGCTAGAATTACTTCAGGAAATGAAAAACAAAGAATTTCTCCAACAAAACTTGCAATTATATGTACTGGCACTGGATTTCAAAAAGGATGTTTCTCAAATGAGAACCGAACAATTCCAAGTCTAAAACAAAAAGTCATGGGAGAACATATTAGAACTCATTTCAGACAAGCATCAGTATTTCACTATGGCTGAGAATCCTCTCTCTTTCCTTGCTAGTACTAAAAAAGATTAAAAACAATTAAAGCTCATAACTCAAGAGAAGCCCTTACCAAGCTTCTGAATAGCACAGTACAATTTTCTTCTGGAAGCTACTGCCAGTCCGCCATGTTTGTTAGGAACCCAAGAGTCGGATTTCTAAGAAAAAACACTTTTATTGAGAACTAGGAGAGAACTCTCTCCTCCAAGTCCTAACGATTGTTTCACTTTATACATACAATACAAAACCAGCATATTGATATTGGTAACAATGACAATCTGGCATAGAAATGTTTTTTTCCTTGAAACTAGGAAGAATATTTCTGCAAAGTACTTGTTTGATGAGATAAATTTTCTACAGCATAAGAAAATGAAACTTTTCTGTTGACTCTTGGTGGTAAACTCTTGTTTGCCATAAACTTACATCAAAGAAAACTGTATTGCGGTTGGCATACCGATCACTGCGATCAATACCATCAAATCTTTGGGGGAACTGTACATAACATAAGGTGCAGAATCATATAAGGTGCAGAATCATGGCAGTAAAGATTTACCAATTCTTTTTTTATTAAATCTACCAATTCCTTTTTCAATACTACAAATGTTAAATCAAACACATTATCAATAAAGAGCTAACAAATACCATTCAATAGAACCATCTTCCTCTTGATCTTCATATTCACCATCGTCAATGAAATCATCTTCTTCATCCTCATCATCTTGCATCACAGGCAAATTAACTTCTTCACCATAAACTGAATCATCTTCAATTGCTGCATTAACTTCTGACTCTTGCACTTGAAAAACAACTTCTAAAGTATGCCTATCATCAACAACCCCTCTCGGCTTTGTCTTCATAACTACCAACCAATCAACTCTTTGGCGGCCAGGATAAGGTGAATAGTAAACTTGAGTTGCAGCTTTTGGAAAAATAAAAGGATCAAATTTACCGTATTTTCTCCCTTTTCGTACTTCTACAATCTTGTACTGATTATGTATCATCATCCCACGACTTGAAGGGTCGAACCAATCACAGTAAAATAAAATTAGCTTTCGTGTTGCTTTACTTCGCCATTTAAATTCTAGAATCTCTGTAACAAAACCATAATAATCATTTGAGGTTTCACCTTGACCAATTCCACTAACACATACTCCACTATTATATATTATTTTGCCTTCACCCCAAGAAGTTGTGTTGAATTGGTATCCATTCACATTATAAATAGGCCATGACTTTGCTAGTCTCAAGGGTCCTCTTGCCAAGTCATACAAGTCAGGGTTTTGCATCCTAAGTTTGTGATTCTTTGTCACCTAGTCACATAGAGAAATTCATATAACTTAGGTTAAAGCAATTTGTACATCTTGGTTTTAACCCAAATAAGATTGAATAGTCTAAATAAGTGCTTACATATTCTTGAAACAATCGCGGAAAGTCAACTTCTATTTGTGTATCAATGACATTGTCATTGAGATCTCCGTACATACTTTTCAAACTTTTCAAAATTAGATGTTGTTGTTCGTTGAATAATGGAGATTTGATATATTAATACTTACTCAATGAATTGCTTAACCTCGATGCAATTTAAGAGAACATGCAATTGAGCAGCCGCCAATTCTTTATCATTGAGCCACCTATCACTGCATTTTCCACTTGTTTCGCCATGTAAATTTTCAAAGATAGACAAAGTTTGTATCACATGGTCTTGATGAGTCCTCTTATTTAGGCCAACTGTACTTGCATATTGGGCAAGAGGCACAAAATAATGGGAACTGAAATAGGTTGTCTCTTGCACCAAATATGCTTCACAAATACATCCTTCCACATTTTTTTTTGTTTTTCACGGTTTTTTTAACTTTATTTATAAACCTTTCAAATGGAAACATCCAACGATATTGAACTGGTCCACCCAACTTAGCTTCAAAAGGCAAATGAATCGGTAAGTGTTCCATAGAGTCAAAAAAATGCAGGTGGAAAGATACGCTCCAACTTACATATTATTAAAGGAATGTTTTGTTCCATTTCTAATTAGAATTTAATAGTTGATAATAATATTAATTTATATTTTAATTATTTATTAAGGTTGCTTAATCCAAAAAATATAATTCAACAATTTTCCCACTCGGATAACCTTAATCAATTATTAAAATATATACAACTTTTAAAAAATAAAAATATCAACTATTTACAAAAGCACTTATCACAAAGTAGTATAAGAAAGACAAGCTTTAACGATCTAGAAAATAAGATCCGATACGAAAACAAATAATAAATGCTAAAAATCTACATTTCAAAAGGATAATGGATATGTACTATTATAAATTTAATAAGAAATATGTAATCTAAGAATGGTCCAAATTTCTAAAATGCTATAACAAACTCCTAGTATCTCAAAACACCTAAAGATTTTAGTGACGAGTCCTCATCAATTCTTGTTTTTAAGCATTTTCTTATTAGTTTTATTTATTTTTATTTAGTTTTATAGTTAATTTAATAAAGAAAATGAATTTGAATCTTCTTTGATCATTTTGGATGTTTTGCTACTAACCATTTCTAACTTGACAATTCTCATAGTATTTTTTTCTTGTTTTGATGTTACAAGTCATTACATTGAGAAACAGACACTTGGAAAGTAACAAATCCTTACTGCTGACACAAGATGTGTCTCACAATGCAGAATTACCTTTAATTGGAGTATGAGCACAGCAGAAAGACGTCAGGGCGCATTGCGCCAATCACTGCACTGTAGTGCCTTTCTCACCCAACTCCCTGCCTTTAAGTGCAACAGCGGAGCTTTGTGGTGCATTTCACAACATGTTTGTGCCCAAATTAATTATGAGTCAACGTATTGCTCCCAAACTCAACCCAATGCACTGGTGCGCATTTCTAAACCACTATTTTAGTCAACAATTTCTTTTGGTTTAAATATATTTTTGGTTCCTGTAAATATGACCTTTTTTGATTTTGGTCTTCGTAATATTTTTTTTTTTTGTTTACATCCCTGTAATATCAAAATAAATTTATTTTTGGTCCTTGCCGTTAAGTAGACGTTACAAAAATGTTAACTCACAAAGGGAAACAATTTTTGGTCCCTGTAAATATAACACCTTTCAGTTTTAGTCCCTGAAATTTTTTTTTTTTGAATTTCATCCCTGCAATATTAAAAATATCTTTTTATAATATAAAATAAACATATAATATTATATTATAATTAAAATAAAATTAATATTATATTAACTACAATTATATTAGTATAAAATAATGATTAAAATAAATCTATCACCTAGTATATATTTTATTTATTTTAAGTTACAATGAAAAAAATCTAAAGCGTAAAAGGAGATTTTAATTAAAATTATAAAACTTAAATCTAAAGTTATTTTAATAATTATTTTATACTAATATAATTAATTTAATAATAATAATTAAATAAAACACAAGATTTTAGTGATTTTTTGAAACAAGAAATGAAAATTAATTTAATAATAATAAATTAATAAAACAGAAGATTAATAAATTTTAAATTATTGAAGTGAAAATATTTTAAACATTACTTGGCATAAGTTTATTATTAATAAAGATCAATTTGTATGTTATTTTATATTTAAAAATATTTTTTAATATTGCAGGGATGAAGTTCAAAAAAATATTTTTCAGGGACTAAAATTGAAAAATGTTATATTTACAGGGACCAAAAACTGTTTCCCTTTGTGAGTTAACATTTTTGTAACGTCTACTTAACGGTAAGGACCAAAAATAAATCTATTTTGATATTACAGGGATGTAAACAAAAAAAAAATATTACGAGGACCAAAATCAAAAAAGGTCATATTTACAGGGACCAAAAACTTATTTAAACCATTTTTTTAATTAGGGTTTTGAATTTTGGATACAAAGGAGGAGAGAGCTACACCTTAGAGGAGTCTTTGTGCAACCAATATGGACCTATTTATGTCCATATTTATGCTATTATAAGGTGTTTGATTATTCATGTATTTTTGTTCTTAATGTTTTTTTGTACTTGATCACCATAAACTGAATTTAGGTATTGTTTCATTATTGAGAAATAAGTTGTAATAACCGGAACCAAAATATATGTTCATGTTTCAATATTGTTATAGGAATATAAAATATTAGCATATGTCTAGGAAATTAACGTTCATACATGCTTTGAGTAACAAGCCTGATCACGTAAGGAACTAGGGTTCGTTATTATAAAAAGGAATTTTGAGCCAAGGAATTGATCTTAGTCTAGTCAATTAATTTGATGCAATCAAATAAGTTAGATTGTTAAAATAGTGAATTAATAGTTACATAGTGAAAATGAGGTGATTTGAATTCTCTAATCGCTTTTCTTTTATTGAATTTTCTCTATTTTATTTTATGTTTGTTTGAAATTATAAACCCACTTATAAACCTTTGGTTACCAAAGTGTTTATGATTTTGATGTGTAACTAAATTAATAACAATCCATGTGGAGATGACTTTTATTTATCACTATTATTACATGAACAATTTAGTACATTTATCAAAGAACTGTCAACTTTTTGGCGTCGATGTTGTGGATTGTTGATTAATTTTCAACAAAGCAAAGTAGTCATACTTAATTTTATTATGTTATTTTAAATTAAAAACCAAAAAAAAAAGTTGTGTTGTTTATTGTCATTATTTCTTTTTGGTAATTTCTCTACTGCTGAAGGGATTCTTAGTTGTGTACGCAGTGTGAAAATTCAGGATTTCTATTTGATCTTGAAATAGAGAAAACTGCAAAGCTAAACAGAAGAAGAGTAAGAGAAAAAAAAAAACAAGCAGAAATAGAGGCATTGAAAGAAACACTTGTTGTCGAAATTCCACCTAGTGATTCTGATAATGAGTCGGAAGATTTGAATCAACCACCACCCTTGCCACCTCGATGTGTTCTTGGAGATTTTGATAGAAGACATAATAGAGGACATATGACTCATGGATTTCAGGCCGCAAGCGTAATTCCTTTGAAGTTAAGTCATTTGTGTTGAATGTCGTAAAAAATGAACAAGTTTTAGTTGCTAAGGTTGAAGATCCCAATTAGCATTTAACCAATTTCTTTTAGATTTACGGCACAACCTGTTGTGACAAAATCTCTCTCAAATGGTTTTAATGATAACAAAATTGCTTAAAAGATTATGATTGTGGTTAATGACTAATTTGTGTTTTTGAGTGAATTCATATTAGAAAACAAGTTACTCATCATTAAGATAAAAAGGAGAAAAATCTGACTCAATCCATCAAGTTTTCAAAACTGGAGGATAGACAGACAAGAGGATGAACCTTCAAAGTTGCAAAATATCCATCATCACTGAAACAATAATTTTTAGTCATGAAGAGAAGATAAATTAGTATCAAAGAATGAATAAATAAAGCAATTTAAACAATGAGGTCAGAGGCCAGATTTTACATGTACGAGAATGGACTATACAAGGTACGAGGATGGCTTGTACGATGTAAGAGGATGGATCTATAGTCCACATCATTCTCAAAAATTGAAAACGACCAAACACATCAACATATAGAAAGCCTGTAGCTAACAAAGACAAAAATATAGTCTTACATGTCTTGAAGAATGAAAAGGGAAAAGGACAGCTCATGTCCAAGTTTCTAGGAGGTTTGAACCTCCTGTACGAGGATGGACTGCATCAGTCCAACGACAGCTGGCCATGGATGACAATTCTGTAATTATGACCAATGACCTTGGGCTTTTTGATTAAGTCCACAACGGTCATAAAGTGTTTTGACACATGGAAAGAGCATCTCAAAATCTCTATAAAAGGCATGGATCTCTTCATCATCAAACACACAACAACATTGCATAAAAAGATCAAGATTCTAAAAGCTATCAAGAGTAATTTTCATCCTCTCTTTATACTTTATATAGTCTTACACTAGATCTTTGAAATATCTTTTTAGAAAGTTTTAAGTAAAGAGAAATATCATACTCATATCACTTTGTAATTTCCACGTGAGTTACACTTGGAAATAGTTGAAACTTGTAAGAAACAAGATTGTGAGCTTGGTGAGGCTAAAAAATACACAAAGTGTAACCAACCTCAGCGAGAGGTTAATCATTTTGATCATTAGTAAAAACTCACAAGTGTGTGAGGACTGGACGTAGCCTTCATTAGGTGAACCAGTATAAAATTTGTGTGTGTCTTCCTTTATATTTTCTCTTGATTTATTCAGCTCAATTTTAAAGGCTTAAATTTCTATCCTCTGATTCTCATCCTCTTAGAGAGGATAGTGATTCAAAACACGTGAGAAAATTTTTAAACAGCAATATCCCTATTCACTCTGATGATGTTAGAACAATTTAATGTACTAATGTTTTGATTAAGTATGCATAAATTAGAACAAACATGCAGACTTTGAACCCAGACTCTGATGACAGGAAACGAAATTAAATGAGGAAATAGAGAGAAAAAACATGCACTCAGTTTTTAAAAGATTGAAGTTAATGCAACGGATCATAAGTTAAAGGAACGGTACAAAAGGCACCCAAAATGTGCTCTTGAAATGAAAAACATGCGCTCTATTGTGTGCACCTTCGCTTACTCTGAAGCACTCACTCTGAAGAAAAAGCAACACATTCTACTAAGTTGCCTCAGACAAAGAAACGAGTTGCATCTGACTTTGATATGCAACATGACAAAGTGGCCTCTTCCACAAATTTAAGACCAGCAGATGATTGCCTCTGCCTTTGACATCTGCACCACATCGTCTGGCTCCGATTATCAAGCTCTAGTCAACGAATCTTACCAAAGTCAACGACTCTGAAAAAAGTCAATGCTCCGAAGATGTATCCTCTAGTCACGATTTGGGAAATTCGAAACAAATTCTGCTAAAGGTCAATGCTCTAGGCTACTTTCCCTCTAGTCAAGACCTGGATGATTCGAACAGTTTCCAGTCCGTTACTTTTTCAGTTTGGCACTAGATTAAATGAAATTAAATTTGACAGAAACTTTTGATCTTAAAGTCTCAAAAACCTTCTAGAAAGAACTGACTCGGCTGATAATTGATTTAGGGAATTTAAAGCCAAGATCAATTGAAATTGAAGCAAATATAAGATTATTTTTTGTAACGAAGCAACATTCAATATGGAAGCACGTTGAAACGAAGCAATGATTCAAATTGAAGAACATAGGAGCAAAACAATGTAATATATTAAACAAAAGAAGCTTGGAAGATGAACGTTGAAGAATCACAATAGAAACTTGCAAATTGGCATTTATAAAAGGGAGTCTTTCCATTGAAGAACAAGATAAAACATACGACAAACATTGAACAACAACATTGAACAAAACATTGAACAATAACAACACATTGAATAACACTAAGCAATTCAAACAAAGTTGTTTATTAAATTCAAACACTTGTATTATTTTTAGTTTGTCTTAAGTGCTAATCTGTGAGATTCACTATATACATAGCCTCTCTTGAGAGTTACACATAAACCAAACCAAACATATTTGTAACATAGCCCGGTAGTGGCTGTTTTCCTCAACGGTTTGTAGGTACAAAGTGGAATTTGAGTAGACTTAACTTGTTGAAGTTAAGTGTTTTAATTTGGTTTGAATTACTGGAGAAAATTCTTCTAGCGAATGAACTAGACGTAGCTATCAATTTGGTGGTGAATCAGTATAATCTTTGTGTGATTTCCTTCTTTCCTCTACTTATTTATTATCTTCTTTAATTACCAAGTTTTTAAAACAGTAAAACACAATTTAAACCCCATTTTCTTGTGTTTTCTACCTTCAATTGGCATCACAGCTCAGTCTCAAGGCCTAAGCACCTTATAGTGTTTGAGTAAAGGTCCAACATTCTATTATGTCTAACCTTGGTGATGAAGCAGTAGGAGGAAACATAACCAGACCCCCTTTGTTAGTGGAAAGCTTTTGAGTATTGGAAAAACACACTCATAAGCTATTTCATTTCTCATGATTTTGAACTTTGTGATTTCGTTGAAGATGGATACACTACTCGTACCAACGATGATGGCACTAAAGTATCCAGGAAGAATATGAATGTTGATCAGAAGAAGCAATTCAAGATGCATCATAAATCCATGACTTTTATTATGAATGAAATCACATTCAAGGAATTTGATAAGTGCAGTAACAAAGAGACGACCAAGAACATATTCAGTGCTCTAGTTTTGACCTACGAAGGAAGTAAGCAGGCGCATGAAGCCAAAACCAACCGTCTGATAAAAAAGTACGAGTTATTTCAAATAGAGAAAGATGAAGATATTGAGACGATGCTTTCTAGATTTCATATTTCAGATAGTGTAATTGTTTTTCTGCTTGGTGGCAGAGCTTATCTAGAACATGGGTGACCACGCCGCCCAAAGTGTTTAATAATTTTTTTAAAATAGTACTATTTTGTTAAGAGATATTTGAGTTATAATTTGGTCAACTGATCTATTTTAAATATTTTATGACTAAATTAGAGTTGACCCTTTACTTGTGCAAATAACTCCCTCAATTCAATTAGAGAGGCATTCAATTTGAGGAAACTTTTACATATGAATTTGATTGAATGTATAGAAATAGATAAATTTTATTATAAAATAATATTTATGTTAAAAAAATTGAAAAAGGAATAATTATTAATTGAGAAAAGGTTGTGAAAACCAAATTATATAAGTGTATACTGGTTTGTGTGGTTTGATATATGTTAATCGGTTGTGATGAAATAGATATGTTAATTAATATATAGATATTGTGGCATATGTTGTTGTAATTTTGAGTTCTATAATCAATGTATTTTATGAGTACAATTGTGGTTGTTGGGTTATCATTGCCGAAATGTATGTTTGAGTATAATATGCGAACGTGACATGCTAGTAGAATGGCGGTCGGGCAAGCATTCCCCCATCGTCTAGTGGTTTAGGACATCTCTCTTTCAAGGAGGCAACGGGGATTCAACTTCCCCTGGGGTAGGGTACTACAAAACGAAATGGATCAGAGATTCTCAATAAAGACTTAAATAGATTCTTCCTAGGTCGATGCCCGAGGGGTTAATGGGGACGGACTGTAAATTCGTTTATCTATGTATCTTGTTATATGAATTAACCTAACCTAATGGCATGCTTGATACGTGTAGATCCTCAGTGCATCATGTAAATTGTTATGTGTATATGGAATAAAATTTATTTTACCAATTTTTTTTAATTATTAAAATTGCACATTTTTTATTAGGCTAAAATTTTAATATTAGAACAGGGTCTCCAAAATCTTTAAGACGACCATGAATCAAATACATCCATTTTTATTGACCAAATTATAATTTAGATGTCTATTATAAAAAAACGGAGAGAATAATTTATAAAACAAATTACAAAAACAACTTCTATAATTATAGAATAAAATAAATTTTCTAACTTAAATTCCAACTATTTGAGCTGTGAACTTTATCTTTGATATTTTTTATGGGTTTGAGTCCAAGAACTAAACCAATAAATCCGAAATTTCTCGATTTGAAATATAGTTTCACGTAATTTTAAAACAGATTGTTTAATACTCAAACCAAACCATTTTCTTTTATCAACACTATGTCAGTATTGGCATCTTAAACAATGTGTTGTGTTTAAATGTATTTTAATAATTATATATAAAGTGTAAATTTTTTGATTTAATTTGTATGAATTGACGATGTAAAAATATTTTACATTGTCTATTAATCATAACCGTCATATTAATAAAATAGTTTCACGTTTATTATAATTACTTTTAAAGACACACTTATGCATGTTTGTGATGTGTTGACATTGTAAAGATTTTTACACCGACAAAACATGACAATTAAACTCTAAACAATTTAGTGTTTGAAAAAAAATTAAATTTTTAAAATTAATTTTTAATTATTAAAAATGTCAACTAAAATTTAATCTACTACATCTCTCTAATAAGCGTTAAGAGTTTGATCGTCAATACATTTTTATAAATTTACAACTTAAAATTCTTATATAAAATACAAAATTATAGTTTTTATTTATCTATTAAAATTTTAAAAATTAAACCATCTCAATATTTCAGTTCAAACTTCGTCACTGAATACGAATATTAAATTTTTAATCAATTTTAAAATCTATTTTTAATGAGTATCTCTAGATAAAGATATAATCTTAAAAAAAAAGATAAAGAAAGAATCGGCTTAAAAAATTATAATCAAAGAAATAAATAAAGAAAATAATCAAACCCAATGC
>JBBPBP010000001.1:30637554-30652152 GCA_037974735.1 Cicer chorassanicum
TATATATATATTCAAAATCATAAACATAACCATGCAGATCAAATTTATTCTTCCATGCTAATTGGTTTGTCTTTAATGCAAATGCAAGTTAATGTTCTCTTTAAATTCTATTTTTAATTAGTATCTCTAGATAAACAAATAATCTTTGAATAAAAAAGATAAAGAATGAATCTGTTAAAAAAATAGAATCAAAGAAATAAATAAAGAGATAATCAAATGCAATTTTCGGGAATTATTCATAACATATAAAATATCAGATATAATCACATTAAATAAATGCCGACCCAATTTTCGGGAATTATTCATAACATTTAAAATATCAGATATAATCACATTAAATAAATGCCGACCCAGGATAAGTCCAGTAAAGCAAGCTCTCTCTAAAAAACAAATTTTTTTACTTAATAAAAATGTTTCACATCTTTTTTTATTTAATAAAAAGGTCTCACAATCTAATATTCTTAAAATTAAAACCTATAAAATTTTATATAAAATAAATAAAACATTTTATTTTTTTGCAATGAGATAAATATTAGTTATAAATTGAAAAATCAATAAGACAACAAGTGAGCATATTGCTCATATGAGAAATATTAGTTATAAATTGAGAAATCATGATATATAAAATTTTACATCAATTTTTGACGTTGTTGTAGGACAGTTGAAATGTCTCATTTTATTCTTTAAAAATTATAAAGAAAATAAATTTGAAAATGCCATTAATTTTATTAAAGAAATTTTCTATAGTTATTAAATAAAATATTAATAATTTATTTATTAACGTTCGAAAGAACCTGTCTAATAATTTCACTTTGGACCTCATAACGTATTGGGTCGGGCCTGCAATAAATATTGCTTTGGGCTTCATAACGTATTGGGTCGGGTCTGCAATAAATATCCTATATATATATATATATATATATATATATATATATATATATATATATATATATATATATATATATATATATATAGTCAAAATCTTAATGGTAACTATTCATATCATTCATAGCTCTCACTATATTTTTTCATATATCTTTGGCAACCTCGTCGACCTTATTCGGAAACCTCATCGGTCTTATTTGGAAAAACCTCATCGGTCTTATTTGGAAACCTCATCGTACTTGACTCATCGTACTTCACAAACAAGGGTACGTTCTTGAATAGAAACCAGATTAAAAGAGGATATTTTTTTTCTATTCATTCAATTATTCCCTATCATTGAGCAGCAACACGACTTATCACAAATTACACAAATTATTGATATGGTAAGTGTTTTCAAATACTCTTTTTTATTTCAAATTTAGTATCATGTTTCTAACTAAGTTTCATGAAAAAGATATTATTTTCGGTTTACTACAAAAATGAAGAACATATTTAATTAATTTCTATTGACATGTAAATTGCTTCTAAACTTTAAAAATTATTCAACAAAAAAAAAAGTTGGAATGAAAAGTTGGAAAAATTTTATCTCAAGATTTTAAGTAGATGTTTATATCCCCTCATCCATTTGCTTATTCTATTTTTTTTCCTTTATTAATTTCAGTTGGTTATTTGGCCTCCTCCATCCGAGCACCAAGTTGCTTTAAATGTTGATGGAAGTTCATATGGAAATCCTGGTAGGGCGAGCTATGGAGGTTTAATTAGAGATCACAAAGGTTTCTGGGTTTTAGGATTTAGTGGACAATTACTTTTGCCGACAATCTAGAAGTTGAGCTCTTAGCCATATTGAATGGATTAATGTTAGCTTGGGACATTGGTTGCAGAGATGTGAGTTGTAGATCGGATTGTATGAAAGCGTTATCTTTGATTCAAGACCCGACATCTCAACCTCATAAATATGATGAGATTATTCTTGGTATCAAAGAACTTGTATCTAGAGATTGGGTTGTTTCGTTTGCGCACACTTACAGAGAAGGTAATCAATGTGCTGATTTTATGGCAAAATTGGGAGCAAACGTCATAACTGATATGAGAATATTTCCACAGCAACCAGCTTGCCTAGCTTCTTTACTCTACAATGATGCTATGAGAATTCCCTATACAAGGGAGTAATTACTATTTTGCAAACATTTTTTCTTTATTAATTGTAAATACATTGTAAAGGCGTCGATAACCAATGTAGCCGATAACCAATGTAGCCTACAACAAATGTACTTGATTTAAATCATATTAATACAAATCATGGTTCATATTGATTAAAGATACTATTATAAGGGTTTGATTAGTTCCAAATTATTTTATATAATTCCAACCTTAAATTATTAAACAAAATCAAATGTAAAATATGACAAGAATAACATCTTCCATTAATTGGCTTAACCTTAAATTTTTTCCAAGTAATTCCACAGATAATGTTACAAGTCAATATCAATAAACTAATATTTATTAATAATTGCTTACTTGAAAACGATTTTACTAATCATGTATTAATGTCAATTACAAATTGCAACATTAATTCTAATATATATCCTTGACATTCAAGAACTGAAATTATAACTATCTTGAATCTAAACGGCAATAATTCAAAGTATTGCAACAACAATCAGATCTAAAATTTTTAATACACAAGAAATATAGTTAATTCTCCAATTTCATGTACATAACTTGCAACACAATTCTATTTTCCATCTTTCAACACCTAAAAGAATTCTACTTCATTAGAGGAACACGCATAATATTATAAAATGTGTTTCATTTGTAGTTAAGTTCCAACATAGTGAAATCATATGTCACCATAACTTTTTATCATAATCCAAACTAGTAAAATTCTCACCTTCGGGTTCATCTAACGTGGAAAAATTCAAGGAAATAAAAGAATAGGACTGGTGTCAAGATTCAAGACAGTAATGGAAATCAAAATTTATTGCTGAAAGATAGGGAAAAACTTCCTTGGATCTAACTAACTAAAAGATCTATCAATACTTGGATTGATCATAATCCTATAATGAATTCTCCTAAACAACTAAAATTATCGTCACCGGTTGCAAGTAATTTTCAAGACTAATGCTTTCACTTAACATGAAAATTAAGTAACCATATCATGGTAAAGTAATAGTAATTTACATATATACATTGATTGCTAAATAGATAATATTCAATTGAAATTATTAGTACACAATCACACCTATTAGCAACAATATTGTGATATTTACTCAAGAGTTACAACTCACAAAAAATCAGTATTCAAATTATCACTAAGAATAAATGCAACATCAAAACACATAACTTGTACAGAATAAAAAGCAACAAGCAACAAACAACCTACTAAGAAATAGAAAAATTTAAAAAAGGGAGAAATATTAGAGATATATCAAGTGAACTTACCAGCTGAGTTTACTAGAGATAGAAAATAGATACCAAGGTACAAATATCTAGCAAGTTCAAGCTCCTTCAATGACATAAACCTAAATCATGCTAGTGTATCAGCAATCACGCAGAACTTCATTTATCCTTTGAGGCTCTAAAAATAATTTAATTTCTCTAGTTTCAAAACATGTAATATAATTCATAGTCACTGAAAATTTCTAACATATAAGGAAGAAATGACACTTAAAAACAATAACTCATGAAAATGTAATCTAAATTCTAATTCTCCTAGTGTCCAACTTCATTTGGCAATGTAATTTGAAAATTGCTCAAAAATGTATTATGAATTCAAATTGTTATAAAAAAAAACGTACCGTAGAGGAATCTTAGCGTGAAGGATTGTGTCGTAAACCAGTACATTATTAGCCTCAATGGAGACGGCACAACTCTAGCAAAGACGACATGGAAATGGAGATGACTTTCCACATTAATTATATGCAAAAAAATTGTTTCAATCACTACTTCAACCTTGAGCCCATGGACATATGATAACTTTAATTATTCTATTTTGTAAACATGAGAACCTGATCGCACCTGTTTTAATAAAAAATATTCAAATAATATTTAAAAGTTCTTTACAAAAATACCCATTTTGATGCACACTTAAGAAAATTAATAAAAGAATGCAATAGAAGTAATTGAAATGAAACCTAAAATAAACAATTGCATCCAAACTCTATCATCTATGAATCCTTTGAGAAAATTTAAAATTAACAAAACTAACATCTCTATTGAGAAAAAACTCCTCACTGAATCCAACATCAAGCACATAGGTATCTTCATCTTCTAACCCCTCCAACTTAACTTCCTCAACAACATCTTCACCAATGAATGCATATTGATGCATCAAAGCCTCTGCCTACAAAATAAATAAAGACAAAGAATTAGCAAACAACAAAAATAATAGGATGCAAAGTAAAGAAGAACTCAAAAACAGACATATGTGCATTTCTAAACAAAGGATGAAAAGTCTCTGCCTACTCACTTGCACTGTAAAGAAAGATATCACAAATGTAAAAATAATATAAACTATAATCTCTATTCTTTGAACCATTTGTAGAGAATATGTGAACAAATTAGAAAAGGATTAAAGTAAATATAGAAGAAAACGGAAACAAAACCCTTTCTAATTCCTTACCCTAGAAAACAAAATCCACTTCTTCCTTACCCTAGAAAATAAAATCCCCTTCCCTTCTTCCACAAAGGAGAAGAATCACACAATGAGATTAGCACAAAATAGGAAAGAGATGAGAAAATCACAAACCTTGTATAGAATCGAAGCCGTTATTGTGCAGAGGAGAATAAAGAGATGAGAAGAAAGGTGTTGTGCAACACAAAACCAAGAGTTGTTATTGAACGTTAAACGAAGCTGCACGAAACAAAGAGACGTCACTGAACGTTGAACGAAGGAGCAAGAGGATCTTTTGAGGTGATGTGAGTTACGGATTGTCAACAATATTATGTTTTTATAAAAAATCTTCCTACTTATACAAAAGTTTGACTCAACCCTTTCAAAACTAATAAGGGAAAACTAATCATTAAGGTTAGGGATCCTGCTCTTAGAAACACTTTTTTCAAATCATATTTCATTCAACGTGATATTCTCAACAATAGTTATTGAATTTTAAAATAAACGCGGTTAGAATATTAAAAAATATTTTATAATATCTATTATATTATATTAAAGAATTTTGATTTATTTTTTAGAATTAATTTATAATCATAGAGATATCTTAAAAAATCTCATTATTATTATGATTTATTCCTGATTTAGAATTGAGTCCTTTATAATTAAATTAAATTAGCATAAAATTATACTCCTAATTTTTGTTGTTAAGTGATAATAATTAATCACTAGTAATGTTTAATTTATATTGTTTTATAGAATTGCAGTATAAGTGGTAGTATTATCAAGGACAAGTGTTAAAGAATGTATGTATACTACTCTTCTCATTTCCCTTTCACTTACACTTCACAGACAACCTATATACACATTCAGATTTCCTCTTCTTCCTTCACCGCCAGCCTAACTCTTTCATTCTCTCCTACCATACGTTTTTGTTGGAACCAAGTTAGTTTTCCTCTTGTGGTTTTGATGTTAACAAAAGTATTTTATGAGAATAATTTGTTTGGACTAATGGCTTCATTAAGTGTGCAACAATTAGAACAAGAAAATCAGAGGAAGGTACCAGAGGAAGTCACCAAAGGAATTCACTAGAGAAAGTGGCCAGAAGATGAGATCAGAGAACACAAAAGCATACATGTTTGGCTCTAAACATATGCCTCTGAAAGCAACGTGCCTCTGAAGGTTACGAAGACTATCTCTGATGTTTAGCTCTTATGTTTGGGTCTGAAGACTGCCTCTGATAACTGGCTCTAAAACTAGGTCTGAATACTGAATTCGAAGCATGCCTCTAAAGCCATTGCGTGCCTCTGATGTGCACAAACTCAACATGTCTCTAAAAAGTTTATATCAAGCTATCATTAATTTTGAAGAGATTGTTCAAGCCATGCATTCAAAGCTCATATTCCGCTAATCAAAAGTTGCAAGACACTCAAAATGTTGCCTCAGATATGCAACCTCTAATGTTGCACTAACTCTAATGATTCAACAATGTGATTTTCCCATAACCACTAATTTTAAGTCACGCAACTCTACATTTGAGTTTTATTATCCAAAAAACACAACATCTCACTCCAACAAGAAAGTCAATGGCTTTGATGGAAAGTCAACAACTTTGATTAAAATAATTCGTTCTATCGACTAGTGATAGCGTACTTGAAGATGAAATGCAATTTCAAACTATGTTGTCTCCATCACCAATAATTAATACTTTTGAGGGATTTTTGTCGTCGGGTAATATTCCATCAAATAATGATGGAGGGAGTGGATCATGATCAAATGAATTATTAGGATGATTGATGTATTCGAATAATATTTGCTATTTTTATTTTTAGTTTGTATGAATATATTAAACATTATTATTTAATTATTGCGTGTTTTATTTTTGGTTTGTATGATATAATTTATTAATTTTGAAATGTTTTATTTTATTTGGTAATAATAATTTAATTAATTATTGACAATTTAATTAATATTAAAATTATATTTTTATATATATTATTTTATTTTTTAAAATATTTTATTTTTTAAAATTATATTAATATTAATTTTTTAATATTTATTTAGAATTTTATAAAAAAAATTAAAATAAAGTTACCCATTTGAGACGGCCAAAACGGCCACAAATTTGACAGTTTGTGGCAACCTAAAACTCCATAAACTGTGTTTTTTTTTTTTTCATCAGCTTCACCCTTTGTGGTGGCATAAACCCTCACAAATTTGTGGCTGCCTTTCCCGTTACAAACTTGTGATGGCTTAGCCTCTCACAAATAGTAACCAATAAACCAACGTTTGTGGCCGTTTTGGCCGTCACAAAAGTGTGTGACTATGTAATTTGTGGTTGCTTTAACTCGCCACAAATATGGCTGTTGTGGCTGTTTTTTCCTTTTGGGAGGGCTTTTGACAGCCACAAAATTAGTGTTTTCTTGTAGTGAAAGAGATGAAAACATAGTAGATAAAACAAAAATGAAACAACACAACCAATTTATCTTGGTTCACCACCAACATAGCTACGTCCAATCCCTTCAAACTGAAGGATTTAATCCACTAATTCACCAACTGAATTACACTTCCATTGAACACCTACTAGTTAAATTGACTGTGTTCAAGTCTTCTCAACCTTCTAGATTAGTACGGTCAAAATGTTGAAGGATGCAATCACTACTGATCTAGATTATAAAATAATATATTTTATGAATAACTCTCACAAAGGATGTTTTCAATGTGTATTCTTAGAAACTATTTCTCAGCACTTAGACAATATAAAAGATTGAGACCAAGAGTGTAGAGACTGTTGTATTGTGCTTATTGTGGTGCGTTATATTTTTCAATTAGAGTTGCACGTCCTTTTATATAGATCTTTAGGGTTTCTGGTCGTTGTCCTGATTGCAAGAAATCAACATGTATCAAGAAGTTTCGTATTAAAACTTTAGAGATTGATTGCCATTAAACCTTGTCAAAATTATTTTTGAAATTGATTCTGCGAATCTTGATATGGAGAGAGAAAGAGTATATGATATTATGATTAGAGCATGTCGCGTAGACCTTTCAAACAAATACAAATTCACGGTGTTTAGTAGATGATGCACAAAAACTTTGTCTTATTTAGAATGTTGACTTTTTAGAGCATTGACTTTTAATTAGTGTTGACTTTTTATGAGAGCGTTGGCTTTCTATCAGAGTTAGACAATCAACTACTAGACGAGATTATCAGAGGAAGAAGTAAATAGATGTTGGTTGTATAGGCAAACCAATCAAAGTATTGTTTATATTAGATAGAGTCACCAGAGACGCGTTCACCAAACTTAGAGTGTAGAAAACAGAGTGGTGTCTTGGTGTTCGTTTAACTTGGATCAAGCATCAGATGATGCAACATAAACTCATATACAATAACTTGATCTGAGAACTGCACACTAAAATGGAACATTAATGCTTTAAATTATTCACACAAAATAATTTTGTTATCATCAAAATAAGTAAGGGTCATAGTTCTTCAAAATAATTTTGTTGTAACCAAGTTGCTTTTACATTTATAGTTTTGATGTTAACAAAAGTATTTTATGAGAACAATATATTTGACTTCAAAGAGTATGAAAGAAGATTCATATTTTTGAAGAAAATCTAAAATAAGATTTGATTCAAATTTATAATTGAAGAAAATCTAAAATAAGATTTTATTCAAATTTATAATTAATGAAAATCTAAAATAAGATTTGATTCATATTTATAATCTTTGAACAAGTTGAAAAGAAGATATAGTTAAGATTTGAAGAATATTTGAAGAAGATTTGATCAACATATGATAAAGATTTAAAGAGGATTTGATCAAGATTTATCTAAAACAAAATATGAACAAAATCAATTTGAAGATTTTACAAATGCAATCTGAACAAAAATAAAACAAAATAAATCTGAAGAGTTTACAAAATCAATCTAAACAAAATAGAAATAGAATAATTTGAAGAATTTACAAACTCAATCTGAACAAGATACAATTCAGAATTAAATAATGACTAAATTGAAGCCCAAATTTTCACTATAAATAGACACTCAAGGCTGAAGGAGAAAAGTATCAAAAAGCAGAAAGGATTAGAATAATTCAAGCTCAAAGTTCTCAATTCATCTTAGAGTTCGAAGAGAGAAACACTTGTTCAGGTTAGAAATATTTTTTGAGTGTTCTTTTCTTAGAGTGTGAGAGTTATTATTATTATTATTATCAGCTTTGCTAGAAGCAACTACTCAAGTTCGAATCTTTTGTATCCAACTCGATAATGTTTTAGTTCCTTCTTCAATCTAATGGCTGTCAGGTTGTTAGGAGAAGACTTGACTTGCAGGGTCAAGGTGGTTAGTTCCTTCTTCAATCTGGGGTTGTCAAGTTGTTTGGAGAAGACTTGACTTGTAGGGTCAAGGTGGTTAGTTCCTTCTTCAATCTGGGGTTGTCAAGTTGTTTGGAGAAGACTTGACTTGTAGGGTCAAGGTGGTTAGTTCCTCAAAAGTTTGGGGTTGTCAGGCTGTTTGGGAAGATTGACTTGGAGGGTCAGGTGCTTTGTAATTCAAGGTATTTGAATTAGTGGATTAAAGCCTTCTAAATGAGGGGACTAGATGTAGCCAAGTTATTGGTGAACCAAGATAAATATATGTGTCAAATTATTTATGCTTTCAAAGTTTGCTGCTTCTGAATCTGATTGCTTCTTATCTAAGTAATGCATAAAAATCAACCAACCATCATTAAATTAGCAAAAAGTTATCAACTTTGACAAATACAATTCAATCCATTTTCTCGTGTTTGCACCTTTAAATGTTTCATAAATTGAATTTGAACTTTACCCTTCTTGTTATAGCCCTAAGTTTCCCCTTCATCTTATTCTTCTCTCTTTTAGGTTGAATCTCCATGTCTTATTCACTCCCTCTCTTTCTCTGTTCTTTTTTTTCCACGACACATTCACACACAGATACACACTTTAAACTCTTATTTTATATCCTTTAAAAATTCTTATTTTACTAATTACTCTACTTACTCTTTGCATGCAACTAAATGAATTTCTCTATTAAATATTAGTTAATCCACTACACACATCCAATTATCTACTTAAATTACTACACTTATTTTTAAATACACTTTAATATACATAGTTAAATACTCGTATCCAAAGCATTTATTCTTCCCTAATCAATTTGAAGAATCTTTTATCTTGTTGTTTGGCAATGGAAGAGGATTTCGAGTTCCCAACATCTGGAGGCAGAAATGCCAGAGGAAGATGAGATTGTTACAATTACTTTTACTCTAGTTGAATTTTGTTTGCATTGGATGACATAGCTCATTAGTTCGATTCCCTCTAATAACCTTTTCTCACACAAATATAGTTATTTTTTTACAACAAAACTTTACAATAAATCTCATTAAATTTTCTGATTGAAAACATAAAAGCCCATTAATTGACTATGGAGTAAATATGAAAATAAAAAAATTATAATGTAAAATTTATAAATTATTGACAAAAGATAACATAGAATTTATCTACCGTTTATCTATATATGGAGTAGAACACATGTGGCTCATTTTGATTGATTCCACATTAAATGGGTAATTTATCTACAGTTTTACAAAAGATAACATAGAATTTACCTAAAATTGAAAACCTCCCGTGTGTTATGCAATAAAATTTTGTAATAAATTTATTTCAAAAAATATATTAGCAATAATTATTTTTTAGCTACCAACATTAAATTTTTAATTTTCGGTTTATAGCAAAGGCAAGTTAATGCTTTCTAATAAAGAAAAAATCTTCTTTTAAAAAAAATAAAGAATCTACTTAAAAAAATAATGTCAAAGAAAAGAATCTACTTAAAAAAAATAATATCAAAGAAAGAATCAAACACAAATTTTGGAAATTATACACAACAGATATTATCATATTATCATATATATTGTAAAAATCATTAGCATCAAAAAAGAATTCATCATATCAAATTCGTCTCTACTAAATTTTGTCATCATTCTACGTTTTCTATCAAATATCTATGACAATTCTATCATCCTTGACAAACAAACAAGAGGGTGTGAAAATTTTTGCTTTAATTTATTTTTTCGTATTTAAAAAAATTTGATAAACAAATTTCACTTGTTAATTAATTTGCAAACAATATGCAGATAAACCAATTGAACTTCATGAGAATGTTATGCAAAAAACACATTGCATTCTTAGGAACCATGATGGCATCGTCTACCCATGGGAAACTATTCAAGGTTAGTTTTTTGTGCTTCTATTCTATTTTTTTAACTCTTCTAAACTTCCATTAAAAAAAGGAAAAATACATCTAATGAGATTTAGCTTCTCTTAAATGTGAACAAATCAATAATTAATATTATAATTAATTTTCATTGATCAAATATTTGCATATTATATTAACCATTAATTAATTTATTAATATTTGATATTATTTACTTCATTGTATAAAATAAATTGTACATTTAAAAAAGTCTAATCTCTTCTCTTGCATTTTTAAATTTCACTATCGTGAAAAAAAAAAAAAAAATTCATCCTCGTACATAGGGAATAGTCAAAAGTAGAAAAAGGTTGTACCTAACCTGAAAAGAAGGATCCTAAAAGTCTTGCTCCAGTATCAGAAAGACGAGTCTGTTCAAGAATGTTGACAATGTACTTGGATTGAGAAAAAAGGTAACCTCTAGGAGAGTAGGCAACTTCAATCCCCAAGAAATAGCAAAGAGTTCCCAAGTCCTACATCTCAAACTTCTTGGCTTTTGCCATAGCCTGTAACTAAAAGGATCAAGAATAACCTCTTTATAGGATGATGGCTCAAGCAAACTATGAATAGAGGTTAAGAAAAAAGCAAATGAAGTTGAGTAAGTGGAATAGACAAAATCAGGTAACTAAGTAGACTTACGATGACGAGAGGGGTAACGAGGAGGAGGAGACGGAGGATCAACAATCGTAGGAGGTGGTTGAACAGTCGAGGGTATAAGAGAGATGTCATCATGTGGAGTAGTAGTATATGTCTTGCAATTCTCAACATTACAATCACTAAAAACATTATCATTAGACCAAACGAATCAATATGGATTAGTTTTGAACTCTTAATAATATGAGAATCAGAGGAAACAGAGTAAGACGGGATGCACTCAAGAAAAACAACATTACGAGAAACATAAAGTTTTCTTGCATGAGGATCATAACAACGATAACCCTTTTGACCATTCCCATAACCAAGAAAAACACACATGGTTGAATGAGAAGACAACTTACTACGCTATACTTGTGGACGAACAACAAAACAAGTAGAACTAAAGTCTTTCAAAGAATAGTAATAAGGGATAAAAGCATACAGTTTATCAAAAGGAAACAAACCTGATAAGACATACGATGAAGTTCTGTTTCCCAATTGGGAACTGAAGCAGACAAGAAAAAGGAACGAACAATCTCAATAATATGACGGTGTTTCCTTTCAGCAACTCCATTTTGTTGAGGATTATTAATACAAGATGTTTGGTGGATGGTGTCGTCATAAGCAAGTAATTCAAATAATTTAGGGGTATATTCACCACCTAAATCACAACGAAAACACTTTATAACAACACTGTGTTGACTTTTGACCATAGCACGAAGCATATGATAAATGTCAAATAATTCAGACCTATTTTTCATAAGATAAACCCAATAATAACGAGCGTAATCATCAATAAACGAAACATAATATCCAGATCCACCTTTGGTGAGAACCGGTGATGGACCCCAAACATCAGAGCAAACTAAATCAAAAGGCGCATATTTTACAAAAATGGAAAACTGAAATTTAACAAGTTTACAACCACAACAATCTAAAATATCTGGTTTGTAACTGTCTTAAAGCTCCATCAAAAGTCAAATATTTTAATCTAGAAGCAAAAACATGTCCAAGTCGAGAATGCCTTAAATAAAAACTAGAAGACGAAGAATTCAAGCAAAAACTATATAATAAGTCAGGAGTAGTTGTTGAGGCTGCAGTATCTGGGACTCGCAGGTCATCCAAAACATAAAGTCCCCCTTCCTATGGCCTGTCCCAATCAGCCTCCAAGAATATGGATCCTTCACACAACAAGAAATGGAAGAAAATATAAATGAATAACCGAAATCACATAGTTGACTAATAAAAACAAAACTCAAAGTGAGATTAGGAATATTATAAACATTAGAAATAGATAAGTTAGGTGTGGAGACAGAACTAATGTCTACTAATGGCATAGAAGTGCCATCAGCAGTCATAACCAACACAAACGAGACAAGATTCACATACACAAAAGATTTATCATCATGTGTCATATGGTGAGATGCTTCAGAATCAAGAATCCGTATGGAAGGAGATATACTTGACATACTAGAGGAGTTCAAACCTTTATTAGAGGAGGCAAACGTGACATGTGATCAAGTGACAAAAAGTTTTTGGAGCTGTTCTGCAATATCAGATATTTGGGAAACAGTCTCAGATGAGTATACAAAACCAGAACTAGAGCCAATGGTAGGAAGAGCAAAAGCAACAACATTGGATGATGACCTTTTACAATTCTTCTTATGTGCTCTTCCCAATTTCGAACAATGTGTTTACGAATGACCCTTTTCTTTGCAAAAAATATATTCATCATTACCAAGCCATACTCTCCCTAGAGATTTTCCTTTTTGAACAGGAGCAGCAAAAAACAGATGGAGGAGTTGAGAGAATTTCATTATCTGACACAACAGAGTGGGTATTGAGTCTGATTTCTTCTGCCAACAATTCACTAACTACTGATTCATCACGAAGAGCCATAAGAAACCAAACCAGACGTTGCTCCTCTATCTGATCAATGTACCCTTTGACAGATTTCAACTTAATTGATTCCATAAGAGCCAATTGATCCCACAAATTAGTCACTGCCGAATAGATTCCTGAATAGCCATATTGTTCTGCTTAAGTTTCCAAATATCACTTTCCAATTGATCCCATTTTGCAAAGTTTGACTGAACATACAAACATTTCAAGTGATCCCAAATATCTTTAGCAGTATCATATTTTGCTAGTTGCATACCTATAGACAACTCAACAGAATTATTAATCCAAGTAATGATTTTTGAATTACTAATATTCCATTGTTTCAAATCTTTTGCATATTTAGCTTCAGCTTTTTTATCTATAGACTTAATAGAAGTTCCATAAACATAACCCCACATAAATTTTCCATCAGTTTTTTTTTCATCACATAACTCCAATAAAAGTAACTATGTCCATTGAGGGGGACAATAATAGCTTGAAGATAATCATCTTTAACACTAACCATAACAAATAAAGACAAAAAAATACGACGAACACAATTACTGAGACAAAAGAAATTAGGGTTAACCTATCAATAGCAGAGTCAATCAGGAACCAAATAAAATCGTGCCGAAAACAGAAGAGCATAACCACGCCGAAGACAGAAAAGCAGAATCACGCAAGAAATAGAGAGGCATAGTTGGATCTGAAATGGAGGGAGGAAAACGGTACCGACTGCAAAACGGGTTGTACAAAATCAACTGTTAGATCCCAAAATCATCCAAAGCTCTTTGATACTATGTTAACAATGATAAACAAACATAAACATAGAAAGGAGGAAGAAAAAGAGAAAGAACCCCACTTGGGTTTCATAGCCAAAATGATCAAAAGGTAAAGGTAATAGAGTTACAATAAATATATATACAAAAGAATAAAAAGTCTAAAATATTCTTAAAAACTAATATATAATAATATCACGTAACACATTGGATTGTTAAAAAAATTATTTTAAAATTAATTTAGAAATATTAATTTTTCCCAAAAAAATTATTTACATTTGTCACATCAATCTATAAAGATAATTATATACACCACCTTTTAAACCTAAACGGCTTAAATATTTTACAATTTAAAATAAGCAAACGGATATTTTTGTAAAACTTAGAATGATCATAGCTGTATTTTGCCAAAAAAATCTATTTCTCAATTAAAAACTAAACAAAAAAACTTTGTATATTGATCTACAATCTTAATGGTATTTTCCTTAACAAAAAGTCAATTGAAACTTTAATTTGTTTGAGTTTAAAGTATATACACATGTG
>JBBPBP010000001.1:30652553-30676199 GCA_037974735.1 Cicer chorassanicum
ATAGAGATACCTTAATTTACAAAAAAAAAATCATAATAGGTAGAGCTCTCAAAACGGGAGTAGAACACATTTATTACTTATTTTAGTATTAACATATATGTAATTATTTTTAATAAATGGGTTTTCTATATTATTTTTTAAACAATAATCTTCAAACCAGTTAAAGAAATAAATATTTAATCTGATTTCTTTAAGATACTGATAATATTTTTCTCTATAATCACTTGTCATTTCTTTTGAGAAAGTATTAAAATACCACTTTCTTTTATTTATATTATAATCTGCTTCGAAATCTTCTCTTAACCATTCTTTATGTATTTCAAATTCTTCTTCTAATTCAATTACTCCTAATACCTGAGATGTTGTTGGAGACATCTCTGGTGACTCTGATCTTTAACAATCTGGGCAAGACTCATATAATGGTTGAGGTATTGAGGGTACGAAATCTACTCCTGTTAAGTTAATATTAATGGTAGATGATGAATCTACTGATTTTCTAGAACTTGTTTCAGATAATATTTTAATGATTTATCAGTTATAAAAGACTATCTTCTATTCATTCTAATTCTTATACTGCCATCTTCTTCTAAAATAAATTGTCTAGGTTTTCTAGACTCTATTCTAGGTGTTGGCATAATTTCTTTTAATACCCATTCTTCTGGTAGTTTAGTAATAATATCAGAAACCTTTAGTTTTTTAGGAGTTGTAATATTAGAACGTTTTAGATTTGCTTCGATAATTACAGTTTCATTTCTAGGTGTACTTCTTAAGGCCTTAAAATTATAATTTATATTTGAAACTTTATATTTAATTCTATAGCATATATAAATATTAGCTACTTCTTCATAATATAAATCATCCATACATTGAATATTAATAACTAAAGACTTTTTAGTAAAGCTATTTTCTAAATTCATAGAGTAATTTGGATAACAATTAAAATAAACAGGATTATCATTTAAATTTGATTCTAATATAGCAATAATGGATTCATTAAATCTTTTAATTCTATTATCACGTAATACTAATAATATGAGAGTATTTAGTCCTAACTTATGTAATGGTTTAACAACAACTTGTATTAATCCTAAGTGAATATAATGAAAACCTTGTTTGATATGACTATCAATTATTTCTTCATTTAATAAGTTAATAGTCTCATGATGTTCTACTATTGATTTGGAGGATTCTAATGTATGACTAATTTCCCGAGATCTAAATTTGTCAAACGTACTAGTTTTATATATTTCTTTATATTTAATATCAGACATATTCCAGTTTTGTAATCTATTTTCTATTTCTGCTATTTGTAATTCTTTGTTCTGATAATTGTCTTGGTCATTTCTATTGTCTAATTCTTCTATAAATAACGAAATAGAAGGTATCATGGTTTTATCTCTGGATCCTAGCTCGCTCAAGGTTCTAAGGAATTGGGCCATATTTCTATAGTTTAAACTTATGGTTTCAAAATCTTTCTCTTTTCACGGGACCACTGATATAACTATTCTGGGAACACCTACCTCACTTTTAGACTTTACGACTTACCAACAGAATTAACCACATCTGACCAACGTTTTGAAGATTAAGATTTTAAAAGCATAATTTTAAAATATAAGAAATATAATCCAAATCCTCAGAGTCCTTTCACAAGGCTTTGATACCATAATGCTATTATAATGCCATAAACAGTAAAGGTTAACGGTAAAAGTAAAAAAATACGGTAAAAATAAAAATGACTCATAATACCATATGTATATTTAGTAAAAATATAATATATATAAAAAGCAAAAATATATATCATATTTTTTAAAAACGGTAAAAATGACAAACAGTAAAAAAAAAACTCTTTTTTATTTATTAATAATATGGAAATGATAAATAAAAATTGAATCTTAATGCAGCAACTGATCCAAGAAAAACAAACATAGTCCAATGAAAGTCATTAAATTTATGATAATAAGGAAGATAAGTTATGAAATTATTTAAATCTATATTAAACATTAATATTGACCGAAAAATATAATGATAAAAGGGCCAATTGTAAAATATGTTCAAATCCATGATTAAGATATACTTACAAATATTTGAGGTAAAATATCTTGAAATATTTTATGTTTTTATGATGGTGTACATGTAGGGAAAGTTTCCGTCTATTTTTCTACCTCTAGAAATTAAAAACATCCAAAAAGCAAAACATGGAAGTGATTCTGATGTCTATGACAGCAAAGGAAGGTAAGAAGCAATTAGTACATACCAATACCATCAACCGATTATATTTTCATTTTATATACTTGAAAGAAAATAATTTAACCTTTTCTTTACTCAAGAAAATGATTAACTTAAAGCCAATTTATCTTATGTGTTTTTTGTGTTCACTTTTTAATCTGCTACATTAAGTTTTTTTCAAAAATAAAATAAAATCATCCACACTATGTTTTTAACTAATTATTTCATTTTTCTTTGATATTGAGTGTAATTATGATCGACCTTATTGGCATCGCAAAAATTTAATGTCAAAATCTTATAATTATAATTGTAAATGCTGGATTATTTTATAAAGGGCATAATTATTTTAGAACATGATGTCAATGCATACACCACCTGTCACTTATATAATCAGGCTGTGAATTTTAGGTTTGTGCCTTCAAAATTTGAAGAATTTTCTGCAAGCATGCAAAAAAATATCCAAATGTTTTAACCTCTAATTAATTGAAGGGGTTGCTGAAGACAAATAGAGAGCCTAAGGATTACAAAGAATGGTAAGTTTTTTTATATTAACGAAAAAAATTAAATCAACAACAAATTTTAGTATTTCATTGTGTTGTGTGTTAGAATCACCCATATATATTCTATAGTTAGTTAATTATATGTTAATTATTTATTGATCATCATATCACACTATTTTGTATAATAAATTATTGTAATTTGATGCTCAAGCTTGCTAGCTATACAGAATGGAAGATCTTTATATGTCTTTGCAAAGATAAAGATGGCTTACTTCACAAAGAAACCATACGTGATATTTATGATGAGAGTTTGATTGAATGTATGAAGAAGGAACACTCAGAAAAGAAGAATAATAAATAATAAATAAATATGATTCCCATTGTGATAATTGGGAGCATGGTTGTCAATGAATTTCTATTTCTTTCAAAGACTTTTATTTATTGATTATAGACTGGATTGTGATATTACTATGGGTGTTTTGTGATATTACTATGAATTTCTATCTCTATTACATTTGATATTAGTACTCAGATAATTTGGTCTAAGAAATCGTACATTTTTTTTTTTATCATTTTATACAACATTGATCCCAATTGTATATATATTAACTTCTTTAAATTTCAATCATTTTGATTATTTGAAAGGAGTGCATTGTGTAAGTTGGAGGCTCCAATCTGAAGACTTTATATATTCATCATAAAAACACAATTGTGGTTCACATACTACAATCATCTCAATTTCTCAATTGAAACTATTTGAATTTAGGCCTCACAAAATGTCTTGTGACATTGAGGATTGTGAGTGTTACTAAAATTGTGATTGACACTTTTGCCCTTAACATTGTCTTAACTATTCGTCAAACTAGCTTATTGTAGAATCAATAGATTCATATCAAAAATGGTAAAAAGATCAACATGAATATCATGACTATATTAGCAAGAGTATTGAAAAAAGAGTATCGAAAAAACTGTATGTTGCTATCATTTCTAAAGTTTTTTAAACATCTATAAATAACATCAATAAGGCTAAGAGCGACTTCACCAAATAATGAAAAATCGTTTAATAGGTACGCTATAAGGGGTCCTTCCTCACAAAATTTTAATATCTCAAAAATTAACTTTTACAATTCATAGGATTTATCCTTTTTTTTAAATCAAATTCACATGATTTATCATCAACGAATATTCTTATCAAGTAATTAAATAAACTTCGACACACAATACCCACTACCTCATAATACAAGAACAAGAACAAAAATCAAACTAAACTATATATAAAGAAAATACAGAAATCACAAAGATCACATATCACACAAACGGAAAACACAATGGAGACTTAAGTACATAACTTCATAGTACATAACCCTTTTTATATTTAGAGTGAATATATATGTAAAAAGTACGCAAAGTTTTTTTGAATGACAAAATATATAAGAATTAAACAAAAACAAAAGTGTAAGGAGTACTCAAACTGAAAAAACAAAAAACAGAAATAGAAATTGGAAAAGAGGAAAAAAAGACCAAAACCAAGACCAACCACGAAACAAAAAGGAAGTCGAAGCAAGGATTAGCCAAAAGTGCGAAAAGGGCCAGATAAACCCACAAACCAGACACAAACCGATCCCGTTTCAGCGACGCCACACCTCTTTAACAAGTCAAACAAATAACAGGTTTTGTCTCCCACTCATAGAAACTGCATGAGTGACTAGAGGCTTTCCCCAAGAACCGTTTCTAGGAGGTGAAAATAATGTTGTCCACTAATTGCGCAACAATCGTGGTCTTCAGAAAGAAATTGAATCATTTCGCGATAACCAAATTGACCACACAACCGAATGCCAAACCGAAATCAAACCTTGTCTAACCCTAGCCCCACCCCCAATTGCCCCAAATCCCGCAAACAGATGGAGCAAATCTTTAGGTAACACAAACTCCTACCCCAACCACCCAAAGCCCATGTACCACACATGCTAAGCAACCTTGCAAGAGACAAATAAATGAGTACCTAACTCCGATGTCTCCCCGCATAACACACAAGAAATAGCATTGGAATCAATATTAATAACCCTCGTCTTAAAAAGATTTTGGTGTGTAGGAACTCTATCTTGAAGTAACTACCAGAAGAAAACTATCACCTTCAAAAGGGCCCGACTCTTCCAAACCTTAGCCAAGATTTTGACATTCTCCTTTACATGGGGACTCCCAACATGAAAGCCACCCCAAAGAAAAACAGATGACAAACTAACCAAGTAATTCCTTTTTGGGCCCGGGCTCCACTTCCAGTGATCCTCTTGTGAAGAGAAAGAGAACCATTGTAACCAACATAACCACCAACTCCTCCTTCCAAGCAAACAACCCTCTCCTCCACCTAAGATTCCACATCCAAGTCTCCTTACTCAATGACCCTGATAGGACCGCAGGTGTACGACATTATCGGGTAGTAAAAATTATCTTTCCCACAAGGACTTTGTTATGAGTATCAATCCCTCTTTACTATGATGATTAGCTAAAACGGTAAATGTTGATTATGATTTTTGATTAAAATTCGCAATAAAAATAAAGCATTGAGATTGTAGTTTTTCACAATAATTGACACAATAAAACTAACATTCTCTAAGTTATGGATGTTACACTCTTAAAATCCAAATAAACAATTATAACTAATGCCTTTTTTCAAAGAGAAAAAGTTTATTTTAAACTAGTAACCAAATGATTGATGTATTAGCAAAATCCTTTAAGAGAAGATATATTTCATGATTTCAAGAGAACCAAAATCTATTTCATGATTTTATTCTCTTGTCCAGTCTTAGGGATCAAATATCAAATCCACCTTTCGATATATTATTTGATATTCAAGTATGAACATAATTCTTACTAAGATTGTTAGAGATCCATAATTAGAAATCCTACAATTCCAAGACAAGGAAGATCTACTGATACATGATCATAGAAGAATAAAAGCTTAAATATAAAAATATTGGAAATATAAACTAACATAATAAATTATCAGAGGAAAAATAGAAAACTTGATATTATTGAAACTAGAAATTTGCTAAGAGAAATATAAGAACAAAAGCAAGAGTAACAAGGGATTGTGAGTAGGAATCTATGTCTAAAATAAAATATTTTCGTCCTTTTTATAGCTATAGGTGCCTTAATGAGCTTTAATTACAAGAAATCATAAGAATATCACAAAAGAAGAATGGTTCAACAATAGAAGATGAGCAAATTACGGACGTAATGGCCGTTAATGCCAGATAGTAATCTTTGCTGGAAGTTGAGTTTCTTTCATTTTCTTTATTAGGATGGACCATGACTGCACCGCTTAACTTCAAGGCTATTTTTATAAAAAAATCTTCACTTATTCCTTCACTTCTTCTTGCAATCTAAACAAAACAAAAAGGTAGTAAAATAAAACTAAAACCGAATTAAAAACATCAAATTATCCTATCAAACAAAGCTATAATAACAGATAAATTCTAGCATATCAAATTCCCTCATGCTCTAATGATTGCTTTATCTCAAGCAATTGTTTCAGGTAAAAGTTATGGACGAGCAGACACCATGAATTGGGAACTCAATATTCAGTTCAAGTGCAGGCAATAGGAAAATTCCAAAACCAAAGGAAAACCAACTTTGGTTCCAAATTATAGACTTAGGCTCCTATGAAAACATAATTCTCATCAATAGGACACTCAACTATCAAATTCTCTCAATGTTTCAATGTAATGGGCATTCACTCAAAATTTCACTAATACAAAGCGTCCTACCCTAGGCTTGAATATAACCAAATCTCCACTACATCTCTCATGACATCATATATGAATAAAAAACACTTTTCATGGTTTTAACGGGGCCAAGGGAAATATGTTATTTTGAGCAGCACACCTTATTATGTCCTTTCAAACTGAGACAAACAAAAAAAATTCTTTTTTTACTATTCTTTTTATGATTTTCTTCTTTTTATATTTATTATTATTATTATTATTATTATTATTATTATTATTATTATTATAATAATTATTATTATTATTATTGTTATTTTAAGTTGCTCCACTATATACAAAATGGCACCCAACAATGATTTTATCAATAAAGCAAGGGACCAAGAAACATAATTCATGTAAGGCTCAAAGTGGACAACTAGTGGAAAGTATAGAACAAAACAAAACAAGTCCTGCGGCCTGGAAAAAAAAATCTTATAGTGCTTTTTCTTTAGACATGATCACAAGAAAATTTATCCTTAAGACGATTGCATATCAAGTTCTAGAGAACACAACTAGTGGTCAATAATCATTCAAAACAAATTAATGACATAATATATGATGATGAAACACAAGCCTCTGTATAAACCCAAAACTCACATTTAGTAGCTAAATCAATGAGAGCATGCTATTAGAGAATATGCTAATTTATCAAACTGAAAGTGTGGCTTCCAAATGTGAGTTCATTGCCTATTTAATACCAACATGCACATAAATTATCGTTCCTTATCAAGGATATCAAAAAAAAATTCTTTCAAGCAGGAAGAATATTATTATTTTTTTATATTTTATTTTTATTTATTTTTAAACAAAAACTAGAACTAACATGCTAAGCAAACAAGAAAACTTACCCCCGATGCTTGGACCAGACATTGTCCTCAATGTAAAAAGCAAAATAGTTATGAAAGGGGTAAAAAAGTTCACAATATTATGGTGGTGGTGCAAGTTGGCCTTGGGAGATGTGGTAGTTGTACATTGTAGTCGCCATGGCATTCAAGCCATCCAACACTTGGCCTTGTCACTTCTGTTCATTCATTATATTAGTGCTCCATGCCTGCAATTTTGGCCCTTCAGGATGAAATGAAGAGGGATAGTTACTTTGGTGTTGGTGAGGCTAGTGTAGTAGTTCTTGTGGCTTTGGTCGGGAGGGCTCTTGTGGATCTTCAAGATTAAACAAACTGTTATTTTATCCCTGATGGTATTTTTTGCAGGATTGGATAGAGAGATGGAGGCATTGCCCTAAATCAACAATTTGTGTGTATTATTAACTTTAGTGAAGAGCTGTATAGCATGACAGGATTCCAAATCAATTCTTGTGCTGCCTAAAACCTCAAGTAGCTCAGAAATGTCCCCCTCATAGCCAAGTGACTCTGCAATAGGTGTGATTAATCCACCAACCAAAATATGTCCCTTGCATGCCTTTACAACTTTGTCAAAATGTTTTGCTAAATAGGAGACGGTGTTAACCATTACCGAAAGAAATAAAAGCTCACTCTGTCGAGAAACACCTGCATTCTCTCCTCGGTCGAACAATGTGTTGACCAGAAATCTTTGAATGCATATGAAACAAGGATTGTGAATATAGGTAGTTTTGGCCAAAGCAGTCACAGATTCAGATTCTCCTTTAATCTCCGCCAAGAACTCACAATCCAAAAATCGACGCATATTCTAGTACTTGGGTATAGTTCGAGCGCCTTCATTTTGAAATTGGTAGATGACACAAAACTCAAAATTCATGGCATGCTCATTATTTAATAAATTGAACGAGATATTACCTATTCCACTATCTTTACCCCTAGTACTTGCTGCTACTTTAACATAACTCAAAAACTCCAAAGTTATTTTTGCAAAAGTGGAACTTTTCAGAGACATAAAATGAGTCCAATGTAATTGATTAAACATTTAGAACATATCATTAGATAAACCCAAAATATCTAGTGCAGATTCATCAACATAATATGTTGAGGTGAAGATATGGATTTGGAGGGAAAGTATGGGGGAAATTTTGTTTTCTTTAAGGTTATGTGCTTATCATGCCACTTCTTGGTTCTTTCCTTGTAGAGTTTAGCATTCTCATAAGCATTCAACCTCAACTCATCAAGCTCACTAAGTTAGAGCTTCCTTTTTCCGCGAGCAACCTTCAAATCTAAGCTAAGGGTCTTTATTGTCCAATATGCTTTATGTTCAAGCTCAATTGGGAGGTGACAAGATTTTCCATAGATCAACTTGTAAGGAGTCATAAAAAAAGGAGTCTTATACGTTGTACAATAGGCCCAAAGTGCATCATCTAGCTTCACAGACCACTCTTTCATTGACGTAGAGACAGTTTTCTCAAGAATGCTCTTGATCTCTCTATTGGAAACTTCTACTTGTCTGCTAGTTTGAGGGTGATATGTTGTGGCAATTTTGTGCTTTAGTAATACTTTTTTAGCATGCTTTAAAACTTTTTAGCTATGAAATGAGAACCGCCATCACTGATCACCACCCTTGGCACACCAAACCTTAGAAATATTACCATTTTAAAGATCTTAATCACTACTTTAGCATCATTTGTTGGAGCAGTGACAACTTCAATCCACTGGACACATAATCCACCGCTACAAGGATGTATTGATTTCCAAGAGACGAGGGGAATGGTCCCATGAAATCAACTCCCCAAATATCAAAGATTTCAACTTCGAGGATATTGTTCAAAGGCATTTCATTTTTTTATATATGTTTCTGATACGCTAGTATTGATCACATTGAAGGACAAAGCGATGCACGTCTTTGAAGATAGTGGACCAGTAGAAGCCTGCTTGAAGTATCTTTGCTGCAGTTTTTGAGCAACCAGCATGTCCGCTGTAAGCGGAGGAATGACAGTGAAACACGATGCTTTCCCTTTCTTCTTTCGGGACACATCTTCTAAGAACTCCATCAACCCCTCTCTTAAAAACCAGAGGTTCATCCCAATAATAGTGTTTAAAACCCGAGAAAAAACTTCTTCTTTTGTTGATAGTTCAAATATGGGGGTAGTACTCCAGCTGCTAGGTAGTTCGCATAATCAGCATACTATGGTGCTTCTATTTGTGCAAGAGAAAACAATTGATCATCAGGAAAGGAATCATCTTGGGGCAACTCATTTTCATTTTTTTCATGTAGCCTTGAGAGATGGTCGACCACCATATTTTCAATCCCCTTCTTATCTCAAATTTCTAGATCAAACTCTTGGAGAAGTAGTATCCATCAGATCAACCTCAACTTAACATCTTTCTTGCTCAAGAGATATTTGATGGATGCATGGTCTGTCTAGACAATTATCTTCAATCTCACCAAGTAGGAACATAATTTTTCAATGGCAAATACTACTGCCAATAGCTCTTTCTCGGTTGTGGCATAACTAACTTGTGTTTCATCCAAAGTTCTGCTGGCATAATAGATAGCACGAAGTTTCTTGTCTTTTCTCTTCTCCACAACTGCATCTACAACAAAATCGTTGGCATTACACTTGATTTCAAATGGAAGACTCCAATTAGGTGGCTGCATAATCGGGGAAAATATCAATACTTCTTTGAATCTACAAAATGACTCAAGACAAAATTCGTCAAAGATAAAAGTTGCATCCCATAGGAGCAGATTGGTTAGAGGCTTAGAATTCTTAGAAAAATCTTCAATGAATCGGCAGTAAAGTCCGGCATGCCCCAAGAAACTTCTTACTACTTTTATAGAGGTGGAAGGTGACATTTTCTCTATTACCTCAATTCCTTCTCTAACCATAAAGTGGTATTTATCCCAATTTAACACAAGATTAACTTGTTCACACCTTTCAAGTACCTTTTCAAGATTTTCCAATCAGTTATTGAAACTAGATCCATACACAGAAAAGTCATCCATGAATACTTCCATTTTATCCTCAATAAAATAAAATAAAAATTGACATCATGCAACGTTGAAAGGTTGCAAGGGCATTTCAAAAACAAAAAGACATTCTCCTACAAGCATAAGTGCCATAACGTGGTTTTCTCTTGGTCGCTAGGATGAATGGGAATTTGGAGAAAAAAAAACCATAATAACCATCCAAATAGCAAAAATGTGAATGCTTTGCTAACCTTTCTAACATTTGGTCAATAAAGGGGAGAGGAAAGTGATATTTACAAGTTACTTTGTTCAGTTTTCTGTAATCTATACACATCATGCACCTTGTAACTGTCCTAGTTGCAATGTATTCATTTTTTTTTTTCATTTTTAACAACAGTGATACCTCCCTTTTTAGGAACTACTTGAATGGAACTAACCCATTTGGTATCAGAGATAGGGTAAATTACCCAGGTATCTAAGAGTTTAAGTACCTCTTTTTCTCAACTTCTTTCATGTTAGGGTTTAACCTTCTTTGATGCTCAATAGAGGGTTTATAGTCCTCTTCAAGAAGTATCCTATGCATGCAAATGGACGAATTAATTCCCTCTAAGTCCTCAATAGTATACCCAATAGCTTTTAGGTATATCTTGAGGACTCCAAGCAATTTTCTAGTGTCTTCACCATTTAATTCAGCACTTACAATGATAGGAAATGTAGAATTTTTTTGCAAAGTAATTCATAAATGAGATTTGAGGGCAAATGCTTAAGTTCTACCTATGGAGCCTCTTTTGGGAGAGGTGCTGAGTTTTCCGCTACCAATGCCTCAAAATTTAAGTTTAGAAGAGGAGGATTTTCATCCAACAAGTTAGCGTATGCATCAACCTCCTTTTCCAAGTCTTCATGACTTCTAATTCCAATTAAGCATACTTCCAGCCCATCTTGTGATAGTGGTCCAATAGGACATTCCTTAACACAATGATCAATTAAATCGACCTTGCAAAAAGAATCTTCAAGAGAAGGATTTTTCATAAGGTTAGACAAATGAAATTCAATCTTTTCATCACCCACATTGGAGGCAAGCTTCCCATGTTTCACATCAATAACAACTTATGCTATTGCTAGAAAAGGTCTTCCAACACCACAAAGTCAGCCGGTATAAACCATTGTTCTACTTTGCTAGGAACATCCATTAATATTTCCACCAGATACTTGATAGACCGGTCAGCTAGCTATAAGGAAATGCTTGTGGGCTTTAACTCACCCACATCAAACTTCTTACCAACTCACACTAGCCCCAAGATTACACAAAGCATTTTCAAAATTCATATCACCAATAACACAAGGAACAAAAATACTTTCAAGAGATTTAAGTTTATAAGGCAATTTATTTTGAATTATTGCACTACATTCCTCAATTAAAGCAACTGTCTCATTGTCGTCAAGTTTTCTTTAACAAAATTTCTTTAAAAAACATAGCATATGACGCCATTTGAGACAGTGCTTTAGTGAACATAATGTTTATATATAGCTTTTTAAAAAAGTTCCACAAACTTCCTAAATTGCTCCTCAATTTTAGCCTTGGAAAATCTTTGGGGAAATGGTATGGGTGGTTTGTATGGTGCCGGAGGCACATACGGTTTTTCTTTTTTCTCATCTACCCTCTCACTTGATGGTTGGGCTCTTTCACTCTCATCGTGTACATTTTCTTCCACATCTCTACACTTGGGTTCCTCTAATTGTTTTCTGGTTCTTAAGGCGACTACATTTAATTGTCCCTTTGGGTTAGGTTCAGGCTTTCCCGGGAACACACTGGAAGATCTAGAGGATGAAGCAACTTGTTGAGCCACTTGGGTGATTTGTGATTCCAACATTTTATTGTGTGTTGCCATGGAATCTACCTTAGATACTAACTGCCTAAGTGCTTCTTTCACCTACTGGTTTTGATTTTTAAACTCCTCATTTTGTTTGGTGTGAGTCAACACAATATTTTCCAGCAAATTTTCTAACCTATATTTTTTGGGGATGTTGAAAGGCCTTGGTTAATGGAAACTAGGAGGTCTAACCAATGGTTGGGGGATGGGATTAAGGGGAAGATTTTTGTAAGAAAAATTTGGATGATTCCTCCACCCTTGATTGTAAGTATTGGAAAAAAGAGTCTTCTTTTTTAGGATTGTTAAGATAATTAACTTGCTCATTACCCACCCCACAATTAACAGACATTCTAACATGGCATTCAACAACCACATGACCAACAATACCAAAAATTTCACAAAGGGAAAAATTTGGTGTTACAGCATTAACATTCAATTTTTCAAATATTTGAAACAATAAATCTAGCTTAGAAGCAATATGATCTAATGGATCAACTTCATATATGTCTTCTTTCTTTTGAGGAGATCGGTCATTTGACCATTGGTAGTGGTTCTATGCCATGTTTTCAATTAGAGCATAGGCTTCTTCTATATTCTTTTTCATTAGTGCTCCTCGTGCAACAACATCTATTGTCATTCTTGTAGTGTTTAAGAGTCTATTGCAGAATGTATGAACAATTAGCCATCTCTCCAACCTATGGCGAGGGCAATATCTCAGCATCTCCTTGAAGCGCTCCAAAGCTTCATAGAGCGATTCACCATCCTTTTGAGAAAAACTTGTGATTTGATTTTTCAAATGTGTTGTTTTGCTTGGTGGAAAATATCTAGCAAGTAATGCTTTCTTTAAATAATCCTATATGGTAATGGATTCAAAAGGCAATGAATGTAGCCAAGCTCTATTTTAAGCCATTTTTAAATCTTTTTCTTGTTCAGAAATTTTTCTCTCTCTTCTTCTCCTATGGAAAAATCTTTCTATCTTGGGTATTGGTTCGACAAGATTCCCAAGACTTCGGATTCTTCGCATTCAAAGAGAGAAAAACGGGTAATAAAAAATATGAAAAATTTAGTTTAATCGGTACAAGAAAAGAAAATTAATATCAAAAGCAAAGTCTTCGGCAACAGCTCCAAAAACTAGTTAGGACTGCAAGTGTACGACATTATCGCGTAGTAAAAATTATTGTTTCCACAAGGACTATGTTATGAGTACCAATCCATCTTTACTATGATGATTAGCTAAAACGATAAATGTTTATAATACTTTTTTTATTAAAATTTGTAATAAAAATAAAGCATAGGGATTGTAGTTTTCATAATGATGGATACAATAAAACTAATATTCTCTAAGATATGAATGTTACACTCTTAAAAATCAGATAAACAATTATAACTAATGCCTTCTTCTTCAAAGAGCAAAATTGTATCTTAAACTAATAATGAACATATTTTCATGATTGATGTATTAGCAAAATATTTTAAGAGAAAATGTCTTTCATGAGTTAAAGAGAACCAAAATCTATTTTCATGATTTGATTATCTTCTCCAATCTTAGGGGTCAGATATCAAATCTATCGTTTTGTATATTATTTGATATCCGAGTATGAACATGATTCTTACTAAGATTGGATTAAAAGATTGATACCTATGACATAAAGAAATAGAAATTGTTAGAGATCCATCAATGGAAACCCTACAATACCAAGACAAGGAAGATCTACTGACGTGATCCTAGTAGAATTAAAGTTTAAATATAAAAACATTGGAAATATAAAATAATAGAATAAAGTTACAGAGTAAAAATAAAAAATTGAATATTGTTGAAACTAGAAATTTGCTAAGAGAAATACAAGAACAAAAGCAAGAGTAACAAGAGATTGTGATTAGGAATCTGTGTCTAAAATTTAGTATTTTCGTCCTTTTTACAAATAACCATTAGAATTTCACAAAAGAAAAACAGTTTAGCAGCAGAAGATGAGCATATTACAACCGTAATGGCCATTACTGCGAGGCAGTAATCCTTGCTACCTTGGAGTGAAAAATTCTTGCTTTTTTTTTCTTATTCAGCCATTACGGCTGTAAGGGCCACTACAGCCATGTAGTAATTCTTGTTGGAACTTGAGTTTCTTTCATTTTCATGATCAAGATTGACCATGGCTGCACCACTTGACTTCAAGGCTCTTTGCACCAAAAAACTTCACTTATTCCTTCACTTCTCCTTGCAATCTAAAGAAAACAAAAAGGTAGTAAAATAGAATTTAAACCGAATTAAAAACATTAAATTAACCTATCAAACAAAGCTATAAAAACAAATAAATTATAGCTTATCAAACCCATATCACCAACCATCAAACTCTATTGCTCCAAGACTTGGAAAAGTATGTGGAAACGACACCTTAGAGAAACTGACCCCACCTATGGGTCCTCCAAAAAAGAAGTAGTTAGCCCATTCCTGACCACCTTGACAACCTTGTATGAGAACTAATTAGAGTGGAGTCATAGAACGACCCAAGAAACAAAATATCTTTCCACCAAGCTGAAATCGACCTAAAACCCCTAAGACGGCCACCCAAATAAGACAAGGGCAAGCGGTTCCCATACATGAAAAAAATAATATCCCGCCACAGGCCCGAGCCCCCAAGAATGATCTCTAGTCCCATTTACCTAGAAAGGATTGGTTAACCAATCGAAGGACCCTAATCCCAAGGCCCCATTTACTATTAGGCTTACTCTTTGACCAGCAAACCCAATAAATCTTATGAGCCCTCTTAGAACAATCTAGAGGAACCATCTTTGTAACTAGATAATCCGATTCCAAACCCTCACGAGCATCTTCATGAAATACAAATAAAAGATAGGGATAAAATTTAGAACAAAGTTTATAAGTACCACACTCCCCTTATATTGATATACATATTACTCCACGAATCTAATCTATTGGAAATAAGACAAATCAAGGGCTCTCAAGTAGACTCTCTATGAGGGTTGGCTCCTACTGGAAGTCCAAGATACATGAATGGGAGTGACCTCACTTTGCAGTTTAAGATTTGCTCCACCAATCCCAAGAAATGAGTCTCCACATTAACCCCTATGACACTGCTCTTTGCGAAATTCACTTGTAACCCTAAAGGTAGCTCAAAGCACTTGAGAATAGTCTTAGGCGTCCATAAGTTCTCCACTGTTGCTTTTGCAATTGATGGTTTCATCAACATATTGAAGATGTGAAACCACCAATTCTGAATTCTGTACCTCAAATCTTGAGAACAAATAAAGCTCATGTGTTGGGCTCCCATTGACTAGAACAGAAAGACTACTTGCAAACACAGAAGCACGCATCCAAGACCGTCACTTCTCATCAAATCCTAACCTCCTTATCATATAATCTAGAAAACCCCAACTAACTGAATCATATGCTTTCTGGAAATCCACCTTGAAAATAAGGCAGTCATTTCTCGATGTTTTGGCCAAGTCTATAATATCATTAACTGCCATGACCCCATCAACTAAAAGTTAACCTTTGATGAAAACCGATTACTTGGAAGAGATAATCTTATCCATGACATAAGCCAACCAACCGAAAAAAACTTTAGGGAACCAAGAAGAGTGATAGGGCAAAAATCACCAAGATTAAGCGGCGAGTCCACTTATGGAATAAGGACAATGAAATATGATGAAAAACTCATAGGCAACTTGGCATGATTGAAGAACTGATCAAATAAAACCCCAACATCGCTCCTAAGGTGTGTCTAGAACCTTTTGAAGAAAGAGAAATTGAACCCATCCGGTTTAGGGCTCTTATTCAGGTCAATTGAGCAACCACATGAATCTTAGAAAACCAAAAAGGGGAAGACAACATAGTCCTATCTTCATGACTAAGACCTAAGAAATCTATACCATCCAACAAGGGTCGATCCTACATGCTTTTTGAAAAGTGCTAAGAAGAATACCGAACTATTTCTGCTGGAACCTCCGCCATTTCTTCAATGCACTGATTCCCCACTTTCAGAGCCAAAATGGAGTTCCTCCTACCTTGTCTCTTCACACATGAGTAGAAATAACCCATGTAGGCATCCCCTTCTTTCATCCACCTAGATCTTGACATTTGGAACATTTGTGAGTCCTTACTTTGAAGGAAGGACCACAGGTCTACATATGCTTTACACTAAGTTGGGACCTCTTCTATCGATAACACAATATCTTTTCATTTTAAGTATATCACTTTTACCTCTTGCGCAAGACTCTTGATCCTTAGGTCAATATTACCATACACCTCCTTACTCCAAACTTTGAGGTTGCCTTTAAGAGCTTTTAGCTTCTCTTTAAGGACAAAAGCCATCCACCCATAAGAAACTAAATTGGCCCAAGTCTGTGTCACCACCTCCATAAGGCCTTTACGAGCAAACCAGTTGTTATTAAACCGAAAGGGCTTAAAACCCCAAATTTGAGAAGAGTAACGAAGGTTCAAAGGGCAATGGTCTGAGACATCACAAGGAAGAGCCCATTTACTAGCTACCCCCTACTTATCCTACCACCCATCTTTAATTAGAATACGATCTAGTAGAGGGAGATTAACCAGACCCATACATTGGATGGAATTACCAAACTCGCGTATCTCCATAGCCCTCCACTCTCCCTCTATCCCTTGTGACATCATTTCTCTCTCTTTCATCAAGTATTGAGTTAAAATCACCGAGCACACACCACATATCTCCCCCAAAAGAACCCTTATAATCGACCAAGCTACTCCACATCCAATTTTTTCCTACTAAAGTACTTTTGGAATACACATTCACCATAAAGCAACACGTCCTCAACACTCCCCATTCCAGACACACCCCTAGAAAGCCCTTCCTCAAAAATGAAAAAAATCGATCCCCCTTTAGACTTACACCAGATTGAGAAAAGACCACCACTGTTTCCCTTCGCAAGAACAAAACTCCACTCACAAAAGGAATTACCGCAAAGATAATGACAGAGCGATTCCTCCACAACTTCTAATTTTGTTTCTTGTATTGTCAAAAAGTCAAGATGATTAGAAGAGACCAGCTCCCTAATCTTATTCTTCTTAATCTTACTCCTCAACCCTCTAATGTTAATAGACCCAATTATCATTGATTCACATCGTTGGACTCCCTATGAACCTTTTCTAAACTATCTCTCTCCTCTAGCTCTACCAACCTATTCACCTTAGAAGTATAGTCACCCCCAAAATTGAAACCTAATGTGTTGCTCGTAACATGAATTTTTTGGCATTATTAAGGTTGTGTGATCACTTAAATAACGTATCAATAAAAGATAAAAACGCAAGCATTCTTTTAAAATTAAATAAATAAATAATTTATTAATTTTTTCATATAATAAAAAATAATACACCACTTAGCCAAAGCCAAAGCCAAGACCAAGGCCAAGGACAAGGCCCAAGCCCGGCCTGGTCGAGCCGAGCTGAGCCAGACGGATGACGGTGGTGGTGCGCGCGTGTGTGTGGTAGTCAACTTTGCATGCGTTCTTCCTCCTTCACAAAATTGTTCCATATCTCCACCTTATATACCCTACTAGTGTGTGATATCTCTCTTATGTGAGACTTCTTTATTTTTTCAATTCACAACAATACTAGCTCATTTATGTCATCATTATTTCCAACAATCTTCCATTAATATCATCATCATTTCCAACAATCCCCCACTTAAATTTAAAAAAAGAAGGTTTATGAAATAGCGTCAAACGCTTCTATAAGATTGTGCATAAACAAATGTGTCTCTTGACTTGAACCTTTGCATAGCAAGTAAGATTCAGATTCAACAAGAGTGACTCGTAGTCTTGAACTCTATCTCTGACATCAAACCCACGCACAACCTTTTCATTGGGTTTATTCTCAAAAGCCCGTGCATTTCAGGCCATGCACATGTATCCCAGTATAGTGAACGCTCTAGGAATTCTGCCTTAAAATTCCACAGGAAGCGGCCCCCACTTCCACATTCACTTAGGTGAGTCTATCAAGAGTACTCTTGTAGCTAGGTACTCCACTCCACATAGAGTATAGATCTCATTAAGAGTTTCTATTATCTCATCCTTATATCGCTCCAGGAATCATGCTTCTCTCATATATAATATAGCATGTTCATCTCATATCACCATGGCTTTTTATTACCCATTGAACCTAAATCTTGGGAGCTCCAATCTTTTAGGACTTTCTCTCTAGCTAATCCTTTCATCAAAGGATCTGCTAAATTTTCATCAGTGCGTACATGATCCACTATAACAGCTCATTTAGAAAGTAATTCTTTAACTATATTGTGCTTACGATGTATTTGTCGTCTCTTACTGTTGTAGTAACTGTTCTCAATCTTTGCAATAGCTGGGGTACTATCCCAGTGGATCAACACAGATGGCAAAGGGTTTTCCCATAAAGGGATCTCAGCTAGCAAGCATCTCAACCAACTTGCTTCTTCACTAGCAGTAGCTAATGCTATCATTTCAAACTCCATAGTCGACTGAGCCAATATTGTCTGTTTCTTTGATTTCCAAGATACAGCACCACCGGCTATACTAAAAATATAGCCACTGGTTGCTTTGGAGTCATCTGATAAGGTGTTCCAATCAGCATCACTGTATCCTTCAAGGACAACAAGAAATCTTTGATAATGTAATCTGAGACTCATGGTCCTGTTAAGGTATGTCATGACTCTTTCGATAGCGTGCGAATGCTCCGTACTAGGTCTACTAGTAAACCTGCACAACAATCCCACGACATAGGCAATGTCGGGTCTAGTACAATCAGTGGCATACCTGAGGCTGCCAATAATGCTCGCATATTCAGTTTGTCTAACACCTTTACCAGTTTTCTTGAAAAGTTTCACACTTGGATCATATGGTGTGCAAGCGGGTTTACAGTCAAAGTAATTATATTTCTTCTGGATCTTTTCAACATAGTGAGACTGATCCAAAGAAATTCCCTCTTCTGACCTAGTAATCTTGATTCCAAGGATTACACTCGCTTCTCCGAGGTCTTTCATATCAAAGTTGTTACTCAACAGTCTTTACAGCATGAATATTTAAGCCAAATATGAGTAAGTCGTCTACGTATAGACATATGATAGTGCAAATGCCATTTTCAAATTTGTAATAAATACATTTGTCACTTTCATTCACTTTAAACTTATTCGACAAACTCAAGTTATCAAATTTTTCATGCCTTTTCTTAGGAGCTTGTTTAAGACCATACAAAGACTTATCTAACTTACAGACCTTGTCTTCTTGTCCATGTATTACAAAACCTTTCAGGTTGTTCCATATAGATTTCTTCTTTCAGATCACCATTTAAAAATGTTGTTTTAACATCCATCTAGTGTATCACCAGGTTATGAAATAACGCAAGTGATATGAGCACCATGATGGATGTTATTCTAGTGACTGATGAAAAAGTGTTGAGGTAATCTATATTTTCTCTTTGTCTAAAACCTTTGGCTACATGGCGTGCCTTGTACTTATCAATAGATCCATCAGGTTTTAGTTTCTTTTTCAAAATCCATTTACAACCTATTGGTTTGCAACCAAGAGGCAAGTCTACTAAATGCCAAGTCTTGTTAGACTCTAGAGAATCCATTTCATCGTTTATAGCTTCTTGCCATAAATCAGCATCCAATGATGACAAGGCTTCCTTGAGATTTGCAGGATACTCTTCTAAATTATAGGCCATATATTCAGGTCCATAATCTTTAGAAACTCTTACTCTCTTACTCTTTCGAGTTTCTGTTTCGCCTTGTGTGTTGCTTTTAGTGCTTCTTGTCACAGGAACTTGACTGGGTTCGCTGCCCCCAGTATTTCTCGATTTGAAAGGAAATTTATATTCATAGAATTCAACATCATTTGATTCTATGATTACTTTCACATTTAGGTCGTAAAACCTATACGCTTTACTGTTTACCGCATACCCAATGAATAGACATTCATAGGCTCTACTAGCAAGTTTAATTCGCTTGGGATCAGGGATTCTGACATAAGCCAGACAGCCCCAAGTGCGAAGATAAGACAAGTTGGGTTGTCTTTTCTTCATTATCTCATAAGGAGATGTTTTGCTTTTAAATTTAGGAACTCTATTCAAAACATAGCAAACAGTCAAAACAATTTCCCCCCACCAGTGAGAGGCAACACCAGAGTTAAGCATAATAGCAACAACAAGTTCAGTAAGAGTTCTATTCTTTCTTTCAGCTTTACCATTCATTTCAGGTGAATATGGTGCAGTAGTTTCATGTATAATTCCTTGGGTTTTATAAAACTCATTAAATAAAGTGGAATCATACTCTGTTCCTCTATCACTGCAAAACCTCTTAATCTTTTTACTAAATTGATTTTTAATTTCAGTTACAAAGATGTTAAACATGTCAAGCGCTTCACTTTTATTTTTCATAAGATATACAAAAGTATAGTCAGAACAATCGTCAATAAAAGTGATGAAATAACGTTTTCCATTTCTCGTTAACGTCCCATCAAGTTCACATATATCAGAGTGTATTAAGTCTAAAGGTTCAGATTCTCTAACTACTGATTTATGTGAACTCTTAGTTATTTTAGCTTGACTGCAAAAATCACGTTTTTCAAAATCCTTTAAAGATAACTTTGGAATTAAGCCTAAGTTACTTAAGTTTGAAATCACACGTTTGTTCATATGATAGAGTCTAGCATGCCAAATATTAACATCACACAACATGTAGGCAGAAGGAAACATTTTATTGATTTCAACATTCAATTTAAATATGCCATCAGTGGCGTACCCTTTCCCTACAAAAATACCATTTTTAGAAATGGTGTACAAATCTGCCCCTATAGACTGAGTAAACCCTGCCTTATTGAGAATAAACCTAGAAACCAAATTCTTCTTATTTCTAGAGTGTGCATGACATCCTTCAGAATTAAGGTCTTTCTAGAGGTGAATGTTAGTTCCACATCTCCAATACCAGCAACATTAGTGGTGTGGGAATCTCCCAACAACACTTTCTTATCTTCACAAGCAATGTATGTTTTAAACAAAGCACGATCATAACAGACATGGCGTAAGGCGCCGGTGTCTATCCACCATCCATCTGATCCACCAATAAGGTTGATCTCAGTTATCATAGCAACAATTTTCTCTTCTGTCAAGTTAGCCTAATTAGCAGGGCCTAGCTTGTTCCTACACTTGCGTGCCATATGACCATCTTTCCCACAGTGAAAACAGAGAAAAGGGAGAGGGCCATTTCTAGGAGGTGGTTGCTGCCTTGCAATTGGGACCTTTGGAGGGTTCCCATTCTTGTTGTTGTTCTTTGAAGTGCGATTCTGATTCTTTAGAGTTTTGCCGTTTGGCTTTAGAACTGCTCCGATGAATTTCGTTTTCTTGTTATTTTCCACAAGAAGAACTTCATCTTTCTGGTCTTGCTTACGGGATTCTTCCTCAATTCTAAGGCGAGTTATCATATTTTGTTGAGAAAATTCTTTTGTTTTATGCCTAAGAGAATTTTTAAAATCTTTCCAAGCAGGGGGCAATTTGTTAATAATAACAGCAATTTGAAACTGTTCATCGAGGGACATACCTTTAGAGATGATTTCGTGAGCAATTTTCTGGATTTCATGAGACTGAGCTTCCACTGATCTGTCATCTGATATTTGTGGTAGCGGCAAACAACATACTTTTTGGCTCCAGCTTCCTCAGTATCATATTTCTTCTTTAGAGCATCCAAACCTGTCTAGCAGTATTGCTGTCGGAACTGTAGTAATCATACAGATCATCAACAAGTCCATTCAGAATATAATTCTTACATAAGTAATCATTATGTTCCCATTGGGTTAATTCAGCAGCTATCTTATCCTTTTCTGTTTGTTCAACTTTTTCTAGAACAACAGGAATGTCATCCTTCAGAACGTTGGCAAGCTTTTTCGTGGTTAGAAAAAGTAACATCTTTTGTTGTCATCGTTTGAAGTGACATCCTTCAAACCGAAACGATTTGTTGTAGTCAGAAAAGATTTCTGGGTTGAGTCGCGGACTAGGTCGCTCTCTTTAAGACATTTCGAGGCACTGCCCAAATTGTGCAAGGCAAACTATCAACCACGAAGTCCCTAGGATAAAATAGCCCAGATCATTGTATCGGAGTTCTACTGCATCGTAGAAAAACCGTTCTAGAATTACACCCTCAATATGGCAGTCGATTGACTGTCACTCGTAATATGGATGACACTAAGACCACTTGAAAGAAAGAGAAGAAAAAGTAAGAAAGGGGAGAAGAGAGAAAAGCCTCAGATACGGACTGAGGAGAACCCTCTATTTATAGGGAAATCCGCAACTAGATTAGAGAAAATGGTGTGATCCATTAGGTCTGATACACCAAACGATCAGAAAACGTGCGCTCCAAACTTAGGGTTTATAATACACCACTAAGCTAAAGCCAAAGCCAAGGCCTAAGCCCCGGCCCGGTCGAGCCGAGCCGAACGGTGGCGGCGGCGCGCGCGCATGTGGTTCTCAACTTGGCATGTGTTCTTCCTCCTTCACAAAATTGGGGTACCCCTTGGAGCACACCCCAAGGTCCATACATCCACCTTATATACCCTACTAGTGTGTGATATCCCTCTTATGTGGGACTTCTTTATTTTTTCACTTCACAACAACACTAGCTCATTAATGTCATCATTATTTCCAACAATCTTCCATTAATATCATCATCATTTCCAACAACCATCACTTTAAGACCCGGTGCCATTCTATCTCTTACGAGACAGGAGTTGGGTCTCCATCCTTATGAATAAAAGACTCTCATTGATCTTATAAAAAAGTTGCCAATTGGGAAAAAGAGTAAAACATTTTGTCGAACAACTTCAAATAAAATACAATCATCCAAATAATTATCCCAATCTCTTCTAAGTTTTTGTATATAATAAAAAGGTCTCACACCTATCAGTTTTCAATATGTAAAAGAAACCATAAAGAGTACCACAAATTACCCAATGGATCGACAAATATTAATTTAACAAAAGGCTACACAAATAGCATCAAACTATGAATGTTTAGAACCTAGTTTTCAACTTATACCAAAAGCTGACATAGTCTCAATTCCATCAAAACAACAAACCAAGCAAAAGAACAAAACAAGCAAAAGAAATGAAAAATATGGAGATAAGATATATTTGTATAAGTAAAAGTAGGGGTCGAAAAATGAATATATACGATGAATTTAGATTTGGATGATAATGAATAAATCAAAACAATCTATTAACATTCAACTAAAAATTATGGAAAAAAAATCAAATCCAATTCATTTATTTAAAATAAAATCATCCAATCCATCAATTATCATAGTTTCAATGGATGAATATCCATCCAATCCATTAATAATTTTCTTTTAAACATTTTAATAAATTAATTTTGTTATTGTTTCTAAAAAAATAGATTACAATATTATTTTTAGTATTATTTATTATATCTAAAAACTA
>JBBPBP010000001.1:30676466-30748304 GCA_037974735.1 Cicer chorassanicum
ATATATTGTGAATAAAAATTTGATTAATGAAATATTTTTACATATAATTTTATTTCGTGTTTAAATCATTCCTAACATCTATAATCAAATAGTAATTATGCACTTTAATCTTAACATGCATGTATAATTGTGTAATCAAAATTTAATAATTTGATCCTCTTATTATAAAACTCATATCATTTTAATATACATTATTTATACATACACTCAAGTTCACAATAACTTATTAGTTAAACTTTCACCATTCAACAAAAACTCTCCTTCCTTAATAATTTCTAAGGTGGTTATGTATCTAATCCATCCACCTCCCATGTCCATACCTCGATGATATAACAAACCAAAATTTGATTAGTGCGTTCTCCTTCATGTCCCCCATCATTATTTTTTATAATATTAATAAAAACATACATTTAGTAACTTATTTTTCTTTGAAATCTATTTTTAGCAATTATAAAAAATCCATATGTTAACTTTACTCCATAAAAAATAAATTTCCCTACAACCTATTTACACTACATCAGTTTTTATTTTCTTCTATTGTCTCTTTCTTTTTTTTTTTTTGCGATTTGTTTAACAATCTTTTATACTATTTTAATTTAGCGTAATAAAAAAAGGACGGAGACGAGAGTTCCGGAAGCTAGTATCATAATGGAAATTTAATACACTCTATAGTGCGGTGGTGCCACATGGCATGGCACCAATTAATTTCAATCACATGCACGACCATATTACGTGGGAAGCCTATTTTCCATGATAGATTGAAAAGGTTGCTTGTTCTACCCGCTTACTAAACCATTCATAAATACTACAAACCACAATTTTGTCATAATAAAAATTCTTCATAGTACTTTGTTCACGTGGATAGATGAACCTTCAAGAGAGATGCATGGAGGTTTAATCTTTTTATCATGAAATTGTATTAATTCAATAGTGGTAAAAAGTTAGCGAACTTTAGATGACCACAAAAATGAAGGCTTGCGGTCAAAGTCCCCATATTGCAAATTAAGAATAGAATGATAATAATATTATCTTTTTTAAAAATACAATGATTCAAGATTATTATCTTTGCTACAATACACAATAGGAGCACTTGTATGTTTCAACTTTTTAGTTTTCTTTTATATAGAATAAAGAAATTTTCATACATCATCTAATTTTGAGAGATTTTAAAACCTAATTCAACTTTGTTAAAAACTCGTACTTGAGAGTTAATGATATATTGAAATGTGTTAGTAGATTTAATAAAATTGTTTATGTCACCTTTTAATAGATCAACTTCTCTTTTTAACATAATTAATTTCTTCTTCTTAAATCTTTGGAAGATGAATTTTTTCATTTCAATTTTTTTGTTGTTCGACCATTTAATTTGAAGTGAGAATTTTGCAACTCTTCAATGGTTTTTTTGAAGTTTATTCAAGTTTTTCAATTTTTCATTTTCGTCTTTTGTCTGTTGTAGTTGTTGTTTAAATAAGTAACATTGTTTGAATAATATAAAAGATTGTCAAACTCATTTTTCCATATTTTCACATATGGTACAAAGGTTAGAAATTGTTTCCTCATCTGCTTTTAAGTTGGCCATTAAACACATGTTGGCTTCCTCTTCTTTTAGTTCGCATTCATCTTAGTCATCCTAGGTTGCCAACAGAGATTTCTTTTTGTAGGAAAATCTTTTTGGCTTTCTTTTAATCATAGGACATTCTATTGTGTAACGTCCTACTTGTTGCAGCCATAAAATGTAATCTAACTTTTGTTCACTTCTGTTTTGGAAGTATTTTTTTTCGTTGAGAATGTTATTTTGATTTGATCTCATTTCTCTTTCTTGAAATGAGAGTTAATTCATCTTCAGCTTCTTCTTGACACAGTTCATTGTCCTACTCATCTTCTTTGGAAATATCTTCTTTAAAAGAAGATGAGCTTTCACATTTATCTTGAGATATTTTTAAGGCAATAATATATTTTTTCTTTATAGGTTTACCTCTTAAAGATCCAATTAGATCTTCTAGTTTTATAGTTTTGAGGTTTTTGGCCTTATAATAATATTAACCATGAATCTATGTGTTTAGGGAGATTTTTTTAGTATTTTTCAACTTTTATCATTAGTTGAGTACGTTTTTCCAAGAGAACGTGCATCATTAGTTCTTGCTATGAAACTTAAAAATATTTCATCTATATTTTCGTTCATTTCAAACATTTCAAATTTTCTTACTTCGATATCTATTCTCGTTTATTTGATATGGTTTGTTCCTTCATGATTAATTTGCAAGGCATTCCAGATTTCTTTTGCAGTTTCACATTCTTCAATTCTATCATATTCACTTTTGCTTAATGTACATGTTATAAATAATTGAGCTTTACAATTTGAAAGTACCTTTGCATTTTCATCAGTTGCGCATAGACTTTTATCTTTTGCAGCTGATTGAGAGTCATTTTGATCCACTCTTGATACAACGTTTTTTTTTCACCTATGTGCCACATGTCATTATCTTGAGGCATAAGGAATAGTTTCATTGTACCTTTCTAGAAATAATAACTAATGCCATCAAAGTAAGGAGGTATGTTTGATGAACCTCCATCTAGAATGAATTTTACCTTTGACATTACTTTTTCCTGGAATTTTTTTTCTAACACTTGTTAGGTGCTCAAACCCTAAAAGGCAGTGCTCTTATGTCAATTGATGTAGAATAATATATCATAAGAAATGATGGTTTGAATTGCGACCTTATAAAATTTTGAATAAAAATAATAACTATCTCAAGTGAATACTTGGATAAAATATTAGTTTTAACATAAATAATGTTTTTTATGAATAGATAAGCAATAAAAACTTTAAAGGCAGTGATGATGTGTGATTAGTGTATATCAAAATAGAAAATTAAGTTAGAGATAATCACACACAATTATTATATTTCACCCATAACTTTGAGCTACATCTAGTCCCCACATCTTATAAGATTTTCCAATATTTTGCTGATCAAAACATTCTCAACATTTTACATTTTTCTTTACATCACTAATGGACCTAATATAACATATATTATCATAGCTTCAACAGACTTAGAACTAAATCTAAAAGACTTTGCACAATCTTTCTCAAACAATCACAAAAGAAAGACTTGAAAGCCTTTTTACAATATCTGAAGTAGTGTATGGGTTCTTTACTTATGAAAACTCAAAGGAAACTATGAGAAGAGAAGTAAAACATATCAACACACTTAGAATGAATGAGCAGCAAATTTTCAAAAAGAACTTATGTGTGTATGATAAAAGAGAACCTTATGAAAATCATTGCTATTTATAGAAGGGAGTAGCCTTCAAAATGCCTTAGATAAAAGTAATTGCTGTACATATGCCTAGAAATATTGTGGCCAGTTAGTTATTAGAGGCTTCCTCACTATAGTGATTTTTCTGAAACATGCTCAAAAAAATGGTAAAAGTGTCACTCCTTTTTTGTACTTTTGTAAGTACAACATTTGTCTTCTAGTGCCATCTTTCTTGTAGAAGAATTTTTCTTATCTTTTTGCATATGTAACAGCAAACTGTTTGCCTTTATTTTGTTGATAAATTGTCATTCTTCTAAATAAAATCTTAATAGTATTGGCACATGACCCTAGTATATTGTCTTCATGTGGTGTTTTTAATATATTTCTTTTGCAAAGTGTCATGAGACTGTTCTTTTCTCTATTTTCAACTTCAAACATAAATGAATTTTTAATGTTTTAGAATCTTGAAATAAATTCTAGAATAAAGTTGATTCTTGTCTTGTATTGAGTTGACTTGCATGTAGTTTAACACTTGATACGTTACTGGGAGAATGTTCTCATCAACTGGAGAACGTTTTGTCCTTTATGTCTTAAAAAGTCTTTTGATTCATATCTTTGAGTGAATCATATGTGAATTGATACTGAAATTTTTCTATTGATTAAAAAACACTCAAGAGCACATATTAGACCATAATAAGACAAAAATCAATTTAAAAATATATTTAAGATGTTTGTTATCTTTAAAACATTAAATTAAGATTTTGCCTTAATATGGAAAATCCCTCGATGTAAGCTAAAAAACCATGAGTCATTTAGATCAATTAAGGGTACAAGAGAGTCCAATATATTGCACAAAATGAGCCAACAACTAGCCAAAACAACAAAGCACAAAAATTTATAAATGAAAACAAAAATGAAAAATACCCAAATTTGCAATAATTGTGTGAAGTCTCTAGTCATATCTCGATTCTCTCGGCACCACACCAAATTTGGAATAATTGTGAGAAGTCTTTGTCATATCTCTATTCTCTCGGCACCACCGATTAAAACGATGAACTACATGTTGCAAACATACTCTCCAAAATTTAGCCCGATCTAACGATAAACAAATACGCAATCGCTATTTTACGATGACAAATTTTGAGAAAATGAGAAAGGGTTTTCTTTCTTCTTTCTCTCTATTGGTGGTTGTTATTCCTTTCAATAATATTACAACCTTCATATGATTCCTCTCCATTTTAATAAGTGAGACACATAATGAGTTAAAATATTTTGATATTTCTCCGTATATGAAGTCTAATTCCAAACTAAAATTACTCTGAGAGTGTTACAAACTTGTTGGGCAATGTAATCTCAAATTGTCAATTTTTTACTTTATTGATAGCGTTTCATCAAGTGTACTGAATTGTTGCAAGTAATAATAAAACGGTAGAACCGAGTGTCGAACTCAAGGATTGCATTTTACTATCGAATTATACTTAATTACTAAAATTGAACAAAAAGTTTCCGAATTGATTGAAATAATATTTGAAACTAACAAGAGTAATATAATTGAACTTTTATAATAAGAAAAATGTCAGGGATGAGTTTCACTTCGAATCCAACCTTGGTTTCTAATTTGATCCTAGTTACTAAATTATTTTATTGAACTATTACCGAATTCTCTTTATTATTCTTGCCCTAAAGTCTTAGTAATAGAACCTTTAATTCCAAAGTAACCCCTAATTCCTTAGTGGATTTAAGATTAGAATTAAGATTTACGGTACAAAATTTCTCTTATTAAACTATTGCCTATGCAAATAATTCAATTGGTTTCATGACCTGCATCTATCCTTAGACTACAATATCATGAATTTCTCATCTCAAGCATTCGTAAAGTCCAATTCCGTTTCAAAATACGAATCGTAAAACATTTTAAATTTGATCAAGCAATAAAAAGCATTAAGCACAAAGATGAGAAAAATAATTTAGTAAATTTAAAACTCCTCCAATGATTTTAGAAACAGTCGTCTCTGAGTTTCTCTGCAAGGACACAAGTCTCCAAACTTCCCAATAGCCAAAAGGATTCCTAGAAAGTGAGAAAATGCGTTTTTATACATTCAGCAGTGCGCCACTCGCCCCAGGTGTGAAATTTGCGCTTTAGGCACAATTGGACAGATTCATGAAGGCCGAAATGTGCCCCAGGCCTGGGTTTTGTGCTTCAAGCGCACAACATCTACTATCTGATATTTATTGCATTTTTCTCCTCTTTCGAGTTCGAATTTGGTTCCGTTGTCTTCATGAAAGTTGTAGCTATGGATCTTAGATTTCTTTTGCACATAGTTTTACTACAATTGGACATCTAGTATTCCAGATATGGCTGAAATACTCCACATAGGTCAAGTTGATTTCTCACCAAAATTCAACACTGCCCTAAATTAAATAAACAACGCAAAACTACGAAAAATCTCTACTTAATCAAGGAAATAAAAACATAAGCATTTTATTAAATCCAAGAACTAACACAATATATCAAATAATTCCTTAAATTAACTAATGATTAAAGACAAATAAGACTAAAAGAGTGAAAAATATGCATATGAAGAAGAGTCATCACAACCCCAAATTTAGTCTGTTGCTTGTCCCCAAACAACAATTATTTTAGATTTGGTACAGTTAAAAGCAAACTTAATTTCTCATATCAAATTAAACTCAATTCTCAAAGTTTCAACTACTACAAAACATTCATCATACTCCATGGTTGCTAACATAAAAAAAAAAAAAAAACAAACACCATTTGTACACTTAGCATTCATTCATCAAGTTCAACTCTCTTTTCACACAATCTTACCAAAATTTCTCTCTAGTGTTTAGCAAGGGTTATGAATTTATCACTCAAATCCTAGAACATGCATCACGCTACCATAGGCTTGGAAAAATTCTAGTTAGCAATCACAATGCAACAAACATATACACTTTTGAAGGACTTTCAGGTTATAATGGGGCTTAGGTAAGGGTAGGACATTTTGGGATAGTAGGCTTTACTACTTGGAGTTAGGTACACATTTTATAATTATTCTACCACTATTTTTTCTTCACATTTTCATTGTGGAGATTCTCAAACATTGACATAAGAACCAAGAAGATATTATTTATCAAAATACACAAACTGATTTTTTTTGTCTTTTTTTTTCTTTTTTTCTTTTTTTTTTTCTTTTTGTTTTAATTTTTGATTTTATTTTTGAGAACCACCACCCCAAACATAAAAGATTACTATCCCATGAGCAACCCCAAACTTATAATGTTTCCAAGACGAGACAAAAAATTTGTTACCTAACTCCAAGTAAGGTGATGTAATTAAAGTTACGTCTTTGGCTTGTAATGTGTCTAGTAACTGCAAGAAAATGGCAAGGCTCAAAGGGGCTAGCAAAAGATAAAATTTTCATATGATAATTAGAAAGGCTCAAACGACCAAACAAAATTGCATTAATGTATGCATAAATCACAAGTGATGCAAGTCAGAATTAGTGCACAAAATAATTAAAGTGTCTGGATAATTACACAACAAATAATTAAAGTGTTTTGGCTCAAAAGCTCACAGTTAGGATAATAAGAGAGAGTATGGACTATCAAAATTTTGCAAAACATATCACAACAAGATTTATTTTCATTTTCTTTTAAAATTTTTGAAAAATTAATGGCAAGTTAGACTTCTCCAACCACAAAGTAATCAACAATGTATACATTAATGAAACTTGTCGAATTGGGCAATGACATGAGCCAAGAAATAGAATTTAAATTTCAAAATCCCAAACTAAAAACTTAAGACCAACCTCAAGTTGTTAAAAATTCTTCATCATAGTGCACGTTAACACACAATTAAAAAGAAACAAATTCAAATAACAAATATAAGATTGCAAAAATAAAAGTTACCTCTACCTATGGGTTGCCTCCCACGAAGCACTTCTTTAAAGTCATTAGCTTGACGCCTCAACAGTTGTCAAGGTGGCATATATGACAAAAAGAACACATCATCTTTCTTCTCACCAAGGAATACATATTTCAAGTGAGGTGGATATTGTTTGAGCTTAACCTGTGGCGTAACTGTCTTTTTCTCTACAAGTTTTTCTTCATTCCCTTTCAGCTCCTCTCATCTAGTATGAAAGCGGGAAAAGTAAGATGGTGATGCTTCTAACATGGCTAAAATATCTTCCAATCTTTGATCTTCACTATCTTTAACAACATCAAGAGACAGGCACAACACATTTTCTAAAGGCAGAGTAGGTAGTTAATTTTCAACTTTTTCTTCGACTATCGAATCGAAAATCTCAATTCGATTGCACCTTTCTCTTTCTTTTGAATGTTCCATGGCTTTTGGAATATTGAAAATGACTGTTTCCTCATTTACTTTCAAGGTTAAGGTGACATCCGCCACATCAATCATAACTCTTCTTGTTGCTAAGAATGGTCTCCCTAAGATCAAGTGGATGTCATTGTCTTCTTCCATGTATAGTACCACAAAATCCACTGAAAAAATGAACTTATCTACTTTGACCAACACATCTTCCACCACCCCATATGGGTGTTTCATGGAGCGATCTGCAAATTGTAGCATTAGTTGTGTGTCTTTAACTCTTCCAATGCCTAACCTCTTGTATATGGAAGGGGTAAAAGACTCACACTAGCCCTAAGATCACACAGGGCCTTCCCAAAAGTTCTATTCCCAATAGCGCAAGGGATGGAGAAGCTTCCAGGATCCTTGAGCTTAGGTGGTAGCTTCCCCTATAGAATGACACTACACTCTTTGGTAAGCATCACTGTTTCACCGCCAATTTTTCATTTCTTTGACCGAATCTCCTTCATGAACTTGGCACATGTCGACATCTGCTCTAGTGCTTCTACAAAATGAATGTTAATTTGCAAATTTTTAAAAACATCAAGAAACTTACCGAATTGTTTTTCAGTTTATTCCTTTTTTAATCTTTGAGGAAACAGAAGGCGATATTCAAGTTTTGGCAGGGCCTCCTTTTTCTGCACCACAGGTTCTTCCTCCTTTTCAATAGCGATGTCCTCCTTAACTAATTTTGGGGTAATCATGTCCTCTGGATGGGTTGGAGTCGAAGCACTTCCACCCTTTGTGGCTTTAGAAGGTACTCGTTTACTTACCTTGCCACTCCTCGTTGTCACGACATTGACATTATTTCGCGAATTCGAAATTGTGTTACTAGGAAAATTTCCAGGCGCTCTTTGTGCTAGTTGTTGAGCAAGTTGACCTAGTTGGGTCTCCAGATTCTTTATTGAGGCTGAGTGATTTTTCTGCACGGCTCTTGACTCTTCAATGAAAGAACTTGTGTTCGTTACTAACTTCTCAACATCACTCTCCCAAGCAACTTTTCGAGGTGGAGCTTGATTTGCTTGAGCTTCTTGTTGACCTTGAGATCCACCCTGTTGATCTTTCTATGAAAAATTTGGATGATTTCTCCAACCCGAATTATACGTACTAGAGTTGGGGTTGTTCTGCTTCCTGTTTTGACCCACAAAGTCTACGTCTTTTGGTTCTTCTATATCATCATCCGGTACTTCACAAGCTCTATTTTTATGTGCTCCACCATAAAATTCGCAACCTATATGTTTCAATAATTTGACGAGGGCAACTTGAGGTTGTATATTTAGAGTTGCTATCCCCTTCTTTATCTCAGTGGCGATAACATCTTATGTCTATTTTGAGAGCAACTTCCCTTGAGCCAACCCAACATCCATAATATTCAATTCCAACATACCACCTTTTGACCCACCACCTCTATCATACAACATCATTTATTCATTTGATGCCATGATCTCGATAATTTTTTCGTGCTTTTGATGCGGTTTTGTAATTCAAAGAACCACCTGTTGTAGCATCCAACATAATTCTATTGCTAGGCCTCTAATCGTTACAAAATATTTGCATTTGAGCAGTGTTTTCATAAGCATGAGTAGGGCATCCTGCTAGTAAACTCTTGAACTTCGTGTAAGTGTCACGAAGAGATTCTCCTTTTTTCTGTTGGTAACCGGAAATCTCTTGCCTTTTCATAACGAACACAGTTGGGGGGAAGTATTATTCTAAGAACTTATCTTCAAGGTTGTCCCATGGGGTGATGCTATCAGAGGGTAAAGAATTAAGCCACTCCTTAGCATCATCTTTCAATGACAATTGAAATAGTCTCAACCTCTTCCTTTCTTCAGAGTTACCATCCACCTTCACTTTTTCACATAGTTCAAAGAAGTTTATGAGATGTCTATTGGCATCTTTGTTATGTTTACCGGAAAAATGAATTTCCTTCAACTCTCGATACAGAGCGGGACTTATTTCAAACTTGTTGACTGTAACCGGTTGGTTATGGATGGCCAATCGAGCACGGTTTCTATCTCGATTCTCGTACTCGCCGAGGGTACGTTCAAGTGGTGGTGGATCAACCATTTATGTAAATATGAAGAAATCCCCTAGAACATCTTCTTCCATTACTAACTATCTTTCACTTTGCCTCATTTCTCAAACCGCCTTTCGATTTGCTTTCGCGGTTTTTTTGATTTCTTGATCAAAAAGAAGTTTAGTTCACGACCGGCCTCACATACACAGTTAAACAAATTGTCAGTGATGAAAAGTTTTCATTTAAAAAAAAAAAATAAAGAGATAAATGAAAATAAAGACAAAAATTTTATTGCAGAGCAAAAAATATTCAATTAAGTAAACAAATTATAACTCAATAGTGATATGGAAATCCCCGACAACGGCGCCAAAAACTTGATAGCGTTTCAGCAAGTGTACTGAATCGTTGCAAGTAATAATAAAACGGTAGTACCAAGTGTCGAACTCAAGAATTGCACTTTACTATCGAATTATATTTAATTACTAAAATTAAACAAAAAGTTTCCGAATTGATTGAAATAATATTGGAAACTAACAAGAGTAATAGAATTGAGGTTTTATATAATAAGAAAAATATCAGGGATGAGTTATGCTTCGAATCCAACCTTGGTTTTCTAATTTGATCATAGTTACTAAATTCTTTTATTGAACTATTACTGAATTCTCTTTATTATTCTTGCCCTAATGTCTTAGTGACAGAACCTTTAATTTCAATGTAACCCCTAATTCCTTAGTGGATTTAATATTAGAATTAAGCTTTACGGTACAAGAATTCTCTTATTAAACTATTGCCTCTGCAAATAATTCAATTGGTTTCATGACCTACATCTATCCCTAGACTACAATATTATAAATTCGTCATCTCAAACATTAGTAATGTCCACTTCCATTTCAAAATACGAATCGTAAAACATTTTAAAGTTGATTAAGCAATAAAAAGCATTAAGCACAGAGATGAGAAAAATAATTCAGTAAACTTATTCATATAACTAGAAATCAAATCAAACAAATAAGGGTTTCATCTTGTTTCAATCATCCCTAACAAATAAGGTTTAGTTACTCATAATAGAGATATAAAAGATAGAGATTAAAGAAGAATTACAAGAAAGATTCATGAATGATTCTTGATAAAACTCTTCCAATGATGTTAGAAATAGCCGTCTCTGAGTTTCTCTGCTAGGGCACAAGACTCCAAACTTCCCAATAGCCAAAAAGATCCATAGAAAGTGAGAAAACATGTTATACATTCAACAACGTGCCACGCGCCCCAGGCGCGGAATTTTCACTTCAGGCGCAATTGGACAGAGTCAGGAAGGCCGAAATGCGCCCTAGGTGTGAGTTTTACGCTTCTAGCGTACATCATCTACTGTCTGACATTTACTACATTTGTCTTCTCTTTTGAGTTCGAATTTGGTTCTAGCGTCTTCATGAAAGTTATAGCTATGGATCTTAGCTTTCATTTTCACTTGGTTTGACTCCAATTAGACATCTACAACTCTATATATGGCTAAAATACTCCACATAGGTCATGTTGATTTCTCACCAAAATTCAGCACTACACTAAACAAAGAAACAACACAAAACTATGAAAAATCTCTACTTAATCAAGGAAATAATAACATAAGCATTTTATTAAATCTAAGAACTAGAATCAACAAAATATATCAAATAACTCCGTAAATTAACTAGTGATAAAAGATAAATAAGAATAAAACAGTGAAAAATATGGATATGATAAAGAGTCATCAGTTATCACAGTTACAATGGGTCATGAGAGGGTCTGATGGATCATCATATTGGACCAACAACAAGAAAACAAGTGCATTTTGCAACACATCTTTATCCAAAACATTAAGATATTGGATTTATAGGTCCTTTTACTTATATATTGCTTTATATCCATTTTCTATCCAATGTAAGACTTCTACTTGACACCAATAATATCCCCCCTCAATTGTGAGTTCATCAATTCATATGGGTATACTCCCTCTTCAAACGGAAGTTTTTTCATCCACATATATTTGCACCGTTGTTGGCTCCATTCAACATGATATGATACAAAGGGTTGGTCAAACCTTGGTCAACCATCGGTTCTGATAACACTATTGGATTGTTATACACCTAATGTAATAAAAAAAAAGGTGGTGGCAAATTTGTTACATTATTAGATGGGGTTGAAAACCAGTGAAAAGATTATTAGATTATTATAATTTCATTTATTGATTTTAGATTGTTTTTAGGTTTTTGTTCTCTTTCAAGTTTTTATTATTCAATGAGAATGTGTTAGGCATGAGATTGTTATTTTGTTATTAGGTTTTTGTGCTATCTCAAGTTTTTATTATTCATTGAAATTCAATTATCATTGTGCTACATTGTATTAAAAATAGTTCTTTAATTTTAATTTAACACGTAATATAGTGGATAAGTTTTTTTTTTTGTAGACATAAAAATTTATAAACCAAATTTATATTTTGCTTACAAAATACTGTTTCTATGTCTATTTTCTGATTTTTGTGTGAATACCTTACTTTTCTTGCTCATTCCTTCTTTCTTTTGTATCTGATCATCTGACTTTGATTATAATATATGCTCTGATGAAAGTTAACGCTCCAAAGAAAGTCAACGTTATGATGAAAGTCAATGTTATGACTAAAGTCAACGCTCTGATAAGACAAAACTTTGAGCATCCTCTATGAGACATTCTCTTATTATCGTATCGTCTTCTTCTTCTATCTCCATACCAAAATACGTTGAGTAAATTACAAGGATTTGTTTTGAAAAGTTTTCTAGGGCAAATCAATCCCAAAAGATTTGATTCAAAATTTCATGATATATGCAAAATAAATTACAGAGATTCGTTTTATGGAAAATCAATCCCAAAAAGAGTTGATACAAACCTTAATGATATATGCTGATTTCTTGTAATTTGAACAATGGTAAAAAAAACCCTAAAGATCTTTGTTAAAATTCAATGTGTGATATGATTAGACACACAAGAAACATAATAATTTCTCATATTTTTCAATCTTTGTAAAAGGATGTGCATTCCTCACTTGAAGAATACAACAACAATAACAACCTAATACAATAAGCTAATACGGTAGCTTCTATGCTCTTGCTCATAATCATTTGTTTTACCTAAGTACTGATGAAATTTTTAAGAGTAGTAGTTTGTAACAACTTCTTGAGACAACTTTTTCAGAAAACCTAAATCTATCCTTTTGTAACCCAACCAAGTAGTTGTTGCTTTCCTCAAAATTTTGATCGTACTAAGTTAGAAGGTTGAGAAGACTTGAACACAAGCAGTTTGACTAGTAGGTGTTCAGTGCAAGTTTGATTCATTGGTGAATTAGTGGATTAAATCCTTCAAGTTGAAGGGACTAGACGTAGCTACCGTGTCGGTGGTGAACTAGGATAATTCGGTTGTGTTATTTTGTTCTGCTTTTGTTTATTTGCTCTATTTTTCTTAACTTTAGTTAGTCACGGTAAAAATATTTAAAAAAGAAACACAATTCAACCCCCGTTTTTTGTATTTCTCGTTCTACATATTGACGTTGCTATGGAAAAAATAAAGGATTGATTTCATTTTTTGAGGGATATATATAGAGAAATATGTTCTTATAATGCCTTGAGTAATGTTAAGGAAATTGCTGTTGAATTGAATATCGACCCATTATTTACTCAAAGGCGCATAATTCGAAGAACAAGACAGTTTGATGAGAATTTTAATACCCCATCAATTGAGCTATCTAGAGAGGAATCTTTTAGGGTTAATTTTTTTTTTATACCTTGTTGATCAAGTTGTTGCTTCTCTTAATAAGAGATTTGACCAATACGAAGAGTATGAAAGAATTTCTAGTTTCTTGTTTACTTCACACAAGTAATCATTGGACGATGCAACTTTGAAATCTTGTTGTAGTCATTTTGAATAGGCATTGAAACATTGAAACATAATGAGCAATTTGATATTGATGGGAATGAATTATTTGTGGAAGTAAAGTTACTAAGAGAAATATTGCTTGGAGACAAAATAGGACCTATTGATATTTTAATATTTTTGAAAGACTTAGATTGTTTTCCTAATACAATTATTGCATATAGAATATTGTTGACTATTCTCATAACAGTTGCTTCTGCAGAAATAAGTTTTTAAAAATTAAAGTTGTTGAAGTCTTACTTGCAATCTACTATGTTACAAGAAATGCTTAATGGAGTAGCATTGATAGCAATTGAGAATAATCTTTTGGAGACAATACAATATGAAAACTTGGTTAATGAATTTGCTTCAAAAAGTGTTAGAAGGATGACTCTTTTTAAATAGTTAGATGGTTAATATTAGTTTGAGGTTGTATTTAGATGTTATTTACAATTTAATTATTTTGATGAATTTAAATAAAGTAGTTTGAGTTTTTGGTGTTTAATTCAGTAAAAATATAATATTTGAAAAAAATTATAATTATTAAAATTACATTTTTTTTTATTAGGGGTCCAATTATTTTGATTCAAACATACCCTAACATTAAGACGATCTTGACTACTATAATATGATACATATGTTGAACATTATATGTAGTGTTCTTGTTGATTCATGGATGTGGGTATGTAATAGAATTTTTCAAAGTTGTATTAATTAATTACTTATGATTTTTATGGTCACGTGATAATCTTGTTATTTCAATGTTTATAATTCAGATATTTGAAGACTCAAAACCATTCCAAGATGAATAAATGATGAACATCTGACAACGTTGTGCAAACTTGATTCTTGAACTAATTGAAATTTTTTGAAGCACTTGTATCTTTAGGCTATTAATGGAAGATTATGTTTTTTTTTTTTAACAAGTAATGGATGATTATATAGCTCTGAATTTGATAACTTTGATTTAGTAAGATTTTTTTGACTCATTACCATTGATTTTAAAAGTAAAACTTGGTATAAGTTCTTATTTTATGGTGACATTTTAATTATTAAATATTTGTTTATGAAATTATGGTTGTATGAGAAATTCTAGTTAACATGGTAATATGTGAAACTTTGATTATACATATGTGAGGAATGAAATTTATGAAATAAAAGCTTAAAAAAACCAATTATTTAAATCAATTGGTTACATCGATATGATAAACCAATTTTGAATTAAAATTGTTGCAACGGTTAAATTTGTATCGGTGTAAGAGAGTGTATTTGTGAGATCGGTCATTTTAACTGATTTTATAGTTATATATTTGTTACAACGCCTAATGATAGATCTGACAAGTAACTGATCGAACATGTATATCAGAACTGATTTAACAAGCTTAAAATGTACTAGGAAAAGTGTCGGAGGCAATTAGAAATAGAAAAGGTGAGTTAAAGAATATATATAATAATGATTCTAAATAATAAATTACATTTTATTAAAATTTAAGACCAATATTTTTTTTACTAAAAGACAGAGTATAATGGTCTTAAATTTATTATAAAAAAAAAAAACAATTATTCTTTGATGCACTTAAACATAAAAAAAAAAAATGACACATACTTGAACAAGGGAGTATGGAACGAAAGTCAGCTTATACCTGAGAGATCTTTTCGTCTCAATCTCTCACATCCTTCCATACCGTATAATACCCATATTAATTAAGATGAAGAAGAAAAAAAAGCCTACTTTTTCATTTCATTGTCTATAAATACACAAGCTCCTTCACAACACTCTTCATTCAATTAATTCCATATATACCATTATATCAAGTTACCTAGCTATTCTCATTCTCATATAAACATCCATAAATTTAGAGAGCATTAATTCATTCTCACTATCACAAAAATTAAAGTTGAAAAAAATTAGCCAAGTAACTATGGCTCTACAAAGATATCTCTCATTTATTACAATCATGATTTGTTTTGTTGTTTGTTATAGTAGTACCTTGCAAGAGGACCCACTTAGTTTAATTGTTGAGGATTCGCCTTATATTAATGATGGGACATTTACCAAGCAAAGTAAAGATCATGTTTTGGGATTAAGGAGGTTTGACAAGTCGGGTGAAATTTCTCTTAATTCATCTAAAACCTTTAATGTTGATGATTTTGGAGCTCAAGGAGATGGTAAAAATGATGACACACAGGTGTGTGTATATATATATATATATATTCACTAAACCCAAATAAATTAATGCTATTATGCTAGTAGAAAAAGTTAAATTAATGATGATAAATAAATAATAGAAAACATAAATATGTCTCGATTGAATTAATTTCGTCGATAAATATTAAAGATGTAAAAATGGGAGAACATTTTAATTCTCTTTGTCTCTTATTTTATCGTTAATTCAATTTTTTTTAACAATAGACTTTAATCAACTACTAAAAAAATTTAAATTTAGATAACAAAAAATGTAAATTTTTTTTCTAATTCCATCGCTAAATTTTGTGGGGGAAAGAATTAGAGAGGAATTTCGTTTTTTTGTGTTTGATAAATTATTATCTTAATCTTAGTATATATTTGGATAAAATGAGAATATTATTTGTACTCTATGGATATGTGGGTGTATTTCAGGCATTCAATAAGGTTTGGGAAGCAGCATGTTCTTCGAAGGGAACAGCTATTGTGGTGGCTCAAAAGAATTACCTTCTTAAGCCAATCACATTTTCTGGTCCATGTAAATCTAACATACAAGTTCAGATCTCTGGAACCCTTGAAGCATCCAATAATCCGTCTGATTACAATGAAGACCCCACACACTGGCTTATGTTTGACAGTATTCAGAAACTAACTGTTAAAGGTGGTGGAACTATTAATGGAAATGGAAATATATGGTGGCAGAACTCATGCAAAAAGAACAAAAAGCTAGTAAGATATATTTCACAAACCAAGTACAATTTCTTATTATAAGTTGAAAAAATTATGTATATGGTGTAAATTTTATCATATTTCATTTCAGAAAGAGTATATCTGTTTAATTAACACACAAGTTTTATTCAAATGCTAATCATTCTTTTTTACATTTCTCTCTTTTGCAGCCTTGCAAGAATGCCCCTACGGTATGTATGTATATATAGTTCTCTGAGTAATATATTAATTTTGGCAGAAATATTTCTTTATATAAAAAGTTTAGAATGAAAAAATCATTTAACCATTTTTATTATATGATGATTTGTGTTTGTAGGCGCTGACATTTTACAAGTGCAACAACTTGGTAGTTAAAGACTTGACTATAAAAGATGGACAGCAAATTCATTTTACAATTCAAGATTCTAGCAATGTTATAGTTTCTGGTCTCACCGTGACAGCGCCAGAGGACAGTCCAAACACAGATGGAATTCATGTCACAAATACTCAAAACATCCGAATCTCAAGCTCCACCATTGGAACTGGTATTCTTAATTCCCTCATAATCACATAATTCATATATATTATTAAGTTAAATGAGAACTAACACACTTTTTTCTTAGTGGTTAAAATTCATATGTTTCTAATATTTCTTATTAATTAGGGACCTATACATATACATATATTTCACTTAAATAATTTGGTTTGAACTTTGAATATGTTTGCAGGAGATGATTGTATATCAATTGTAGATGGATCAAAGAATCTAAAAGCTACAGACATAACCTGTGGACCAGGCCATGGTATCAGGTAATTAATATGAATTAATCTTGTTATTGTTAAATTAAATTTTGCACACATGTTAACAATTTATGTTTTTTTGTTGCTATGATGATCTCATTCTCAGTATTGGAAGCTTAGGGGAAGGGGGTTCCAAGGAATTTGTTTCAGGAATAACTGTTAATGGAGCTAAATTTTCTGGAACTACTAATGGAGTAAGAATTAAGACATGGCAGGTAATATAATTAATTTCAATTTTGAGTTAATTAACAACTTCACTTTTAGCTTGAATTGGAGTATAATATGTGTGTATGAATATGAATGTAGGGAGGGTCAGGAAGTGCAAGCAACATCAAATTTCAGAATATTCAAATGAATAATGTGACCAACCCCATAATTATTGATCAGAATTATTGTGATCAAGAGACTCCATGCCAAAAACAGGTACTCTAATGTTTCCTTTATTTGTTCCATTATATTATGGACTCTTTTTGGACTTTGTATAAAGGATTTAATCCATATACATTTTTAGTGTAAAAAGTATTTACATTGTCAATCACAATCATTAGTTCATTAGAGATGTTTGACTTTTACCATAACTATTTTTAAAGTTATGTCCATGAATCGTGCAAATAGTGTAAGTAAAACTTTTTATACCGAAAATATTTATCTTATAAGTTCTTAAGTATATGTTATTTCTATAATAAAAGATAAATCAAGTAAAACTATTTTTAAGTTATCTTTGATAATAGTTTATGGAAATAAGCAGAAAAGAGCTTATATGTCATAAGTTGTTTCTATAATCACTTACAAACACTCTCATAAATGTTTGTGTCAATATGTCATTTGATAAGTTCAAATAATTAAATCAATCGAAGCAGTCTCTTAATATATATTAGACGTGATTTTTTTTGTCTTAACTCTCTAATTCCTAAGAAAATGGACCCCGATAATCTGTAGTTAAGTCAGAATATTAGATAAAATATTATGGTATTATTAACTATTTGAACCATTGATGACCCTGTCAATAGAAATAGGATATTTTCATTGTTAGTATTGTAAATTTTGTGATGATATAAAAATTTTGGTTAATTAATTGTGTAATTGCAGAAATCTGCTGTTCAGATAAGGAATGTTTTGTACCAGAACATAAAAGGCACAAGTGCTTCTGATGTGGCTATGCAATTTGATTGCAGCCAAAACTTTCCATGTCAGGGGATAGTATTGCAAAACATAAACCTGCAACTTGAAGATGGAGGAGAGGCCAAAGCTTCATGCAACAATGTTAAATTGTCCTACAGAGGAAATGTTAGTCCTCGTTGCAGTTATATTGAGGAAATGCATGAAATTGGCTCGGACAGATTTATAGTATGAATTAATTGATTAATATATACAGGGCTAAGACATGTTTATTTGCATTGTAAATGTTGCTCAACCAATAAAAATTATTGATTTGTAATGAATAATGTAGTTTCTTTAGAGATTGTTATAAGTGACATCCTTTGTACCTAATTATAACATAAATAAAGTGTCACTTAGTATTATTTTATGTTGTAATTTTCACACATTTAGAACTTTTTAAATATTTTGGACATCGTGTTATAATCTTAAAAATTGGATCATAATAAAAAAAAGTACAATTTTAATAATTAAAAAAAATAATAAAATAAATTTTAGTCTTTATAAAAAAATCTCAACTTTGTAGTCCCTAAAAAGTTTTATTCACTGTTAGTTTTTATTTTGAAAAGTTTTTGTAAAAAATTGATATTTATAATCACTAAAAAAAGTTCATATGAAATCAAAATAGAGACTAAAAGTGAATAAATTTTTTTCAGAGATTAAACTTTAAATGTCATAATTTTGTAGGATTAAAAACATATTTAACCAAAAAAAAAAATCACCATCATTTTGTTATATTATATAAAAATAAATATTAGACTCTTCACCAATTGAGGGCTCTATGCTATTGGGCTGTTGGATCTTTTGTTGGAGGTATACTCCAAATCATAAACAAGAAGAAGATGAAATTGACGACGATGAAAGTTACACAAATAAATTTCAAAACGTGTGTATTACACTAAACTTTAGGTTCGATTCTCCCCTACCAATCTATGTATATTGCATGCAAACGGTTAACTGACGAATCCCCTTCATGATACATTGGAATCCTTGATAGTTTACAAAATAAAGTTCATTCATTTACTCTCGTGCACTAAAGAAAAGAAAAAATGACTCAAAAATATTTTCGACAGAAATTTGACTCATATAAACACGAAAATCGTATTCTCTTTTTTGCCTCTATAATGTCTTTATTTATAGAGAAACTCATACCAATTGGTGAAAGAAAACAACTCTTTAAAAAGTTTGTAATCCTTGGTAATTTAATAGATGCATTGGTTTAATGGCTAACAGATGCATTAAACTCAAGCATTGCAATCACTTGACTAAGTGATACATTAAATTATTTAATTTTGCTACATTAATATAGCTATTAGAGAATTTCAAATATATTTTAGAAATTCCCCTCACAATCCCCCAATGTTTTCAAAATATATATAAATGTGTTATTCCGAAAATCTCATGGTTTCATATAAAAGTATCTTAGTATTTGAACCATTACTTAATAAGTTATGTTTTCACTCATCCCCAAATAGATTGGTAGACAAGCTTTGAACAAACCATTTATTAGAACAAGTGTGCATAACTGACATGTGAAATATCGGTACAATTAATTGAATTATAAAAATCACACATTTGATAAGGCTCTATGTCTCATATCATTTTCATGAGAATTTAAGAGTCAAACCTTTGAACTATATGAAGTGGCTCACTTCATTCTCATATAGGGGAACTATATCAGAAATGCACCCATAATTATACATTCCAGCAAATATATGCTATATGTCCATTAAGAGGAGACCACATCCTACCCCTTTTATTTTATGGTCCAAGTACTTTTACGCTTTGGGATGTATCTATTGTCAAGTACTTCAATCACTCTAATAGTGTACTTTCATCATTGAACTCAAGACTTGATGTTACTCAAATGTGAGTTGATCATTTCCATCATTGGTGATTATTTAGATATGAGCTTGTATCACATCTCTAATGATGTCTTCAATGACTTCAACATCATATCTGAAGACATCATATCGTTGTCAACTATTACGTCAAAGAGTTGCAAGATCTCTTGCAACTTAAATAAACTTTGAATATGCATTGATCCACATAACTACACCTTTTATATATTTTTGATAGTGCTTACCAACTATCGCCAAACCATGACACTTTTGCCATTTAATCTCTTCAAGTTTTATCACATACAATTAATAAGCATCCCAATTATCACATACACAAATTTTTATGTCATTCTACCTTTTACTATATTTAATAAACATCTCAATTTAAAAAGTTATAATTCTTTTTTCAATATTTCCAAGTCCAAGATATAGTACATTGAATGCATTAAATATATATTGCCACACGCTAAGAAAGCATGATCATAAAAATTTCTTATAATCAAATATCATAAGGTGGATCTAAACATGTAAGTTATCTGCTTCTTAACAAATAAGAATTCATTTTATTTCTATTAAAGAAGCCATTTCCTCATAGTTATATTATAACTAATACATGCATCATAAATTCTATTTGTTAATTCAAGTTTCATATTTAAATATGTTCTATGGTAAATCCAAATAAGTATCACAATAGAAAATAAACAATGAATAAAATCATTATGATTTTCTATTAATTTCTTCCATGAACATTTGTCAACTTACAATAATTCAAAATAGATCCAAATCATTTTCAATATCAAGACTAGCAAAAAACAATTACTTTCATACTATCACAAACATATACTATGAGATCATCCATTCTAAATAAAAATTCTTGCATGAACTAATTAAAACTCCACTTGATATTTATGAAAGTTACTTACACTACTTTTATAATAAACTAGAACACAAGCATGCATCATAAGTCAAACATATGAATACTAATAAAATCACATTGTTGTTTTAAAACATGAACTCGTTGTAGCATTACAATTATGATTTAAAACATGAACTCGTTGTAGCATTACAATTATGAGTATTTCATAACATCATAGAAATTTAGAATCATATAAACTTTATGATCTAAGACCATGGTAGTTAACATCTACGCCAATTTTGTTTCCAAAATTTAAAGGTTCAATATAATTTTTAAAACATATTGTCATTCCCAATATTTGCGTTTCTTTTTGTCAACAATTTCAACATAAAAGATTTGAAACCAAAATATCAGCCAAGAATCAAACCCATACAATGCCACTAATAAAAATCAAGATATAAACTGATTTTCAAAATCCAAACAAACAAAATTCATGCATATATAAACCAGAGTAAAATAACCATCAATTATATAAGCTAGTAAGTTCGGCAACAAGGCATGCAATCCAAACAATATACTGTCTTTAACTTAATATATCAATATCAAACATATCATGTATTAATATAAATTTATTATGTACCTTTCACCGTAGTCATAAATATGTGATTGTTCATTTAAAGAAGCAACCATTGTTCAAAAATAAATTAAAACCAAAATCGAACCTTAAGTTTATTGGATTTTTTGTTAGGGGTATGATGCAAATCTTAAACAAGAAGATGATGAAATTGACGACAATGAAAGTTGCACAAATATATTCTAAAGCGTGTGTATTACATTAAGCTTTAGGTTTGATTCGCCCCCACCAATCTATGTATATTGAATACAAACGGGTTAACTGACGAATCTCCTTCAGGATACTTTGGAATCCTTAAAGTGAATTGCACATTCACATCAAGTCTATCTATCAATGATACTCCTTCATTTATTCTCGTGCACTAGAGAAAAGTAGAAATGATTCAGAAATATTTTTGACATAAATTTGACTCATTTATACATGAAAATCGTATTCTCTTTTTTGCCTCAAAAGTGTCTCAATTTATAGATAAACTCATACCAATTGGTGAAAGAAAACAATCTTGAAAAAGTTTGTAACCCTTGGTAACTTAACAGATGCATTGGTTTGATGGCTAACAAATGCATTAAACCCAAGCATTGCAATTAGTGGCGGATCTTGCACAAAATATTGGTGGGAGCTGGGGAGCAACAAGTATTAACTAAAATATTATAATTGAAATTTATAAAATTCATATAGTTTTTTTTTAAGTTTCACCTAATTCATTCATAGTCGACAAGTTGAAAAAGTTAGAATTTCAATTCTCACAAGTTTTACAATTTTCACAAGTCACACAATTCACACAAGTTTTTAAAACTTCACACAATTCAATCAAATAAAATATATCCACTTTACGATTTTCATCTTTGTCAAAAAATTTCTTCATGAAAAATGCATCAATTTTCTTATGTTTAAACATCGTGTCACTCCTAAAAAATTACACAAATTAACTAAAATAATTCACAATTAACAAATAGTATCACACTAAAATCATATATCAACAGTTAACATGTAAAAGTCTGTTAATAGAAATTAGTTGAGTTGCTAACTAGGGTGTTAGAGTATGTCTGTTTGAGATTAGTTAGTTTATCATTCGATATTAGATAGTTTATCTATATATAGAGCTTGTTGTATTAATTTTATTATATTTTATCGGTATAAATTCTCATAAATGTCTACTTCATTTTTGTTTATCTATTCAATTGCATAATTTCTAATATGATTAGCGACTTGCGTTGTGATTTTAGAACAATTGACTAATCTCCTTACATTAAGAAGGAGAGTGAGAGCAAATTGAGTAGATAATTGATAGAAGAGAGAGACAGAGGTGGAGAAGGGGAGAAGGGATAGGCGATGTCAGTTTCTCAAAACCATAAAGGTTTGAGGATATTTTAGTAATTTATCAATGTTATTTTAATAATCTATTTTTAAAAAAAATATTGGGGATGCAGTGGCCCGACTCCCGAGAAGATCCACAACTGATTGCAATCACTTAACCAAGTGATACATTAAATTATTTAATTTTACTACATTAACATAGTTATTAGTGAATTCTAAATATATTTTGAAAATTTCTTCACATGAGCTTGATGCACCGCCCAATAGTAGGCCTACACACTCACACAAATATACTATGTATTAGTAATTCTAGGATTTTATGGTTCTAAATCACATGTATATATGTGAATGGTAAAGAGCATGAGACTCTAAGGATAAAATTGTAATTGATAATATGTGAATTATACAATGAATGATTTTAATTATTGAGCGAATTGTGCTGACTTTCATAACAAACTTACTAATCTATCTGACTCCTAACTAACTAATTTATCGTAACAATATCATGGCAATTTGACCCTATTAGATTACACATTCCGTCTTACAATAACTGTCTTTTAATATTTTTCTTTACATATTAAGAAATACAATAATTAGAAGAAAAAGATAAGTTATTTTATCAAACTATCCATCGTAACTATTGGTGAATTTTTCATTATTATCAATGCAAAAGATATTAATATTTTGAAAGTTATGTATATAGTAATCATTGAAGAGTAGTATAGAAAATAAATATTTAAAATTACATTGAAAATGGTGAATTACACTCATTTTAAAACAAATATTTTTACTAAAATGACACTCATTATTAGACAATAAGAGTATAAGAAACAAAACAATTGACCCTACTTAAACTATTACACGAGGAGAATGATCATAATCATCCAAACTCGCCACATTCACCAAAGTCAGTTCAATTAGAACAAGTTACAAAGAAGTTAGAAAAGAGTTAGCAACTTCCCAATCTCATAGATAGTTAGTAACTTGTATTAAAAGTTAGTTACTTGTAGTACAAGCTATAATTCTCTACTTGTGATTAGCTCATCATATTATAGTCACCAATGTAATAGTATAAATACTTGTTAATTTTTCTTTCATTGAATACTAAGGGAAATCATTTCATATTCACAAATTTATAGTTTCTCACAATGAGTTTTTTCTTTTAATATGGTATTAGAGCACCTTTTTGTGAATTTCCTTATTTTCTTGCTCTTTCCTTCTCTCTTTTGCATCATGCCTGCATGAGTTACTCCTATTCCCCAAAATACTTATTCCAACTACTATGTTCATCCAAATGAGGGTCCAAATTTTGTTGTTGCTACTCATTTGAAAGGATCTGATTATCTCTCTTGGTCCCGATCCATGCGATGTGCTCTATGGTGCTAACAAATCCCTGATACTTCTAAGGGGGTTTTTATAGTGAAGTCATAAAATCAAATATTTTGGTGCGGTTGTTTTATATAGACAATAATGACACTGTTGATGTCATATCAGCTTATACAGTTTAGGCAGACTACACTACCATGTACATATCATGATACATTTACTTATTGCATTTTAGTCCTTAATTTTTTATGAATTATCAACTGTTTTATTAGTTAAATTATATAATTATATTTAATATATTATTAATTATTAATCTGAAAGTTCATCTCTACATCTAAAAATATTCCAACAGAAGAAAAAAAATATGTACATTTATAAGTTCATCCTATTGATATCATTACGATACTTCTTTTGATGAAAACCTGGTTTTTCTTCTCCTTCACTTGTCACCATTGTTTTCTTCCTATCTAAAGTTCTCCTTCATATTCTCCGATGTTTTCTGTATCGAATGTGTCAGATAACATCTATGGTGGTGAAACACGAGAAGGTTTAATCTTGTTCGTGTCATTGGTCTTCTTCATTGTAACAACATTTTTTTTTTGCATTTCATGAGTAAGATTTATTTGACTTATCGTTTGAATGAATTTTTGTCACGATATTTTTTAAATTTCATTCAATTCAAGATTACGGTTTCACGCATTGGATGAATTTTATAAATTGTGCAATTCGTATTCTCATTGTTGATAGTGTTTCAATAAGTGTACTGAATCGTTGCAAGTAATAATTAAAACAGTAATACCGAGTGTCGAACTCAATGATTGCGTTTTACTATCGAATTGTGTTTAATTACTAAAATTAAACAAAAAGTTTCTGAATTGATTGAAATAATAATTGAAACTAACGAGAGTAATAGAATTGAACTTTTATAATAAGAAAAATGTCTTGTATGAGTTTCACTTCGAATCCAACCTTGTTTTCAAATTTGATTCTAATTATTAAATTCCTTTATTGAATTCTCTTTATTATTCTTACCCTAATGTCTTAGTGACAGAACCTTTAATTCCAAAATAACCCTTAATTTCTTAGTGGATTTAGGATTAGAATTAAGTTTTACAGTACAAGAATTATCTTATTAAATTATTGCCTCTGCAAATAATTCAATTGGTTTCATGACCTGCATTTATCCCTAGACTACAATATGATGAATTTCTCATCTCAAGCATTCATGAAGTCCACAGTCATTTCAAAATATGAATCGTAAAACAATTTAAAGTTGATCAAGCAATAAAAGGCATTAAGCGCAAAGATGTGAAAAATAATTCAACAAACTCATTCTTATAAATAAAAATCAAATCAGACAAATAAGGGTTTCATCTTGTTTCACTCATCCCTAAAAAATAGGGTTTAGTTACTCATGACAGAGATACAAAAGATAGAGATTAAAGAAGAATTACAAGAAAGACTCATGAATGATTCTTGATAAAACTCCTTAAATGGTGTTGGAATCAGCAGTGTCTAAGTTTCTCTGTTATGGCACATGTCTACAAACTTCCCAATAGCCAAAAAGATCCCTAGAAAGTGAGAAAAATGTGTTTTAATGCATTCAACAGCGCGTCACGCGCCCCAAGCGCACTTGGACCGAATCAGGGATGTAGAAATGCACCCCAAGTGCACAACATCTATTGTTTGACAATGTTTGCATTTTTCTCCTCTTTTGAGTCCGAATTTGGTTCCGGTGTTTTATAAGAGTTGTATCTATGGATCTTAGCTTTCATTTACATTTCGTTTGACTCCAATTGGACATTTACAACTCCAGATGTGGTTGAAATACTCCACATAGGTCATGTTGATTTCTCACCAAAATTCAGCACTGCACTAAAACAAAGAAACAACACAAAACTACGAAAAATCTTTACTTAATCAAAGAAATAAGAACATAAACATTTTATTAAATCCAAGAACTAAAATCAACAAAATATATCAAATAACTCCTTAAATTAACTAATGATTAAAGATAAATAAGACTAAAAACAATGAAAAATAAACATAAGATGAAGAGTTATCACAACCCCAAACTTAGTTTGTTGCTTGTCCCCAAGCAACAATTAATTTCAAATTGGGTATAGTTAAAAACAAGCTTAAACTCAATTCCTCAAATCAAATCAAACTTAATCCTCAAACTTCCAGCTACTACAAAACATTCATCATGCTCCAAGGTTGCATCTCAAAAAAAACAACACCATTTGCATACTTAATATTCATTCATCAAGTTCAACACTCTCTTCACACAATCTCACCCAAATTTGTCTCAAGTGTTTAGCAAGGGTTATGAAATATCACTCAATCCTAGAACATGTATCACACTACCATAGGCTTGAAAAATTCTAGTTAGCAATCACAATGCAACAAACACATACACTTTTGGAGGACTTTCAGGTTGTAATGGGGTTTAGGTAAGGGTAGGACATTCTGGGATAGTAGGCTTTACTACTTGGAGTGAGGTACACATTTTCAAATTCTTCTTCTTCTTCTTCTTCTTCTTCTTCTTCTTCTTCTTCTTCTTCTTCTTCTTCTTCTTCTTCTTCATTGTGTAGATTGCCAAACATTGGCAAAAGAACCAAGAAGATGTTATTAATCAAAGTACACAAACTGGTTTTTTTTTTTTTCTTCTTTTTATTTTTTTTTCTTGATATATTTTTTTTATTTTTGAGAACCACGACCCCAAACTTAAAAGGCTGTTATCTCATGAGCAACCCCAAACTTAGAACATTACCAAGACGTGACAAACGTTTTCCTACCTAACTCCAAGTAAAGTGATTTAATTAAAATCAGGTCTTTGCCTTGTAATGTAGCTAGTAACTGAAAGAAAAGGCAAGGCTAAAAGAGGCTAGCAAAAGATAAAATTTGCATAGGATAGTTAGAAAGGCTCAAACGACCAAACATAATTGGCTCAGTGTATGCATAAACCACAAGTGGTGTAAGTCAGAATTAGTGCAAGTTCTGAAGGGATAACACATGTCTGGATAATCACACACAAAATAATTAAAGTGTTTAGGGCCAAAAGTTCACAATTGGGATAATAAGAGAAAGTATGAACTACCAAATGATGCCAAACATGTCACTACAATTTTTTTTTTTAAAAGAATGTTAAGACTTCCACAACCAAAGAGTATTCAACAATGTATGCATAAGTGAAACTCATCAAACTAAACAATGAACATGATCAAAGAATTATAATTTAAAACCCAATTCACAAACAAATAACTTAAGACCAACTTTATGTTGTTAAAAATTCTTCATCATAGTGCCTGTTTACACACAATTAAAAACAAACAAATTCAAATAACAAATATAAGATTGCAAAAATAAAAGTTACCTCTACCTATGGGTTGCCTCCCACGAAATGCTTCTTTAAAGTCATTAGCTTGACACCTCAACCATTGTCGAGGGGTATTATATGACACAAAGAACACATCATCTTTCTCACCAAAGAATACATATTTCAAGTCATTGGCGTCTCTTTCTTTTTCTCTACAAGCTTTTCTTCATTCCCTTTCAACTCATTTCATTTAGTATGGAAGCAGGAAGAGTAAGATGGTGATGCTTCTAACATGGCTAAAATATCTTTCACTCTTTGATCTTCACTATCTTTAACAACATCATGAGACAGGTATAACACCTTTTCTAAAGGCAAAGTAGATATTTGATGTTCAACTCTTTCTTCGACTATCGAATCGAAAATCTCAATTCGAGTGCACCCTTCTCTTTCTTTTGAATGCTCTATGGCTTTTATAATATTGAATGTAATTGTTTCCTCGTTTACCTTAAAGGTTAAGGTGCCATCCGCCACATCAATCATAACTCTCTTTGTTTCTAAGAATGGTCTCCCCAAGATCAAGGGGATATCATTGTCTTCCTCCTTGTCTAGTACCAAAAAATCCACTAGAAAAATGAACTTATCTACTTTGACCAACACATCTTCCTCCACCACATATGGGTGTTTCATTGAGTGATCCGCAAACTGTAACATCAATTGTGTGTATTTGACTTTTCCAATGCCCAGCCTTCTATATATAGAAAGGGGCATAAGACTCACACTAGCCCCAAGATCACACAAGGCCTTCCCAAAAGTTTTATCGCGCAAGGAATAGAGAAGCTTCCAGGATCCTTGAGCTTAGGTGGAAGCTTCCTTTGTAGAATAGCACTGCACTCTTCGGTAAGCATCACTGTTTCACCGCCAATTTTTCTTTTCTTTGACATAATCTCCTTTATGAACTTGGCGTATGTCAGCATCTTCTCTAGTATGTATGCAAAGGGAATGTTAATTTTCATTTTTTTTAAAAACATCAAAAAACTTACCAAATTGTTATTCAATTTCTTCCTTTTTTAATCTTTGAGGAAATGGGAGTCGAATTTCGGGCTTCGAAAGGGCCTTCTTTTTTCGCACCACGGGTTCTTCCTCCTTTTCAAGATCGATGTCCTCCTCAATTGGTGTTCGGGTGACAATTTCCTCCAGGTGGGTTGGAATTGAAGCACTCCCACCCTTTTTGGCTTTAGGTGGTACTGGTTTAATTACCTTGCCACTCATCGTTGTCACGACATTGACAATATTTTGCAGATTCGGAATTGTGTCACTAGGAAAATTTTCAGGTGCTCTTTGTGTTAGTTGTTGAGCAATTTGACCCATTTGGGTCTCAAGATTCTTTGTTGAGGCTGAGTGATTTTTCTTGACTCTTCAATGAAAGCACTTGTGTTCGTTGCTAATTTCTTAATATCATTTTCCCAAGCAACTTTACGAGATGAAGCTTGATTTGCTTAAGCTCCTTTTTGACCTTAAGGTCCACCCTGTTGATCTTTCCATGAAAAATTTGGATGATTTCTCCAACCCAGATTGTACATACTAGAGTAGGGGTTGTTCTGCTTCCTGTTGTTACCCACAAAGTTCACCTCTTCTAGTTCTTTTGTATCATCACCCAATACTTCACGAGCTCCATTTTTATGTTCTCCCCTACAAAATTCACAACATGTATGTTTCAATAATTTGATGAGGGCCACTTGGGCTTGTATATTTAGGGCTGCCATCCCCTTCTTTATCTCAACGGCAATAACATCTTTTATCTGTTTTGAGAGCAACTTCCCTTGAGCCAACCCAGCATCCATAACATTCAATTCCAGCATACCACTTTTAGACCCACCACCTCTATCATACAACAACATTTATTCATTTGATGTCATGATCTCAATAATTTTTCGTGTTTTTGATGCGGTTTTGTAATTCAAAGAACCGTTCGTCGTAGCATCCAACATAATTCTAGTGCTAGGCCTTAAACCATTACAAAATATTTGCATTTGAGCAGTGTCTTCATAAGCATGATTGGGGCATCCTGCTAGTAAACTCTTGAACCTCTTATAAGTGTCATAAAAAGATTCTCCTTCTTTCTGTTTGTAGCCGGAAATCTCTTGCCTTTTTCTGACGAACACAACTTGGGGGAAGTATTTTTCCAAGAACTTATCTTCAAGGTCATCCCATGTGGTGATGCTACTGGAGGGTAAAGAATTAAGCCACTCCTTAGCATCATCTTTCAACGACAATGGAAATAGTCTCAACCTCTTGCCTTCTTCAGTGTTACCATCCACCTTCATTGTTTCACATAGTTCAAATAAGTATGTGAGATGTCTATTGGCATCTTTGTTATGTTTACCAGAAAAATGAATCTCCTTCAACTCTCAGTACAGAGCCAGACTTATTTCAAACTTTTTGACTATAACCGGTTGGTTATGGATGGCCAATCGAGCAAATTTTCTAACTCGATTCCCACACTCGCCGATGGTACGTTTAGGTGGTGGTGGATCAGCCATTTCTGCAAATATGAAGCAATCCCCCATATCATCTTCTTCCACTACTAAATGTCTTTCCCTTTGCCTCCTTTCTCTTACCACCTTTCGATTTGCTTTCATAGTTTTTTCGATTTCTGGATCGAAAAGTTTAGCTGAGGACTTGCTTTACATACAAAGTTAGACAAATCGTGAGTAATGAAAAGTTTTAAACTAAAAAAATAAATAAAAATAAAGACAAAAATTTTATTGCAGAACAAAAAATTTCAATTAAGTAAATAAATTATAACTCAATAGTGATATGGTAGTCCCCGAAACCGGCGCCAAAAACTTGATAGTGTTTTAACAAGTGTACTGAATCTTTGCAAGTAATAATGAAAACAGTAGTACCGAGTTTTGAACTCAAGGATTGTGCTTTACTATCGAATTGTGTTTAATTACTAAAATTGAACAAAAAGATTCTGAATTGATTAAAATAATATTTGAAACTAACAAGAGTAATTGAATTGAACTTTTATAATAAGAAAAATGTCAGGGATGAGTTGCACTTTGAATCCAAGCTTGTTTTATAATTTGATCCTAGTTACTAAATTCCTTTATTGAACTATTACCGAATTCTCTTTATTATTCTTACCCTAATGTCTTAGTGAATAAACCTTTAATTCCAAAGTAACCCCTAATTCCTTGGTGGATTTAAGATTAGAATTAAGTTTTACAGTACTAGAATTCTCTTATTAAACTATTGTCTATGCAAATAATTCAATTGGTTTCATGACTTGCATCTATCCCTAGACTACAATATCATGAATTTCTCATCTCAAGCATTTGTAAAGTCCACTGTCGTTTCAAAATACGAATCGTAAAACAGTTTAAAGTTGATCAAGCAATAAAAGGCATTAAGCACATAGATGAGAAAAATAATTCAATAAGCTCATTCATATAAATAAAAATCAAATCAGACAAATAAGGGTTTCATCTTGTTTCACTCATCCCTAACAAATAGGGTTTAGTTACTCGTGACAGAGATATAAAAGATAGAGATTAAAGAAGAATTATGAGAAAGATTCATGATAAAACTCCTTCAAATAATCCAATTGGTTTCATGACCTGCATCTATCCCTAGACTACAATATCATGAATTTCTCATCTCAAGCATTTGTAAAGTCCACTGTCGTTTCAAAATACAAATCGTAAAACAGTTTAAAGTTGATCAAGCAATAAAAGGCATTAAGCACAAAGATGAGAAAAATAATTCAATAAACTCATTCATATAAATAAAAATCAAATCAAACAAATAGGGGTTTCATCTTGTTTCACTCATCCTAACAAATAAGGTTTAGTTACTTATGATAGAGATACAAAAGATAGAGATTAAAGAAGAATTACAAGAAAGATTCATGAATGATGCTTGATAAAACTCTTTCAATGGTGTTGGAATCAACCGTCTCTCACTAGTACAATTTAACCTTGTTACATCGGTTCCTATGTACATGTTAGATCGGTTGCTTGTCTGATCTAACATCAAGCGTTGTAATAAATAGTTAACTATAAAATCGGCTAAAATGACAATGTAACAAGTCAAAATTAATTTATTAGATCGGTTAAATTTGAACCAATATAACAAGTCAAAATTGATTTATTAGATCAGTTAAATTTGAACCAATATAACAAGTCAAATTCAAAATTGATTTATTATATTGACGAGCTAACCGATTTAAATAATTAACTTTTTAAAGTTTTTTTTCTTCGTAACTTTGATTCCTCACATATGCATAATCAGAGTTTCACATATTACCATATTATCTAGAATTTCTCATTCAACCATAAAACACAAAATTTCATACGAAGCTTTACATTTAAAAATCAATGATAATGAGTCTTAAAAATCTTACAAAATCAAAGTTATCAAATTCAGAGCTAAATAATTATCACTACTTGTTAAAAAAAATACATAATCTTCTATTAACAGTCTAAAGATACTAAAATGATACAAGTGTTTCAAGCATTTTCAATTAGTTCAAGAATCAAGCTTAGAACGTAATCCAAAGTATTGTCGAATCCCTACACCTCGACCAACAGCACGAACACGACCAAGGTGCTCAGGTTTCCCAATGGCCTCCGTCAAGATATCTTTACGTTTATGTGGAACAAAGGTTCCTTGAGACGTTTGTTCAACCAATGAATCCTACAAGATATAATTTATAGATACAATCAATATCAAATGGAAGAACATTAACTTACAATTATTTCTAGTTAACAAGTGCAAACGTCAATCAGAAGTGGCTCAAATAATTAGGTTGAGCTCACATAACATAACCAAATAAAGGCATATAAATCAGATTCTAAAAAAAAAGATTGGCTCAATTTTATTTAATGAAATCAATATGTTAAACATTTAATTTCAGTATAGCCACATACATTTCACTACAATGACAACGAGGTAGGACTTGTGGTACGGGGAAGGGGGTTGAGACAAGGGAACCCTCTTTCCTCTTATTTGTATATCTTTTATGCAGAAGGGTTAACCTCTTTACTCCTGTAGAAATCATACTGAGAAATGGTAGTAAAACTAGCTGTACCAAAATCAAAGGAAACAAAAATGGATATTGTATGTACCTAAATCCTACTTAAAAATTAGAATAAATACAGTAATAATTAATGATCTAAATTATCTTATAAAGGATGCCTGAATTTCTTCCAATGTTCTGTCCTTGGTCTTAGGAACCCAAAGTAGAGCAAAAGCAACGTTGATGGCAGCAAAAATTGCATAAATTGTGAATGTTCCTGCATTGCTCCAATTTAGAAGCAAGTTTGCAGTCATAGTGACAATAGAAGCTGTGAACCAATTCAGAAATGTTGCTGCACTTCCAGCAAGGCCCTTAATACTTGGTGGAAGTATCTGAAAAAGCAAATCAAAAACTCTCACATGCTAATTATTTTTTGGTCCAAATCAATGTATTCTAGGAGTTTTGAAATAGGTCTTTGTGCATACCTCAGACATTATAAGCTAAGGGATTGGTCCAACACCAATAGAAAAACCAATTACCAAAGTCTAAAAACAAATAGTTAGTTAGTTTGACAAATACTGAAACCCCTCACACAACAGAAACATGCCAAATCAATAAAATTTTCATACCACAAGCCCCACAACAGAGAGCATCCCCAACATTTTATGAAGTTCAGAGCCATTTGTTACAACTCCTTGAGTTCAATTAAATAACACCATATAGTGATTGATTACCAACCCCTAGATAAAATGCTGTAGCAACTAGGAGCAGGCTAACAGTCATCACAGAGGAAGATACCTGCAATGATAATTAAAGCTTTCATAAACTTTATATCTATATATATTAATGGAATCTATGAGAAGCTAAATTCAATTAATACTTACTATAAGAAGCACCCTTCGCCCACTTCTGTCTACCAACCAAGTAGAGATCCCAGTCACTACACCTGAATAATTAAAAAAGTTAGGCAATGATTTTTTTATATTCATATGAATGCAATATTTTTTGCACTAGAACATGTATATAAAACTTTTAACCTGAATAGATCCAAATCCAAATGTAGCACCATTACTAGATGAAATTCCTATCAATATGAAATCAACATAAATTAAGGTTGCTAATAAGAACATATATAACATGACATAAAAGTATACAATTAATTCATGGAGAAAAAAATATCATTAATTACCTGCACTTGAAAAATTCTTACTAGAATAGAAAAATACTCCGTTGATACCAGAAAGTTGCTGCAGCACAAGCAATCCTATACCTACGTTCAAATACATAAGTAATACATATTCTCCTGTCTTACAGAATGTCCTTATGCAAATTGCAGGGACTACAACTAATTGCACTTCTTTGGGAATTTCCAAAGCACTATTTACTATGGTAGTTGATCTGATATGGTACTCATGCCTCGCCATTTGAGTTTTTAGTTTTGCATTCTGACAATTACATTGTTGGAATGGACTTTTTTTCTTTTCCGTACTCTATCTGCTTCTTGGCTATTTTTCTTAATCACTGAATGCAAGCCATTTTATTTATTTTGGTAGTCTTTGAAAGGTGTTTGTAAAACTTATAAGACATTAAGATTTTGTCCCTTATTTGAGCTTCTTCTTGTTTTTTACTTTCATTATTTTGTTTTGAAATTTTATTTTTCTGAGAAATTCCTCATACATAAGATCTTTTTGACAAAGCTATGTGAGATAAAAAATCGTCCAATTGATCAATAGCAAAATCAGCAAAATCCATAGAAATCCATAGCAAAATTAAACTACTAGAACCAAATATGTTAGGTAAATGACCTAGAATCAAAATTGCTAAGTAAGAAACAATAATTATTAGAAAATTAGCAGAGAAAGGAACAAACCTGTTTGGAAGAAACACCAAGTTTGATGCAAAATTGTTCTTCTTTACCTAGACTTCATCTTCTGTTCAATTGTAAAAGAACACCGACTTAGGGTTAAAACAACGGCAAAGGGAAGGAGACGAATGGAAATAGAAAAGATAGAAAAGACAGGAAAAAACATTTGCTCGACGGAGGACAACACTACTCGATGGTGAAAGAAATCGACATCGACACTTCTCGATGGCAACGTTTCTGGACAGATGGAAGGAGAAGAGAAAGAAGCTCGTCACCGGTGCGAAAGTAGAAAAGCATTGTGGCCGATGAAGTCGTCGACGACGTTGAAGTCGATGTGAGGGATATGGAGATTGTGAAAACACTTCGCGCGCAAGAGGATTATTCAGTGAGAGAGTTTTTCTAATTTATTTTAAGGAAGAGTAAATAGACTTATTAGATCTGTATCATATAACAGATCTAATAAAATTTACAATAATAACAAATTTATAGACTTGTTAAATCGGTCTCATACAACAGATCTAACAAAATTTACAATAATAACAAATTTATAGATTTGTTAGATCGGTCTCATTTAACAGATCTAACAAAATTTACAATAATAATAAATTTATCACCGTCTTTTTTATTAGATCTGGTGTATAACAACCAACCTAAAATTACCAATCTATTAAGGTTTAATTGCACTAGTGTCTGTGTTTCTCTGCTAGGGCACAAGTCTCCAAGCTTTCCAATAGCCAAAAAGATCCCTAGAAAGTGAGAAAAATGCATTTTTATGCATACTGCAGCGCGTCACACGCCCTAGGTGCAGCATTTGCACTCCAAGTGTGCTTGGACAAAATCAGGGATGTAGTAGGGTGCACAACATTTGTTGTCTGACATTTACCGCATTTGTCTCCTCTTTTGAGTCCGAATTTGGTTTCGGTGTATTCATGAAAGCTGTAGCTATGGATCTTAGCTTTCATTTGCACTTGGTTGGACTCCAATTGAATATCTACGACTCCAGATATGGCTGAAATACTCGACGTAGGTTATGTCGATTTCTCACCAAAATTCAGTTCTGCACTAAAACAAAGAAACAACGCAAAATCTCTACTTAATCAAGGAAATAAGAACATAAATATTTTATTAAATCCAAAAACAAAATATATCAAATAACTCCTTAAATTAACTAATGAATAAGGATAAATAAGACTAAAAACAATAAAAAAAATATGCATATGATGAATTGTTATCGATTGTAATTTAGAATTTTATTATTAGGTTTTCACCCATTTAGGATTTAATTCCAAGTTGATTTCTGGTTGCTAAAATTAAAACTAAAATTAAATATTCAGTGTTTATGCATCAAATTGTCATTGAAAGTTTAAACTAAAATTATATGTTGATGCAGCCTCAGATTACCACATTGATTTTGAAAGTTCACATGCATACATGCATTATGAAGCTTGTTATTAATTCAACTAAACAAAAATATGTTATAGTATTATGATTTTAGTGAAAATCTTCTTGCAATGTGTGACTTGACTTTTAATTGATTTCAATTTAAATTATTATCCAAAGTAATTCATATGGAATATTATTAATTTTTAATATGCAGGCGTTGAATCAATTGAACCAAATTTGAAGAACTCGATAGTGACAGTGAAGGGAGTACTTAAAACTGGTTAGTTGAGTATGTGTACAAGATAACTTGGAAACTAGTGATAGTGAAATAAGAACCAGAAAGGGAGTGGTGAAAGAGAGGAAAAGAAAGAAGCTTTGAGATGGAGATGGTGAAATATCATGTGGTGATGGAGGCGCTGCAAAAGAAACTAAAGTAGTGTAAATGAAGAAAAATGAATACTATTACAATCCACCAAGGTATGGAATGTAGTTTCATGCATATCTTCGTCCAGCTTACCCTCCTCATATTTTTAGTGATAGGAACCCCAATGCTTGTTTTATTATGTAACAATTTGGAAATGTTAAGGGTAATATTGGAACTTTAAAAAGAAGATTTATACATGAGGGACATCTCGGTGATAGCCATATATTGTTTTGTATTGAAGACTTGAAGTGTAGCCTTTTTTTGAATTTTGTTGTCAATGGTTCTGAATTTTTGTGTATTGAAATCCACTTCAATGTTTGCATTAGTTGTCAATGGTTCTGTATCATGTAGAAATATAATGTTAGATTTTCATTAGGCTAATTCATAATGTTTTGCAAACTAATCAGTTATATACAAAAACTTACAAAATCAACTGCTTCGCGGAATTGAGATGCATCTGAGGTAGATAAATTATCATCATCAAAAAGATGGTGTTTGTTATTAACACGCACCAAACACATCCTTGCGTTGTGTCTTGTACTATGGCAATTTGAACAATGTCTAAAAGTCTTTGTCAATCTTTTTTTTTCTTCTTTGGAGCACCTTTGGTCTTCACCACATTGGGATCACCGACATGGTTTATTGTTGGGTTATGCATGCCAATAATAGGGTCTTCTGAATTGTAATACTTTTGATGAAGTTTCAATATGTCATCCTATATGTCACCATTCTTTTTTGAAACTTCTTTGAAAAATCTAGTGAAAACAGAACAATAGGCACCAAAACGAGCAGACTCAATCAAATTAGAATCTACTACTTCAGTCGAATCCAAGTTCATAAAATCAATCTTGGCATTCTTAATCAAACGTGTCAAAATCAAACTTGTTGGAATGTGATCGACTTGTTGTTCCTTCAGGACAAAAAAATATGAGAACATCAAAAAGTCTACACGAACACTTGAATGCATTCGTATTGAAAGCATTATATACAACTTCTCTTTCGACACTAGTCTCACAATATTTTGTTAATTTCAAGATCATCATGACCCCATTTACTATTTTGTCCTTAACAATTAATGCACTATCCTTCATAATTTTCTCTTTAACTTCTTTAAAAACACATGTCGTATAAACTTTGGCAGCATTGCTCTCAATCAAACGGAGATGAGTCGTCAAGACAGGGTCTGAAAACTGATTTAAATTCAGATTCAATTTCATTGTTTTTGTAGTCTATCAATGCTTGCTCAAAATTATGAATAATTTCAAAAATGCTACATTTCTTTCTAACATAACTCTTGATGATTGCATTAATAGCTTCACATTGAAACGTAGTCCTTAAACATTCAAAGAACTTTGGTACCTGAACCTATTGATGTTGAGCAAGATATATCACTTCCTTCCTTTCAAAGGGCAATGAAGACTAAGAAAATGGACGAGGCAGATAGGGACAAGGAGATCATGGATACATTTAGGAAGGTGGAAGTGAACATTCCCCTCCTTGAAGCAATTAAACAAATTCCAAGATATGCCAAATTTCTAAAGGAGTTGCACGCACACAAGAGAAGGTTAAAAGGTAATGAAAGGGTAAACATGGAGCACAGTGTTTCAGCCCTCATTCAGCCCATGCCCCAGAAATACAAAGATCCATGGACTTTTTCCATTCCATGCACCACAAGCAATAGTCAATTTAAAAAAATCATGTTAGATTTAAGAGCTTCCATTAATGTTATGCCTACATCTTCTTTGAACTCTCTTGCTCTGCTGGACTGGTCGAGGATGCACTTGTTCGAGTTAATGACTTGATATGTCCTGTAGACTTTTACATTATGGACATGGACGGAGAGACCATGTCCAATAGGGCGCCTATCATCTTAGGAAGACCGTTCTGGAAAATTGCTAAAACGAATATTGATGTTCATGCTAGAACTCTCTCCATGGAATTTGGAGATAGGATTGTAAAATTTAACATATTTGATGTTATGAAACACCTCATGGAAGAGCATTCTATTTTTGAAATTGAATTACTTGCTAATTGATTAATGACATTTACCTTGATATGTTTTCTACTGATTTTCCTTCACTATCTGGTTTTAATGACACTTATACTTGTGATTTTTGCACAGATACTCTATTGTGCTCTGTCTGTGCTGAGATCGAACCTGCTTTGCAGGTTGATCATTTTGCTGATATTTCTACTAACATAATCAAATTTGCAGACTTAGCTTCGGCCACTAGTCTACCCTCCGTTGAGAAGCCACCGTCTCTAAAGCTTAAACCGCTTCCTGAAAATTTGAAATATGCATATTTAGAGGGTAGTGGAAAGTTACCTATGATTATTTCAGCCTAACTTGAAGATGAACGGGAAGAGACGTTGCTGCAAATTTTGAGAAAACACAGGAAAGCAATCAGATGGACCTTGGCTGATATTCCTGGTATTAGCCCGTCCATGTGTATGCATAGGATACTACTAGAGAACGGGGTAAAATCAGTAAGACAGCCCCAAAGGCGGCTTAACCCCTTAATTCTGGATGTTGTAAAAAAGGAAGTGACCAAGCTTTTACTAGCTGACATCATATACCCCATCTTAGATAGTGAGTGGGTGAGTCCAATATAGGTAATCCCTAAGAAAACTGAACTCATAATGGTTAAAAATGAGAACACTGAACTTATCCCCACAAAAGTGCAGAACATCTGAAGGGTATGCATCAACTACAAGAGATTAAACTAGGAAACCAGGAATGATCATTTTCCTTTACCGTTCATTGATCAAATGCTTGAACGGTTGGCTGATAAGTCAAATTATTGTTTCCTTGATGATTTTTCAGGTTATTTTCATATCCATATTGCACTAGAGGGCCAAGAAAAAACTACATTCACTTGTCCCTTCGGCACGTTTTCCTATAAAAGGATGCACTTTGGCCTATGCAATGCTTTTGTCACTTTCCAACAATGCATGATTAGTATTTTCTCTAATTTCATAGAAAATTGTATAGAAGTTTTCATGGATGATTTAACTATGTATGGTTCCTCATTTGATGCATGCTTGAATATATTAGATAGTTTTGCATAGATTCATTGAAACTAACCTTGTGCCGGATTATGAAAAATGTCATTTTATGGTTGAACAAGGCATAGTTTTGGGACATGTGATCTCTAAAATGGGGATGGAAGTGGATCCTGCCAAGATTAATGTGATTACTAACTTTCCTTACCCATCTTGGATCTGTGATATTTGTTCTTTCCTTGGCCATGAAGGTCTTTACAGGCACTTTATCAAGGATTTCAGCAAGATAGCTCTTCAGCTGTCAAATTTGTTGCAAAAAGATGTCATTTTCATCTTTGATGACAAATGCAAGAAGGCGTTTGAATGCTTAAAGAAAGCGCGGACATCTACTCCTATCATTCAACCACCAAACTAGACCCTTCCCTTTAAAATTATATGTGATGCATCTAATTATGCAGTGGGAGCAGTCCTAGCGCAAAGGGTCGACAAGGTTGCCCATGTTATTTATTTTGCTTCTAGGACTTCAGATTTTGCACAAGCTAATTATACTACCACTGAAAAGGAACTTTTAGCTATTGTTTTTGCTCTTGATAAGTTTAGATCATATTTGTTAGTTTTTAAGGTGGTTGTTTTTACTGACCATGCAACTTTGAAGTTCTTGTTGAAGAAACCAGAAGCAAAACTGAGATTGACCCGGTGGATGTTGTTGCTCCAATAATTTGATTTGGAGATTAAAGATAAAAGTGGAGCTGAGAATCTGGACCAGATCACTTGAGCATAATAGAAATGGATGAGGATCCCATTCAAAATGACTTCCCTAATGAACAACTTTTACAGTTGCGTGAGGTAACTCCTTGGTTTGTTGATTTAGTTAATTATCTAGTTGTTGGAGTTCTTGTTGCAAATGCATCTATAGCACAAATACACAAACTTAAAAGTGATACTATGTGTGGGATGATCCATATCTATGGAATTTCTGTAGTGTCCAAGTAATTAGACGATGTGTCCTCCACCACGTGGCTCAACCCATTCTTCATTTTTGCCTTGCCTCTCAAGTAGGGGGACATTTTGGTCCTCAACAAATAGCAAGAAAACACTTAGACTCAGGTTTCTTTTGGCCAACTTTGTTCAATGATGCTTTTGAGACTTACCGAACTTGAGAACAATGCCAAATAGCAGGAACGACAATCACCCGTAGGAGTGAGATGCCTCAACAACCTATGCTTTTCTGTGAAGTATTTGATGTGTGGGGTATTGACTTTATGGGCCCTTTACCTGTATCTTTTGGTTTTGTCTACATTTTACTTGTTGTTGATTATGTTTCAAAGTGGGTGGAGGCAATACCCACTAGGACTAATGATTCTATAGTTGTTGCAGGTTTTGTTAGGTCAAATATTTGTTGCAAGTTTTGTATACCCCGAGCCATCATAAGTGATCAAGGCACTCATTTCGACAACCGCACCAAGGAAGCTTTGCTTTAGAAGTATGAAGTTGTGTATAGAGTTTCTACACCTTACCATCCTTATACTAATGGGCAAACTGAAATCTCAAATGGGGAAATTAAATAGATTTTAGAAAAGATGGTGCAACCAAATAGGAAAAAATGGAGTCGCCGGCTAGAAAATCTCTTTGGGCTCATTGAACAACCTACAAAACACCAACATGGATGTCTTCTTATCGACTTGTATTTGGTAAGGCATGCCACCTCCTAGTGGAAATAAAGCACCTTGCTTATTGGGCGGTCAAGAGCTATAACCTTAAGATGGAGAAATCAGGTTTGGAAAGAAAGCCTCAATTGCAGCAATTTGAAGAGCTTAGGCTAAAAGCCTTTGAGAACTCCCAGATCTATAAGGAGAAAGCTAAGCACTTTCATGATAAGAATATTTCTAGGAGAGAATTCTCCATTGGCCGAAAGTTTTATTGTTCAACTCCCATCAGAAAATTATGGATGGGAAACTACAATTCAAGTGGATTGGCCCTTTTGTTGTTACTAACACTTTTTCTCATGGTGTAGTTGAAATAAAAACTGAAAACACCAGTTAAGTGTTCAAAGTGAATGGACAATGCCTCAAGCTATTCTATGAGAGCTATGTGCTTGAAGATGCTACTATAGAATAACTCTCCTTGGAAAAACCCATCTACACTACAGTTTGAACATAGAGTTCCCTTTACGTTACTCTTATTTTGTAATTGTTACTCTCGTTGAGGATAATGTGTAACTTAAGTTTGGGGGTATCATTTAGGATTATATTTGTTGTAGGATTTTATTTTAATCAAAATAAAAAAAATTAAAATAAAGGAAAAAAATTATTAAAATAAAATATGCATTGCATTGCATGCTTTTTCATCAGATTTTAGGGTTGCAAATGTTGTGAGTTGTTTTGGGTTTGTGACATGATTGGATAATATCTCTGCAGTCTTGGTAGTATAAGTTGGATTATAACGTTAAATTGTGTATCATCTGTGATAAGTCATTAACATTGGTAAGATTTTGAGCCTTATTATGGATGGAACACATTTTTTCAATTTTTTTTTGTTGTGTTATCTCACTCATGATTGTTAGTTACGCTAGAACTTTACTCTTTTCCGCATGCATATATTGAAATGATCTAGGTATTTGTTTCTTGTTAAGCTACTGGCCAAATAATCCTACCCTGGAATTTTTCCTTTGTTTAATCCCCTATGAGCCTATTTATCCCATTCTTTGTTATATAACTCATTACAAGCCTAAAAGTAAAAAACAATGAATTGATCCAATCTTGTGAGGTAAAGGAGTCCTTCTTTAAATAAGTGTGGGGGTGTTCAACTCAACTTATTTGGTTAAATCTGAGTAGTAATATAAATAAATAAATAATTTAATTAAGAGAACAAAAAATAAAAAATAAAAAAAAAATGATGAATAAATGAGGAAAATGGTTGTGAACAAAGTGCGTGTGAGAATAAAAGTCTTTGGTATTTTTCTTGAGTTATCTTTCAATGTTATTTTTTTTCTCCTGATCATTACTTCTTTATCCTCTTTGATTTTATAGCTCTGGTCTCCTTAGTATGACCCCACCCTTACCTTGGCCCCGTTACAACCTTAATAAAGACATTTTGATTATTATGTGCATGTTTTTCAAGTATAGATGTTAGAGGTATGTCAAGCTTGTGGTAGTGCTAGCTTTCATGATGTGCTTTGAGTGTAAACAGTAGCCCAAACACTTGAGTGGTTGAGAGGATTTTATATCCTGTGAAGACATTATCACTTATGATGCATACTTTTTCCTCATGATTTCCATATTCTTTGAAGCATAAAAATTTTGCTCACCACTTTGGATTCCTGAGAATCTTTGGAATCGCATGCATTGTTTTGCTCGGAGTGCAAAAGCTTAAGTGTGGGGGAATTTGACCAATGCATTTGGGCACATGTTTCTAGTTTTGTATTGTGACATTTTGAAAGCTCTTTATAGCCTAGATTAGTCTTTTAGCATGTTTGTAAACTTTGGGTTGTAATTCAATTTTAATGTTATTATTTGCATATTGACCCTTACTCGCTCTACAGGCCATAACTTGAGCTCTAGATATTGGGTTTACGCATGCAAGCATGTGTTGGAAAGCTAAAAATCAGAGTTACAACTTTTATATTGATGCAAAAGCCCAATTATAAACTTTTTTCGACGCTTGATTGTCAATTATAATCTATCAACTACTGTGACATTTAATCCAGTTAAAGAAACAGAATTCACATTAGGTTGATTTACGTTTGCTTGATCAATTCTATTGTCAAACAGGAATAGAATCACAATTTAGAAGTTGATAGAATCTATAATAGGTCTGAAATTCCAGAACCAGTGGATTAGTCGTTCTAATACGTGATTGTCTAAATTTGGTCAATATTGTCAAAAATCCTTGCAAGACGACTCGAGCTGTAGCCCTACGCTACATTTTTATTACTCGTATTTGACCCGTGTGCGATAGTAGATCATTGATGTTTGGGACGATTTGAAAGAAAGTTTTGCTAAAGATGATAGAATTCACATCTCTTCTTTACGATATGCAATTAACAATTTGAAGCAAGGTTCCAAATTTGCAATGGATTACTTCATTGATATGAAAGTTCTTTGGGCATAACTCAACACTTATCGTTATATGCTTGCTTGCACTTGCATCACCTAGCATTATTCGATCTGAATACCCTTATGTGTAGTGAAATTCTCCAAATGTTTCTCCCTATAATTCTCCTTCAACATTATTTGGTCTAAGAAAATTCAACAAATGGTTAACTTACCTTCAAGATGCCTATTTGAGTCGTGATGTCTCTCCTCAAGCTATTTCTTGGGCGAAAAAACTATTTGGTCGGTCATTATTTGTTGGCTCGTAGGGGTCTAGGGATCATCACACTGCGCCAAAAGCAATCATACAAGTGGGTTGTACACCACACATTTACCCAAAACCTTAAGGCAATGGGTTTATGGGCCCTCTCACTTATATAGTGTTCAATATTTATTTTTCCATCTAATGTGGGACTTCTTTACTCACACTTGATATACCAACAATCTCCCCCTCAAGTGTGAGTCAATCCATTCATCTGGGCTAGCTCCCCCTTCAAACATAAGTTTTTTCATCCATTTGCACTGTCATTGAAAGCACATCAACGAGATACGCCGCCTGAACACCATTAGTTAGGAAGACTCTCGATACAAGGAATCGGTCACACCAAACCATCAACTTTGATACCATTGTTAGGTCATGAGGGGGTTTGGAGATCATCACATTAGGCCACAAGCAACCATACAAGTGAATTGGACACCACATATAGTGTATATTTAAACTTTTATAGTTAAAAACTATGATGTGACATATTAATTAAATATGTGATCCTCTATGTTGTTCTCATATCAATATCATCATATCATAAACTAATTTTTCTATGAAATTTAAAAATTACCTGGACTAATCTATCAATAATTAGTCTATGCATAATAATAATTATTTATAAATTTATCTTTGAGATGGCAAAATTTTATTGATAAATTTGTCCCCGAAAGATGACAATGACATGGATTAACGTTGATAAGCATATCTACCGAAAACAAATTTATTAAAAATTATTTTGATTGATATTTTATAGTTTCAATAAGTCTTAAACATGTGTTTAGTCCTTGTAAGTTAACGTTTTTTTATTTTTTTTATTTTCATCCTTATAAATTTTTGTTTCAACTTTAACCCTGTAAGTTCTAATTTGTTTTAAGATCGTTTCTGTTGTTAGTGACCGTTAAAAAAGCTGAGATGACAAATAGAGAAAGGACAAAAACAAAAAAAAAAACGCGAACTTACTTGGACCAAACATATATGTTTTCATTTGATTTTCGTTCCTCGCGCTTTTTTTTTTTTCTCTCTTCTTAGTTTGTCATCTCTGTTTTTTATGCCTTAATTGTAGTTTTGGTCCCTCTATTATTACTAATTTACTAAAGTCGTCCCCCTAATTTAAAAATCGACAGATTTGATCCCTCACTTAGATTTTTGAACTAAAAAAATGATGATTTAATTTATTTTTAATTACATGACATACAATTCAATGATATAGAACTATATAGATTCATTAATTATTCATAGTTCATTAATTAAATTAAAAATATAAAAAAAAATTGAAATTGAAAACTAAGTTTTTACAGCGTTTAATTCCAATTTCATGAATGTTAATCATTCTACATCATCATATCATATGTCACGTAAAACATCTCACTTCATCATTTTTTAGTTAAAGAATCAAAGGAAGAGACCAAAAATGTCGACGTTTAAAATAGAGGGACCAATTTCGTGAATCAAAAAAAATAAGAGACTAAAACTGCAATTAAAACTTATTTAACAATAACTGAGACGATTTTAAAATAAATATAAACTCTTCTTCTTCTTCTTCTTCATTTTATAAATTGATTTTGGTTACGCATATTGAGTTTTACCAGAAACCTACGTGAACTCAGTTTGCGTAAGTGAACAGAGATTGCGTCACAACATATTTAATTGTGTTTTAATTTTGATTATGATATGGTTATACAGAAATGGTGTGCATTATGTTTACCAATAGAGCAGGTCGAGTTATAATTAATGATACTGCTAATGATGAGGGCACTGCTAATGATGAGCGTCATCGTATTAGACCAATCGCTTATGCACGGGCTCATTGTCTTGAGGAGCAATAGGAAGTACAACGGGAGAGGAGGGCACAACGGGAACAACGACGATTACAACAACATCAAGCACAATAGAGAAACATTCCAAAAAAGAAGAATAGACATAGTAGGAAGATCAAACACAACATGAGGCCCAACAAGAGCACATGGATAAACCTCCATAGGCTGATGGATATCCTGGTGGTCCTGTTCACAAGTTTGTCTTTAGGACATTTGGTGATCACGTGGTCACTCGACTTTGGGATAGAGTGGTAATTTTCTCGATCATATTAAATTTTTAATAGTTGTTGTCATGATGTGTTTTAACTTACATTTTTTCCCTTCTTTTATTTCAAGATCGTGGGGAGCTAAGGGTATTTAGTAATGGAAAAAAAATTGAAAGAAACTGTGATTGAACATAAAAAGGTGGAGCAGTTGGTTAAGAGTGTTGGAACCATGTTCATTTTATACTTAGGGTTTTTATGATAACAAAAGTATTTTATGAGGATAATATATTTGACTTCAAAGAGTTTGAAAGAAGATATGGTCAGGAATTGTAGAAGATTTGATCAAGATTTATCTATAACAAAATATGAATAGAATCAATCTGAAGAATTTACAAATGCAATCTGAATAAAATACGAACAGAATCAAACTGAAGAATTTACAATCTCAATCTAAACAAAAAAGGAACATAACCAATTTGAAGAATTTACAAACGCAATGTGAACAAAATACAACTCAAAATTAAACAAGGACTAAATTAAAGCTCAAATTTTAACTATAAATAGATATTCAAGGCTGAAGAAGAAAATCATCGAAAAGTAGAAAAAAGTAGCCTTAGAGTTCAAAGAGAGAAACACTTGTTCGAATGAGAAATATTCTCTGAGTGTTATTTTCTTAGAGTTTGAGAGTTATTATTTTTATCAAATTTTTTAGAAGCAACTACTCAAGTTCCAATCTTTTGTATCCAACCCGATTGTGGTTTAGTTCCTTCTTCAATCTATGGTTGTCAGGTTCTTAGGAGAAGACTTGGCTTGTAGGCTCAAGGTGGTTAGTTCCTCAAAAGTCTGGGGTTGTCAGGCTGTTTGGGAAGACTGGCTTGGAGAGTCAGGTGCTTTGTAATTCAAATTATTTGAATTAGTGGATTAAAGCCTTCTGAATGAAGGGACTTGATGTAGCCAAATTAGTCGTGAACCAGGATAAATCTACTTGTCAAATTATTTATGCTTTCATTGCTTGCTGCCTCTGAATTTGATTGCTCCTTCTTTAAGTAAGTCACCAAAACTGAACTAATTTATTTATTTATTTATAAATTGTCAAAAAGTTATCAACTTTAGCAAACACAATTCAACCCCCTTGTCATGTTTGCACCTTCAATTGGCATTAGAGCTCGATCTCAAGGTTGAGCACTTTACAGTGTTTGAGAAAGATCTAAGGGTTCAATATGTCTAGATTAAGTGAAGAAGCTGATGGAGGAAACATCAACAGACCACCTCTTTTTGATGGAAAACATTTTGAGTATTGGAAGGACAGGCTAAGAAGTTTCTATATTTCACAAGATCCTGAACTTTGGGACTTGATAAAAGATGGTTATATTGCTTTGAAGAATACTGATGATATTGAAATTCCAAGAAAGGAGATGAATGTTGATCAAAAGAAGATGTACAAGATGCATCATAAGTCCAGAACATTCATGAGAAATGCAATCACCTTCAAGGAGTTTGATAAGTGCACCAACAAGGAGGCAGCAAAAAGTATTTATGATAGTCTGATTCCGACCCATGAAGGAAGCAAGCAAGTTCAAGAAGCAAAGGTCAACCTTCTAGTCAAAAAGTATGAGTTGTTCAAGATGGAAGAAGATGAAGACATTGAAACAATGTTTTCCATATTCCAGATCAAGGTCTCAAGACTAAAGGTACTTGAGAAGAGTTATACTACTGTTGATCATGTGAAGAAAATCCTAAGGAGTCTAACAAGAAAGTGGAGACCTAAGATCACTGTCATTCAAGAAGCAAAGGATCTGAATACTCTTAAGCTGGAGGAATTAATCATCTCTCTCAGATCACATGAAATTGTGCTTGAAGAAGATGAGCCCAAGAAGAAGAACAAGACTCTGGCCTTGAAATCTAAGCAGAAGAAGGTTCTAAAGGGAACATCAGAATTAGATGATCATGATTCAGATGACCAGAATCTAAACTCAGATGAAGAGGAGATTGCCTCCATATCCAAAAGAATTCAGAGGATGTGGACCGGCAAGAGAAAATCTTTCCCTCAGAAAGATTCCAAGCAGTCAAATAGAGGAAGGAGTGAAACTTTTGACCAGAAAAACATTATATGCTATGAATGCAATGAGCCTTGACATATCAAATCAAACTGTCCAAATTTGGAGAAAGGGAAACACCAGAGGAAAGATTCCAGACCCAAGAAAAAGAGTTTGATGGTTACATGGCAAGATTCTGATGAATCCTCTGACGATGAACAAGCAGATTTGGCTCTAATGGCTCATACCAACTCCGCCTCTGGATCCAACACAGATTCTGACTCTAGAAGTGAATCAACAAATGAAGAAATTGAGATATATCTGAATTTACTCGATCTGATTTAATTACTGCTATAAATGATTTTTTAAATAAGAATCACAAATTGTCTTTAAAAATGAAAACACTTAGGAAAGTAAATACAAATCTAACTAAAAAAGTTAATGTTTTAAAGAATCAAAGTGCAAAATTTAAAACAGAAAATGCAACTCTGAAAACTGATATTACTGAACTTAAGACATATAATGCAACTCTGAAAACTGATATTACTGACCTTAAAACAGAAAATGCAAATCTGAAAACTGATTTTGCTGAACTTAAGGCTGAAAATCTAACACTGAAAAGTAATTATAGTTTAACATCAATTGAAATACCACATGTAACTCTGATAAGCATGAAGAAGTATTTCAAGATTTTCTTGATAATGGTATGGAAAGAAGCAAGTATGCATCTATGATTTATGGTGTTAGTAGGAATGGTAAAAAAGGAATAGGATTTCAAGAAAAAGTAACTGAACCTAAGTTTGTTCCCTCTGATGATTTATGTACTATTTGCTATAAGAAAGGTCACACTAAAATATCTTGTCATATGCTAACCATATGGAAGGACAAGAAACCTTTAAGAACTAACAAACCAGGACCCAACCTGATTTGGGTACCAAAGGATAAAATTATTTATGTTGCAGATGTTCTAAGCAACCAAATTGAAACACTAGTCATGGTGCCTGGTCAATGGATGCTTGCAATATATGAAGGGAAAAAGGTCTATGTTTCAAGACTTAATAAATAGAAGCCAACTGACTCTGGTGGAAGAAGGAATGGTCAACACAATACCTATCACAACCAGAACCATATGATGAACCAGAAAAATCTGGAGTACAACATAATCAAAACTGGCAGAGAAATCACACATATAAAAAAAAAAATCAAAACTGGCAGAGAAATCACACATATCAACATAACTAGAACTACCAGAAGTATCATAATTACCATAAGTTCCTAAATTACTAGAGGAACCTGATACATCAGTAGAAACAGAAGTGTCAGAATAACAATCAGAATCAGGAGACTTCTTTGAACACTAAAATCAAATTCATCAAGACTACAACCTGGATGGGAATTCAAATCCCTTCATCCAGACCAGCTAAGCAGAGAATATGCAAATTCAGAATCTAAAAACCAGAAAAGAAGAAATAGGAGGGTTTTTAGAGTGAAACTGAAACTGTTGACATATAGGTTATATCTTTCTTTAAATTTAATTATTGTCTAATATTATGTTTACTGTGATAATTAGATTCTTGATCTTAAAAATGAAATCTAGATAAGTATTTTGCAGGTTCTCAAAAATTTAAAGGAACATGGAGATCCACAGAATCTGAACACCTTCGTAGAAGTAGCATACAAGTTTGGTTTTCAGAAACAAGCAGAAACCAGCAACAAAACTGATGTTTTGGCTATGAAGTAGATGGAAAAAAACCAGAAGATGACAAATCTTTAGAGGATGAATCTGATCAAGTTAGAAACAGTCAAGATAAGTAAAAAGGAAGATCTGGATGAAAATACAAGTCATCTCATCTCATTGGAAGTGCAAGTGATCCTTTGAGGATTAAATCATCATTAAAAGATACCACTTTCTTTGGCTCACTCTCATCAATTGAGCCTACCATTGTTGATATAGCATTGTCAAATGATGGATGGATTCTTGCAATGCAAGAAGATTTAAATGAATTTAATAGGAATGATGTTTGGGATCTAGTACTTAGACCAAAGAAGAACATTAATGGAACCAAGTGGGTTTTAAAAAAAAGCTAAATGAAAAAGGTGAAGTGATCAAAAACAAGGCAAGACTTGTCGAATAAGGCTACACTCAGCAAGATGGCATTGATTACACTGAGACATTTGCTCCAGTGGTTAGGTTAGAAGCTATTCGTATCCTACTTTCTTTTGCTGCAAATAATAACATTACATTATTTCAAATGGATGTTAAAAGTACTTTTCTAAATGGTTATATAAGTGAAGAAGTCTATGTTAAAAAAGCCCCAGGTTTTGAAAGTTTTGAATTTCCAAATCATGTTTTTAAACTTAGGAAATATTTGTACGGTCTAAAACAAGCACCTACAGCATGGTATGATAGCCTTAGTAACTTCTCGCTTAAAAATAACTTTGAAAAAGGAGAAGTAGATAATACACTTTTTTAGAAAATCAATAGGAGATGACATTCTTATTATTCAAATTTATGTCGATGACATTATTTTTGGATCTACTAGTGGCACTCTTTGCCAAGAATTTTCTAAATTGATGCAGCTTGAATTTCAAATGAGTATGATGGGAGAACTTAAGTTCTTCTTAGGGATACAAATTCAACAAAGTCAAAAAGGTATATACATTCATCAAACTGAATATACAAAAGAGCTTCTCAAGAAGTTTAAGATGAGTGATTGCAAACCTATGGCTACACAAATGCACCCTACTTGCTCGCTTGAAAAAGATTATTCAAGCCAACAAATTGACAGAAAAAAAAACCTATAGAGAAATGATAGGATCCCTACTTTACCTTACCGCTTCCAGACCTGACATCATGTTTAGTGTATGTGTATGTGCAAGATTTCAAGTTGGCTCTAGGGAATCACATTTAACTGTTGTTAAGAGAATCCTTAGATACCTAAAATACACTACCAACCTTACCTTGTTCTACAAGAAATCTGCTAAGTACAAACTAAGTGGATATTGTGATTCTGATTATGTTGTAGATAAACTTGATAGAAAGAGCACTAGTGGCAACTGCACTTTTTTAGGTGACAACTTAATATCTTGGTCAAGTAAGAGACAAAGCACCATTGCAATGTCAATAATAGAGGCTGAGACATCAACTTGAAGACTACAAAATCCTAGAATCCAACATTCCCATCTATTGTGATAACACTTCTGCCATTTGTCTAACCAAAAACCCTATCTTACATTCTAAAGCTAAACACATAGAGATCAAACACCACTTCATTAAGGACTTTGTTCAAAAAGGAGTACTAAACATTCAGTTTGTAGACATTGAACACCAATGGACTGACATATTCACCAAACCACTACTTGAAGATAGGTTTAACTTCATTAAGAAAAACCTAAACCTTACCTTCATACCTGACTGATGTTGTGATAAGTTCAAAGTAGTTTAGTTGTATATTAGTTTTTATACTTTCTTGTAATATGTTATATTCATGTTATTTTAAAAAAAATAAAGAAAAATGAAAAAAAAATTCAAAAGTCTCACTTTCAAGTCTTTTTGTCTGATGACAAAATGGGGAGAAAGATATTTGATAAAGTGGGGAGAAAATGATACTTAGACTAAGGGGTAGTCAAAGAAATACGAAGAAAAGTTGTAATAAAAAATACAAGTTTTGTCATCATAAAAAAGGGGGAGATTGTTGGAACCAAGTTCATTTTATATTTAGAGTTTTTATGATAACAAAAGTATTTTATGAGAACAATATATTTGACTTCAAAAAGTTTGAAAGAAGATATGGTCAAGATTTGTAGAGGATTTGATCAAGATTTATCTACAACAAAATATGAACAAAGGAAGAATTTACAAAAGGCAATCTCAAAAAAATACGAACAGAATCGATCTAGAGAATTTACAATGTCAATCTAAACATAAAAGGAACATAATCAATTTGAAGCATTTACAAACGCAATATGAACAAAATACAATTCAGAATTAAACAAAGACTAAATTGAAGCTCAAATTTTAACTATAAGTAGATATTCAAGGCTGAAGAAGAAAATCATCGAAAAGCAAAAATTATCAGTCTTAGAGTTCAAAGAGAGAAACACTTGTTCGAATAAGAAATATTCTCTGAGTGTTCTTTTCTTAGAGTGTGAGAGTTATTATTATTATTATCAGCTTTTTTATAAGCAACTACTCAAGTTCCAATCTTTTGTATCCAACCCGATAGTGGTTTAGTTCATTCTTCAATCTGGGGTTGTCAGGTTGTTAGGGAAGACTGACTTGGAGGGTCAGGTGCTTTGTAATTCAAGGTATTTGAATTAGTGGATTAAAACCTTCTGAATGAGGGGACTAGATGTAGCCAAGTTAGTGGTAAACCAGGATAAATCTACTTGTCAAATTATTTATGCTTTCATTGCTTGCTACCTCTGAATCTGATTGTTTTTACTCCAAGTAAGTCATCAAAACTGAACTAGTTTTTTATTTATATATTATCAAAAAGTTATCAACTTTTGCAAACACAATTCAACCCCCATTCTCGTGTTTGCACCTTCGAAGAGTTCAGGATTATATTCATTGTTAAAATGCAGTTACGAAATGATTAACAAGGGGATCATATCTGCTTTTGTAGAGAGATTGCATCGAGACACCAATAGCTTCCATCTTCCAATTGGGGAGATGACGATTATTCTTGATGATGTTTTCTCTCTTCTGCATATACCCATCACCAGAGCATTCTTTAGTGTCAATGTGTTTAACAAAGATGACGGTGCAAATTTTTTAATGTAGAGTCGAGCAATACAAATTGCAGAAGATGAGTGGTGGTAGAGATTGGACAAATGTAGTACCATATCGTAAGAGACATATAGGGGCTTAGACATTATTTTGGGAATATTTTAGATGTGTAAAATATTTTGGATTTGTATAATAATATTTAGATAATACTAATTTTGGATGTTAATAATATTTTGGATTTGTTAAGTATTATATTTTGGAATTGTTTAAGTATTTTGAATGTTTATAATAAGCATTATATTTGAATTCATAACAATATTAAATATCAACCATTCAATTTACAATAGGTTCATTTCTAGTGCGTGGAAATATCTACAACAAATCTTGCATGCAACCATTGAAAGTAAACTCTCATTATCGTGCTTCTTTAGTGCAATATTTTTCCAAAAATTATTTGCTAGTGGTATAGGAGAATCTGGCTTCAAGTAAACCTGTTAAAATCAATAATTTATTAAACTATATAAAGAGGTTGATAGAATCAAATTAAATATCACAATTAATACATGCACAAAATGACAATTCTTAACAAATGCAATAACAATCATACAATCATTTGACATAGATGTTGGTAGTGGACTTCTAAGTGGAAAAATGTTTGCGATTGGTTAAGTGATAATGAGACGAAAACCAAGTTAAACTTCGAAGCAGTCACATGTCCAATTTCTGGAAGTGTCATCCAATTATCTATAGTTGCAACTTGTTCAACATATACGCTCTGTATAAGTTTTTGAACATAAATTTCTCCACCAAATATTCTCTCGTAATGAGACATGAACTCTTGAAGCTCTACCACATACTGTTGACGAATGAATACCCAAAAGTTCTCACTCATTCCAAGTAAACCTGCAATTGCACGATATCCACAATTAACCATCATCATCGATGTCAATAATGTCATCTATGAATTTATGAATTTCAACCGACAACCAATCGTTGAAGGGAAGAAATCTAGGTTGTTGAACCTTGCTGACTGATGGTCGAGGTGTGAGATTTTTGGCTGATGATCGAGGTTGATGTACCTTACTAATAGATGTTATATTGCTACATGCATTTGTGCTACTGCATCCACACACTCTCACCAAGATGGATCACGCTTGGTTGATTTATTTCTTTTTTATACCTTACTTTTGCCTTTTTTTTTTGTGCACCCTTTATTTTATCCTTATCAACAAATGGACACATCGACGTAGTGGATGGATACGCGATCTCTCGTAATTTACATTTAAATGCAATTTTTCCAGGTACATCAAGTTCCTTAAACTTTTTCACTATGACATCTATTTCATGTTTCACAGATAACTCTGAAGGTTTACTTGATCCATCATCATGAAAAGTTAATTTACTCCACCAAACATGAATAACGTCTAACGTAATGGAACGTGGGATCATACTATACTTGGCTATTTCACATGCACAAGGTAGACCATGTGTTGTCCTAATAATGCAACGACACTCACACTTATCAATACTTACATACTTCACGCGATCATACTCAGCTGCAATGTGATGTATTGCATTTTTAGACACAACACCATGAAAATAGGCGTACAATATGTTATTATGTCAATGCACCTTTTGAATGATGTTCTTTTCAAATGATGTTATTATCTCATTGTGTTGTAATACAATAATGCTATAAATAGTTTCCCAAACATTGCATATATCATTCATACTGTCTTGTAATATCCTTTTCAAACTCCAATGCGTCGACTTAACCCTTTGTGTTGTCGTGTTCCCAAAGTGCATAACTCTATTTGTCCATGCCTCAACAAATCTTTCCTTTTGAGGAGTTAACCACTGCTCGTGTACATAATCATAAAAAATAGAACAGTTACTACAAATTCCTTCAAACATAGCCAACTTCATGTAATATTGAGTCTCATCATAACTGTAAACAAGAGCCTCATATGCCTCTATTATGTGCATCTGCTTCTTTTTTTGGAAACACAATCATCTTGCACTTGGCTTTGTCATTCTTGCATACATGAAACAAGCACAACAAAATAACTTCTTTTGGAAAAACATATTGAACTGCGTTCATCAAAGCAAGATCTCTATCAGTAATGATGACTTGAACTTCACCACTTGTAATATGTTCTTTCAACATTTGTAGTGCCACACGAAGTTACCAACACACTCAGACTGCAAATATGCAAATCCTACACAAAATGTCATTTCAGTAGAAGTAACACCAATAATCTCAAGTAATGACATTCGATACCTGCAAGTCTTGTATGTGCTATCCATAATCAATACTATGTGAAAATTATTTACAAGAGTGATAGCATATGGATAGGCCCAAAATATGTCCCTCAACTCATCGGAACCCTCTACCTTCCTATATTGATACACGTATTTATCGCGTTCCATCAATGTCATTAGATGTTGCATTACCATTCTATTACCTCTAAGTGATGAACGATATGCTTGACGTGCATTGTAAACTTGTTTGATTGACGTTAAACTTTCAATATTATGATCCTTTAATGTCATCAATATGTTTCTTGGCTTGATCATGTTCTTCGTCATATCACAAGTACATCTTTCTCTTCATAAGACAATTGGCCTAAGAAAGAATGACTAGTCAATTTTTTGGCCAATTCGTGGTTATGGATACCACATGCTACATGAAGATACCATCCCTCACCAACACTTGATGGTGTTCCTCTCAACCTAAATGGACATTCACATTTTTTAGTCTAGGTACTCCTCATAGGTTTAGGATTCTTCTAAGGTCTATATTTGTCGCTTCTTTCACAACCAATAATTAATTTTGTCTTTGTTCTTGGTCGTGCTGTCGTAGTTTCAGATCTAAAAATGACAACAAAAATTTCGTTTTCCCTTCCAACATTTCTAGCACATCTCAATAAATCATCTCGCGTATCAAACATCATGTCGGCGGTAAACACATCAGTCAAATCCACCATACCAGGTTCAACACTGCCATTCATAGCGTTGTCAATTTCAGGTTCAACACCATCATCCATTGCGCCAAAATCAGGTTCCAAATCATCATACATTTCGTCAAAATCACATTCCAAACAATCATTCATGTCGTCTAAATCAAGGTCCAAACTATCATATATTTCGTCACTATTGTATCCCTATTGGTCCATTTATCTGCATCTAATAAGAACATATCAAAAATATGTGAATTGAACTAAGATCACTAACGTTTACGTAAATTGAATTCACGAACACCTGCGTGAACTCAATTCACGTACATCTCACATACTTAACTAAGATCACTTATACGTGAATTGAACTCATGTACGTCTATGTGATTTAAAATTCATGCAACCTATGTGAAATGTATTCACGTAGTGCCTATGAATTATTAAACTCCATTAAATACGCAAACTTAAATCATGTATCCTTACGTGAACTAGATTCATGTATTGCCTGTGATTTCTTAAATTTAATAACATGCGTGAATTCAATTCATGTAAGGATACGTGATTTAAGTTTGCGTAAGATAATTATTTATAATATACGTGAACCAAGTTCACATAAAATCCTCAGATTTTGAAGAAAAAAAGGAACTCAAACACAGATCAATAAACATACCTTGTTGGGGACTTTGACCACAATATGAAGAAGAGACTTATGAGGTGTAAGTTATAAGTGAATGATGTGAGTTTTGAATGATTAATAGTTATAATGTGTGAATTATAAATGAGTTGTGATATGTAAGTTATGAGGTTAAGGATGGTGATCAAGAGACAAATGAGATTTAAATAATAATATAAATTAACAAAGATATTTTAAATATTTAGTTTTTATAAAAAAAATTGAGATGGGTTGAATAGCAAAATTGTTGCTCATTGAGTCGCATTATAAACGACGGTAATATAGACCAAGTATTTTTATGACTACATTGTGAAGGAGTCAAGCAGAGGACTTATTCCGACGACGCGACGACTCCTTCCCTTTCAGTTCCTCATTACTTTTTTTCTCTTCAAATTTCTGAATCTCATTTGAATTTGAATTTCGTTTGTATTTGAGTTTGAATGGGAACTCCGGAATTCCCAGATCTAGGAAAACACTGTGCTGTTTCCGATTGCAAACTCATTGATTTCTTGCCCTTCACTTGCGATCGCTGCAACCAGGTTTCTCCTTCTTCCATCCTTTTTATTATTAATTGGATTATTTTTTCATTTTTCATGAATTATTATAGTATAATACTTGCCTCGCTCTGTGGTTCATCCGTTCGATTATGAAACATACAAATACAAATATGCCTAAAATAATGATTTTCAAATATGTGCTTTTTAGCAAATATAGATCATTGGGTTAGATGTAACATCAATAGTGGAGATTTAACATAAAGCTAAGTAACTTTTTATTTTGGTATATGCAATCTTTACTTACATGATTGATTGATGAAAAATTGAAAAGTATAAAGCAATGTAATATGCGTTTTATTGATTTTTTTTTAATTTTGAATTTTGATGTATGATTAAACGGTTATATTTAACATTGGTTTTCTCACTATTGCCCTTGATCTACTCAGTCATATCATCTTTCTTTCACTATATGATGACTTATGTTCTTTGGTGAAAATCCCTTTTGCCATAAGCTTATCCATTTATGGGCCCTGTAGAAGTTATTTGGGTTTATTTAATAACATAATGGATTGACTGACTTATTTGAGTTTATATACTAGTATAAACACTTGAGAGGCTTTTTGGATGAGTTTATGAACATAGCTTACGACATGTTCATAAGTTGTTTTCAACTTATTTCCATAAGCTCTTCAAGATAATTTATGAAAATAGCTTATAACTTATTTGAAAACAAGTTAACTTTATTTTATCTTTTGCTATATAGAATAGTATATACATAGCACTTACATAATAAGTGCTTATACTATTAGCATTTGATTAATTTGTTTATCCAAACAGGGCCAGAATAACTAATGACATGCTCATAAGTTGTTTTCGACTTATTTTCGTTAGCTCCCAAAAATAGGCTTATATGAATAAGCACTTAATTTATCTCCCTAGAATAGCTTATTGAATAATTACTTAGGTACTTGCTAAACCAAAGATTGCTCTCCATAATTGATATAAATGTTTAGGAAGTGTGGGGACAAAATTGGTTAGTGGTGCATGTTTGGATTAAAGATTGCAAACCGAGTTTTCAAAGGCAACCTTCTCCTTGGTTCCATTTCAAACTGAGTTTGAAGGAAAAAATTGGTTTTGCAAGATAACATGTGCAAACAAGGAACATTTTGCTGAATAGATCAATCTAAGAAAGATCAGAGAGTTATATAGGCTTTCTTTGATCATTAGTAAAGGAAGTAATCATTGGCTGATTGAAACACACAGTTACATTATAGCCTTATAGGATGGGATAGGAGAGTGATAGTTAATAAGGGGAAATTAAAACCAATTGAAGCTTCAGGTTTATTTTATTTAAGTAAGCTTCAAAATCCATAACATAAAAATATCATCAAATTTTTATGTGTACAAATGTGAAGGGGTGTTGTAATGTTTTAAACTTCAGAATTTTAAATGATGAAACTCAACTAAAACTCTTGTCCCCCTCAAATAATATGGTTTGATTCTGTCTCTGCTCATGATTTTCCTTTTTGGTTACATATATGATTATAAATTTGTGTTTCTAACTTTTGCACTTGATCTGCTCATTCATGTTTGTCATCTTTCGTCCGCTATACGATGCCCTTGATTTTCTGCTACTTTCTTTGGTGAAAATCCCTTTTACCATTTGCTTATCCATTTAAGGGTCGTTTCGAATAATTTATTTGAGTTTATCTGATAGCATAACATAAACACCAAATATTTCATGACATGTTCATAATTTATTTTTAACTTATTTTAGTTAACTCCCAAAAATAGCTTATATGAATAAGCACTTAATTTATCTCCCTAAAATAGTTTCTCAATTAAGCACTTAATCAAACTATTTAACTTACTCACGATACTTATGAAACCAAGCATTGTTCTCCTCAATTGATACAAATGTCTAGGAACTGTGGTGACAAAAATTGGTTAGTGGTACATATTTGAATTAAAGTTTGCAAACTGAAGTTGGAACCAACTTCATTTTGCAAGGGAAGGGAAATCAGAGTTATATTATAGCTTGTGGGAAGGGAAATCAAAACTAATTGAAGTTTCAGGTTTAGTTTTTTTTACTTAAGCTACAAAATCCACAAAATAAAAATATCATCAAATTATATGTGAAGGGTTGTTGTAATGTTTTAAACTGAAAATTCTAAATGAAACTCGACAAAAACTCTTGTTGCTCTCAAGAAATTTGCTTTAGTTGTGTCTCTGCTCATGATTTTTTGGTTACCTCTTAGTCATTGTATTTTGTATTTCTTTATTTATGAGAAGCACCTTAACATATGATGTTCATGCAAGCAGTACTTGTGATTTCGCATGATGACATTCTGGTGATTTTTTTTTTAATGGAAATATGGATTATTGTTCTTCCCCTCTTCATTTTAAAGTGCTTTTGTTTGACCTAACTATATTAGCAAAATCCATTTTAGGTGTATTGTTTGGAACACCGAAGTTATATCAAACATCAGTGTACAAAAGCTAACAAGCAAGACGTGACTGTAGTAATATGTCCACTTTGCGCCAAAGGAGTTCGTCTAATACCTGATCAAGATCCAAACATAACATGGGAGAATCATGTAAACACTGAGTGCGACCCATCAAATTATGAGAAAGTTACAAAGAAGAAAAAATGCCCTGCCGCTGGATGCAAAGAGATTTTAGTTTTCTCAAACACAATTAAGTGCAGGGATTGCAATGTAGAACATTGTTTGAAGCATAGGTTTGGACCTGATCACAAATGTCCAGGGCCTAAAAAATTGGAAACAACTTTCTCCTTTATGAATCTAATGAATAAGAATAGAAAACAGGAGTTGAAAACCAAATCAAGTTCAACAACCTCCTCCTCATCTAACTGGACTACGAGCTTTCTTAATGTGGCTTCTAATATTCGAGCTTCAGCGGAGGCAGGAATGTCGAAGTTGAGTGGTGAAATTAACCAAGCATGGGGGACATCTAGCAATGGTGCCTTGAAAAGCAGTGGCAGTGGTCAAGTTGAGCAATGTCCTCAATGTGGTGCCAAGTTTTCCTCGGTCACTACTTTAGTCAATCATGTACAGAAAGCTCATGAAAGAAGTGGCAACCGATCCGGGGCGAAAGTTACGATTGATGTGTGTCCTAAGTGTAGTAAAGGATTCAGAGACCCTGTGGCCCTTGTGGAGCATGTTGAGAGGGATCATGCTGGAACTTCTAGAGCATAGGTATTAAGTTGATATTGAATTAATTTTAAAATTTGAAGAAGTTGTAGTTTCTGAAATGGATAGTTCCTGGATGAATTCATTCAGTGTATAAACATTCTTTTCCCCAGTTTTATAGCAACACAAGATATGAATATGAATTTGAAGATGTTTGTTATTTCTACATCACAGTTGGAATAGTAACTTTTTTTGATGGCTTGATTACTTTACTAGTTTTCCTCTACAAATTTCTTCTTTTCATGGTTTGAATCAAACTGAGTTTTTAATTGTCATTATAAATGTTGGGCAAGGCTGATCCTTTGATCAATAACGGCTGCAGGAAGCTTTATTCTATATCACGGTGATACTTTTTCGATGAAAATGATGTATGTAGCATTGATACTTCAAATTGACTTTGTGTTTGATGTCCGAATTAACATATTATTGCATTTAATTACGTTCATTTTCTTTAATAACTATTGTGTCTAGTCTGCGTGTCAATCGTATTTCGTGTCTATGTCTGGTCAATGTTTCATAGTGACTGACTAACCTTTTTTTGTACAAATAGTTTATTTACTAAGACTAATGCAAACACACCATAATAGATCGATCCACTAATATAGTGTAGAGGTGGAGTGTGTTCAGATTTGAAGAGATTAATTTACAAAAAGCACTTTTTTTTTAATCATATGGTTTTCAAGGGAATAAGACTCCGGTAATCTAGAATTCGGTCAGGTAGTAAAGTCTGGTGAAGAATTATTTCAGTTAGGGTTAACGTTTAACACTTTGAGTAAGAGGATTATAATTTGTTTTCAAGATATTGGTTTTCAAGGATATGAGGTCCTCTATATTTAGAGATGTTGGGCTTGTATATGATGTTTCAATGACTGGTGTTAAGATTCCTTGAAAACTTGATGAACATTATGAGTTCTACTTGATTCTCACAAGCTTCACAATGTTTATATATACAAGATTACAAGTTTTGTCTTTTAGTGCAGTAGAGAGAAAAGTGAACACCGCATGCCTTTCCATACTCACGTGGTAGTTGACAATGACATTTTACTTTTGTACTTTTACAAAGTACTTACCTTTTTGTCTTTTGGTTAGAACCTTCTGATCCTCTATACTTTCATTGAAGTTGATATTTATTCCAATTAGGATAGGGATGACAAAATAGATGGATTTAGATAATAATGGATAGATTAGAATCAATCCATTTACGATCCAGTAAAAATTGCTAAATAAAATTCAATTTAATTCATTCATTAAAAATAAAAACCATTTAATCCACATAATATTTTTTTTAATAAATTAATATCTACAGTAATAATAATTTTATTATTTTAAAAAATGTGTTTTCAAAAAAAAAAATTTAAATTATTGAAAACTAATTTAAGTTTCGAAAACTGTTTTTATTTTAAAAAGAAAATAATGTTTTTAAATTATTTAAAAAAGAAAAAACTGATTTTAATGGTTTTTTTTCTTTAAAACAAAACAATTTTTAATGTGTACAAAATTATTAATTGACTTACGTCAGCAGACAACACAACTCCGACGACTCTCTTGGCAGCGAAAAGGATTTAGCTCTAGTAACCCTCGCGGTGGTCAGCGGTGGAGCTCATGTAATTCGCGGTGGTAGATGGCAGAACTCTGGTTGTCGACCACTACACACCACCTCCTATTATTAACTTATTAATAATTAATAAATATTGAATTATGTTTTTAAATTATTAAATTATAATTATTATTAATATTTTTTGAAATTCTTTTCATTTAATAATTATTATTTTTAAAAAATAATAAATTTCCGTTTTTTCACCAGAGTAAAATTCTGTTTATTTAAAATTAATAGAATTTAGTCGTTATTTTTTATTAAATTCTGTTTATAATAATAAATTTTTATTTAAATTCTGATTTTAAAATCTGTTAAACTAATAATTAATATAGCTAAAATTTATGTATTTTCAAAAAATAGTTTTAAAATAATAAATTTAAATCAGTTTTTAAAAATTAATAAATACAACTATTTTTAGAATTAATATTTTTAAAATACTTTTTTATGTTAAAAAATAGTTTTTTTTTATCAAAAACTATAGTTTTGAAATAAATGTAAATATATATTTTAAAATGAATAGATTAACCCATTGAATTGCATTTAAAAAAACATGTGATCCATTGAATTCAGAAAAAATGTGGGATGGATTGGATCCAATCCATTAACATTTTTATCATGTAATGGATGAATTTATAGTTGGATTGATTTTAACGCATATGAATAGTGATGAATGTATGAGAGACGACTTGACTTTTAGAGTAATGTTTTCCTTTATGATTGATGATAATATTCTTTGTATTTATCTCAACATTTTTTATGATAAACAACTTAAATATTCTTTGTTATTAATATTCTTTTTCTTGATTAGACCATTTCTTAGTTCATTCATTCAAGAACTCATATAAGACCACAATATAGATTAAAATCTCTTGATCGTTTAATTAATAAAGTTTGTTATCTTCAAAATATCGTTAATAACTTTGCCTCAACAAATGTCAATATGAAAGAAAAAGTTGCGCATGATTTGATAATTGTGGGGCGTTTTTGGAGTGATGTTTCATAGGAGAATGATCAAACAATTGACAATTCTTTAAATGGTCCGAAAGGTAGACGTTATAGTGACAAGGAGGAAATATTTGTTGCTATCAAATACCTAGCGAAATATTTGTTGCTATCAAATACCTAGCCAACCAAGCTAATAAGATTTAAAGAGACCAATCAAGTAAATGTAATTTTTTACATTTATATTGTTGATCTTTAGAGTAATACAATGATAGAGGATGAAACTATAGTTGAACAAAGAATAGTTCTTGTTACATTGGATCCTATCCAAATTTTTCGTTTGCTAGGCCCATAATTAAAAAACCAACTTTCTTACGATTACGAGGTTCATTCGAATATGAAATCCAATCCTAGAAATCCAGTATCCCACTCTTTTTTGCTACTCAGGGTTTCGATACTCTTGTTGGGCAGCTTCACAACTTTAATGTTGCTCATGATGTGAGTTTATTTGGCAATCTTTAGAGCAATGAAGGTGACATGGTTGATACTTGTCTTAATCAAAGTTTTTCTGAAGTTTGTTTCGAACTCTAAAAAGAAAAAAATAGAAAAAGTAGAGTGTGCCGATATTTATAATATTCGGGGCTAAAACTCATAAAACTATTTAATGTAGCTATGGTCTTTTTTTTCTTTCTTTCTTTTATTGGTTTTCCTTTCTTTTAAATTTTTCTAGATTAAGTCCATACCTCAAGTTCTCTTTTCTTTCTTTATTTTAATTAATTTTTGTGTAATTTATTCTTTTGGTCTATATAACATCGTCATTTTATGATTTTAGTCATTTGAAAATAAAAATTTAAATTGAATCTATGTAATTAAAGATTCTCATTATTCTAGTCTTTGATAAGATATTCCAAATAATCTATATGTGGCATGTTGTTATAGCATGCTACATAAAATTTTGATACCACGTGGTAGCGAGTTTCTAAGGCATAAGTGTCATGTCAACATCTAGTGAATGTATTTTAGATTAGTGCTAAGCATGAGAATGAATCCATTGTGAATGTTAGACAAGATTTTTTTTCTCAAGTTGTTTGAATAACCTCTTAAATATTATATATTATATAATAATTGTCTTTATGGATCCAGCTTCACATACACATATTCATAGTTACTCAAGCATGCGAAAACAACTTGTAGATGAAACTAAAAAATGGACATTAATTCAGTGCATAGAAAAATGAATGGTCAAAAGATTAATAGAGCCGGGAAACCTCTATGCTGTGAATGAATATTTCTATATACAAATGAGAATGCTAGTCGATATGTTGTATCAAAATAAGAGAATAAATTTCAACTCTTAGCTAGAGTTTTTCATGGTGAAGAAGGAGATCCAAAGCATGGAAGAAGACACACTCAAAACCAACATTATTAACCACTGAAACACGATGTACTGAATTTCTTGCAATTTATTTATTTATGATTAATAAAATTCTGATCATAAATTTATTTTGGTGTGAAATAATTTTGCCTTTTATTTATTGGTGTTTATTCTATTATAATGCATGATACATATTTATCGTATTTCTTTTGCATAAGTATTCTTGATTTGTATAATTGTCAACTCGCTTATCGCGTGTATAATTGTGTGAGCCTTGTATGTTAATTGCATATTTAATTTAGTATAATTTAATTTATTTATATTAATAATAATTAATTTCTATCGATATATTATTACTAATGTAAATTCTAAAACATAAAATCTATTAGTAATTATGATCTATATTATAGTAGTAACATTTATACCTTATCGGTATATTATTATGAGTGTAATTTTGTTACAATGCAATATGTTATTTATTCTTTATGTTTATATTTATTATTTTCCAATATCCTATCAATATTAGAACTATTGTGATGTAAGTTAATATCTTATAATACTCAAAAAGTTGAGTAGATTGTGGATGAGATGATTGCTATTGTAACCCAAGAGGAGGTATCTATCAAAAAGGGTAAGAAGAAGGGAAAGATAATACTGTTGTAATCAAGTTGGTTTTACATTTAGAGTTTTGATGTTAACAAAAGTATTTTATGAGAACAATATATTTGACTTCAAAGATTATGAAAAAAAATTCATGTTTTTGAAGAAAATTTAAAATAAGATTTGATGCAAATTTATAATTGAAGAAAATCTAAAATAAGATTTGATTCAGATTTATAATTGAAGAAATCTAAAATAAGATTTGATTTAGATTTAGAATTGAAGAAAATCTAAAATAAGATTTGATTCAAATTTGTAATTGATGAAAATCTAAAATAAGATTTTATTCATATTTATAATTGAAGAAAATCTTTGACAAAGTTGAAAAAACGATATGGTCAAGATTTGAAGAAGATTTGATCAAGAGTTGAAAAAGATTTGATCAAGATTTATCTACATCAAAATATGAACAGAATCAATCTAAAGAATTTATAAACGCAATATGAACAAAGTACAAACATAATCAATATGAAGAATTTACAAACTCAATCTAAACAAAATAGGAACATAATCAATCTGAAGAATTTACAAACTCAATTTCAACAAGATACAATTCAGAATTAAACAAAGATTAAATTGAAGCCCTAATTTTAACTATAAATAGATACTCAAGGCTGAAGAAAAAGATCATCGAAAATTAGAAAAGAGTAAAAGAACTCACAAGCTCAAAATTTCAAATTCATCTTGGAGTTCAAAGAGAGAAACACTTGTTCAAGTTAGAAATATTTTTTGAGTGTTCTTTTCTTAGACAGTGAGAGTTATTATTATTATCAGCTTTGTTAGAAGCAATTACTCAAGTTCCAATCTTTTGTATTCAATCTGATAGTGGTTTAGTTCCTTCTTCAAGCTGGGGTTTTCAGGTTTGTTTGGAGAAGACTTGTCTTGTAGGGTCAAGGTCGTTAATTCCTTTTTCAATATGGGGTTGTTAGGTTGTTAGGAGAAGACTTGTCTTGTAGGGTCAAGGTGGTTAGTTCCTCAAAAGTATGGGGTTGTCAATTAGCTTGGAGGGTTAGGTCCTTTGTAATTCAAGGTAATTGAATTAGTGGATTAAAGTCATCTGAATGAGGGGACTGGATGTAGACAAGTTAGTGGTGAACTAGGATAAATCTATGTGTCAAATTATTTATGCTTTCATTGTTTGCTACCTCTAAATCCGATTGCTTCTTATCCAAGTAATTCATAAAAATCAATCAGCCTTCATCAAACTAGTAAAAAGTTGTCAACTTTTCCAAACAAATTTCAACCCCCCTTCTCGTGTTTGCACCTTCAAGTACAACATCTAAAACCTAAAAGGAAATCTTTTCAGGGAAACTTCTTCAAGGAAATTTTCAAGTATTGCAAGAAGTATGGCCATAAGGTTGATGATTGCTATTTTCTGAAAAAGAAACTTGAAAATTAATGTACATTTCTAGCTTTAGCTTGTTTTGAATCAAACATGGTTGATGTTCCTCCAATAATTGATGGTTAGACTCAGGTACAACTATTCATGTCATGAATTATTTGCAGGGGTTCACAAGCTAAAGGAAACCAAGTGATTTTTAGGGGAAATTTATCGTGAGAGATGGAGCTAGAGTACCTATAATAGAAATTGGAGTTGTTTATTTGCTTTTACCTTCTAGACACATCAATTTTAGGCATATGTGGTTACACTTTTGATTTTGGTAATGGAAAACTTATTGTTCGTTTTAATAATGCTAATGTTGGTTTTGGGGTTTTGCATGATGGATTATATATGTCGGATCCAACATAAATATCTATTAATTATGTTGTTGGTGTTGGAACCAAGTTGGTTTTATACTTAGAGTTTTGTTGTTAACAAAAATATTTTATGAGAACAATATATTTGACTTCATAGAGTATGAAAGAAGATTCATGTTTTTGAAGATAACCTAAAATAAGATTTGATTCAGATTTAAATTTGAAGAAAATCTTTGACCAAGATGAAAAGAAGATATGGAAACATCTTATCAACAACAAGATATGAATTATTTACAAGAAGATTTGATCAAGATTTATCTACAAGAAGATATGAATTATTTACAAGAAGATTTGATCAAGATTTATCATAAGAAGATATGAATTATTTACAAGAAGATTTGATCAAGATTTATCACAAAAAGATATGAATTATTTACAAGAAGATTTGATCAAAATTTATCTACAAGAAGATATGAATTATTTACAAGAAGATTTGATCAAGATTTATCACAAGAAGATATGAATTATTTCCAAGAAGGTTTGATCAAAATTTATCTACAAGAAGATATGATCAAGAATTATTTACAAGAAGAAACACACACAAGAAGATACATTTATTATTTACAAAGATATGATTCAGATTTTGACAAAGGAAAAAATACTGAATTGGACTTTGTCATATTCCTACTTGTGAAAGTTCAAGAACCAGTCCAAAACTATGTTCCTGCCCATATCAAAGCAAGCAATAGGAAGGAAGTTTCATCTGAAGAATTTGCGAAAATAATAGAAATCAACATTCTCATTTATTGTGACAACACTTCTGCCATTTGCCTAAATAAAAACCCTATACTTTATTCTATAGCTAAACACATAGAAATCAAACACCATTTCATTAGGGAATTTTTTCAAAAAGGTGTGCTTAATATCAATGGACTCGCGTATTCACCAAACTACTAGCTGAAGATAGGTTTGACTTCATCAAGAAAAACCAAAACCTCATTATTTTACCTAACTGATGATGTGCCAACCTTAAATTAGTTTAGTTTCATACTAGGATAAATTTTATGTTTATGTTATTTTCATTATATTAAAAAAAAAGAAAGGTAAAATTAAAAAAAAGAGGCAAGTTTCAGTTTCAAGTCTTTTTGTCTAATGATAAAAGGGGGAGAAAGATATTTGATAATGTGGGGAGAAAAAATACTAAGAAAAATAATTAGACTTAGGAAGAGTCTTAAGCAAGAGGTAGTCAAAGTATTTAAAAGAAAAGTTGTTATAAAAAATATAGTTTTGTCATCATCAAAAAGCGAGAGATTGTTGGAACCAAATTAGTTATATACTTAGTTTTGATGTTAACAAAAGTATTTTATGAAAATAATATATTTGACTTCACAGAGTATGAAGGAAGATTCATTTTTTTGAAAACAGTCTAAAATAAGAATTGATTCAGATTTATAATTGAAGAAAATCTTTGACCAAGTTGAAAAGAAGATATGGTTAAGATTTCAAGAAGATATGATCAACATCTTATCAACAATGAAATATTTTAATCAAATAATGAAAAAGTTATCAACTTAGTCAAACACAATTCAACCCCCTTACTCGTGTTTGCGCCTTCAGTTGGAACTAAGCGTAGTAGGAAAAATGAAAATTCTTTTATGTTATGGCATAGAAATTTGGGGGCACATTTCTAGTTTTTGCATTGAAAGACTACTTAGGGGAAGATATTATTCTTAATCTCGATTTTTCTAACTAACACTTTTATTGATTGCCTCAAAGGGAAGTTCACTGCAGAAACAAGGGATGCAAAAATGAATAGATGTGATGATGTGCTGCAATTGATTCACACTGATATGTGTGGACCTATTACATATGCTGCACTGGGTGGGATATACATACTTTATGACTTTTATAGATGACTTCTCTAAATTCGGTTGGATAGATCTTCTTCAAGAGATGTCTAGTTCCTTGGATGCCTTTAGATCTTTTAAAGTTGCTATTGAATTGAAAACAATAAAGAAGATTAAGTGTGTGAGGTCTGACATAGAAGGAGAATGCTACGATAGGTATGATCAAACTAGAAGAAAATGGTAGTTTGCCATATTTTTGGATGAATATAGAATTGAGGTTCAGTACACTATGCCTGACACTCATTAGCAAAATAGAGTTGTAGAGAGACGTAATTGCACACATCTGGACATGGTGAGATTCATGATAAGTCATTCTACATTTCTTGTTTTTTTCTAGGGAGATGCTTTGAAGATTGGTGTCTACATTCTTAATCAATTACCTAGAAAGTCTGTGTCAAAAACTATCTATGAGCTTATGAGGGAAAGAAGCTAAGCTTCAAACATTTTGATGTGTGGGGTTGCAAGGCAAAAGTTAGACCTTATAATCCTCAATAGAAGAAACTTGATCTAAAAGACTATTAGTGGTTTCTTTATTCTCCATTGCACAAACTCTAGAGGTTGCAAATTTTATTGTCCGTCTCATTCTACACGAGTTATTGAATTTGATCAAGTGGTCTTCTTTGAAGATGACTTGGATATTGGGAGTTCTACGTCGTGATCAATCTTTCTAAAGGAAGATTAAACTTTTCTGCCTATGCCTCATGTTTCTCATCCAACAAGTGTTATGGTTCCAAATACTCATAATAATGACCAAAATCTTCAAGAAGATGGTATAGTGGCACCACTGATAAGTGAACAAGAATATGATAATATCCTAGAGCTGACTACTGTTGCAAAAGCGAATGATGTTGTTGAAGCATTTCCGCTGAGATGATCTCATAGAGTACACAAGTCTTCAATATCTGATGATTATGTCGTATATCTTCAAGAACACAAGTTTGAACTTCATGATGATGATGATCTTATTATCTTTAATGAAGCAATCTCTTGTTCTCATACTTATGATTGACCTCCATAATGCATGATGAATTATCTTCTATGTCTCATAATGACATTTGGGATCTCATGGAGCTGCTTATTGGTTGCAAGGTTGTTGGGTGCAAATGGGTTATTAAAACCAAACATAATCCCTATGGTAAAATTGATAGGTACAAAGTTAGACTAATAGAGAAATGTTATAGTCAAAGAGAAGGGATTGATTGTAAAGAGACCTTCTCACTTGTCTCTAGCAAGGATGCCTTTTGAGTTGTTGTGCCTTTGGTTGCACATTTTAATTTAGAATTTCACCGAATGGTTGTGAAGATAGATTTTTTGAATGGAAAGCTTGCTGAAAATGTTTACATGATTCAACCTGAAGGTTTTTCTAAAACAAGAAAAGAACACTTGGTGTGCAAGCTGAAGAAATCTATCTATGAATTAAAACAAGCATCTTGCAATGGTATTTGAAGTTTGACCAAGTCGTCACTTCTTTTGATTTTAATGAAAATGCCTTAGATAAGTGCATTTATTTAAAGACTAGTGAGAGCAATTTTATAATTCTTGTGTTATATGTCAACGATATTCTTCTTGCTAGTAGCTGCATTGAACTTTTGACTGAGACAAGAATACTGTTGAGTAGCCAATTTGATATGAAAGACCTTGGTGATGCTTCAATTGTTTTGGGCATTCAAATTTTTCATAATAGGTCACGTGGTGTTCTTGGATTATCTAAGAGAGGATATATTGAAAAGATCCTCAAGCAATTTAATATGCATTCTTGCTCCTCATGCATTGCGCCTGTTCAAAAAGGTGATATGCTCTCTAAATGTCAATGTTCTCAAAATGATAAAGAAATTGTTTAAATTGAAAAAGTCCTATATGATTTCGTTGTTGGTAGTTTAATGTATGCTTAACTATGTATTTGTCCTGATATTGCTTTTGTAGTTAATTCTTTAGGGAAATACTTGAGCAACCCAGGTTTGGGTCATTGGAAAATTGTTAAAAAGGTCTTGCGATATTTGCAAGGAACCAAAGATTATATGTTGACCTATAAGAAGTTTGACCAACTCAAATCATTGGTTATTCTGATGCTGATTTTCCAAGTTTCCATGACGACCCAAAGTCTACGTCCAACTTAATTTTTATGATGGCTGGAGAAGTTATTTCTTGGAAGAGTGTTAAGTAGACTTTTTCAACTACATCTACCATGGAGGCAGAATATGTTGCTTGCTATAAGGCACATTGTCAAGCTATGTGGCTGAAAAACCTAATCTCTCGCTTCAAAGTTGTTGAAAGGCACCATGGTGTATAAATGTTTTGTCGTCCCATTAAATTAGAACACACAACAATATACGTACATCAAAAAGAGGACAACAACTCTCGCATCCTTATTGTTCATCATTATGCATGGTAATTAATCCTACAATTATAACCAGTACGATTTACTATTGCTCTCTTATCTACCATATAATTGTATGTGATTTTGGTTTACTGTGATATCCAATATTGAGCTATATTGAACTACGAGGCATAAACACCAACCCCGAAAATGACATTGACGCTTCAATACTGATAATAATTTAAGAAAATAAAAGTGTTTGATTGTAATTATTTGTATTGGTATTGAACACCAACACATGTCAGACTCTAGACACGTCTTCAATTTGAAGTATTAGTATTACATAGATACTAAAGATTGACGGGACCGATAATAATGACATTAAGATGCAAATAAAAAATAGTTATTGTCCTATTAAACTAAGAGTTATTCATTGAAAATAAGTACTATAGTACCAAGAACCTACTTATTTGCCATCTCTATAATAACAAATGCTTTATTTTTTTGATTTTATATTGTAAGAATTTTGTTATTTATGAACATTATACAACAAAATATATACACATGAGTTTTATGATGAGATAATATTTTGTGAAAATAGACAAACAAAATTTATTTTATGGTGAGGACACATTTGCATATGCACTATTTGAAGTTGAAAATTGAAATAAAAAACTATTATAACATTTTTTGTTTTTTCGTCCCTATCATGTGGCAGCCACCCATCTACTATCTATTGTATATATTAAAATAGACTCCCACGTAAATATCATCTAATATTGTGACATTTCATTCAAATATTGTCACCTCAACAAAAAATCCTATGTGGCACATCTAAAAGGTTTTTCTTCTTCAATTCTCCTTATTATTCAACTTCCAATTTGCTTTAACACACATTTTACTATTATCATTACTATTATTATTATTATTATTATTATTATTATTATTATTATTATTATTATTATTATTATTATTATTATTATTATTTAGCATATAATATTATGTATAACTATTAATGTGTCATGAGTTACAAATTAAAGTACAATCAATATATAATTTTTTTTAATATACTATTCTACTTCTTCAAACAATCTCTACCAAAAGTGTCTTGCAATCCAATTATTTTCAAAGAAGTAGATATAATTGGAATTTTTTTTTTAATAGACTCTCACATAAACATCATCTAATATTGTGCCATTCCATTCAAATATTGCTACCTCAACAAAAAATCTCATTTGGCACGTCTAAAAGGCTTTTCCTCTTAAATTCTCCTTATTATTCAACTTTCAATTTGCTTTAACACACATTTTACTATTATTATTATTTTATTATTATTATTTAGCATCTAATATTATGTATAACTATTAATGTGTCATGAGTTACAAATTAAAGTACAATCTATATATAATTTTTTTTAGTATACTATTCTACTTTTTCAAACAATCTCTAC
>JBBPBP010000001.1:30758912-30774724 GCA_037974735.1 Cicer chorassanicum
TTTTTTTTATTAAAATCATTAATTATTTTAAAAGATTCACTAAAATATAAAATAGCGATTATGTTCACCTTCCTTAAGGTATATATATTTAAATAATGTTACACGCTTTGTATTTTTTTTAAATATACACTCATCACTTATTTGTAGATGAATTATATATATATATATTTTAACTTTTAGTTCCTATCAGTTAAAAAAGTCTGATAAAAAAATATTTTAGCATGATTTAAATTCGAATTCTTTTGAACGGTTCGTCTTTATTGAAATTTATTAACCACTTGAGTTCAACCACTTAATTTATAAATATTGTATTTATCTTAACTTCAAAAAAAAAATTGTATTTATCTCTTCTAAATATGTTAAACAAACACATCAAAGAGATTAGCCTAAAAGACATATATCCCCTCAATTTTTGTTTTTAAGAAAAAGAGGGCAAAACTCTAAAAAAAAAACTCTTGAAATTCATGGACATTTCTCGACCTAAATTTTAAGATTGTTATCAAAAAGAGTTTCAGAATCTCACTAAGAGAAAACTCCAAAATATCAAAAGTAAATGAATTATGAAAAAAAAAAAATTGATTAATAATCCAATTTACACATTTTTTTCCTTCATATCAAGTGTGGATAAATCTAAACTTGTCGGTCTAAACTCAGGAGTTCGTGGATGCATTAAACTAAAGTTGTGAAATCTCTATTGTTGCTAATAAATCTCTATTGTTGCTTATCTTTCATATAACCATATCCACAAGAACTTTTGAATCGCTCAATACTTGCAGACTATCATAATATCCCTTAATCAATCTGCTGTCAGTGCCTCAAAGTAAACCACAACAACCTGCTATACTTTTTGTTCCGTAATAATTAAACTTAATCCAACCCTTGAAAGTAAACCACAATGTCACTTTAATAGTAAGTTTAATACAATACGACAGTAAGTTAATCATATTTAATCTATATAATTCAAATAAAAATATTAAATTATTGTCTAAATCATATTTCGCAACTTGTTAAACAAATATTATATAAAATTGGAAAAGTGTTTTCTAAAATACTTGTTTATTAACTTAGTATACTTCTTTCACCCAAAAAATACTTGATAATATATTAATCTAATAAAAATTTATATATTAACTTAATACCGTAAGAAAACCTAGAAATTCGTAAAAAAATGTCATAATTACTAATTTAAAAATGAAATAATTTTGACCTTTAAAAATTGCAATAACTTTCCTATAATTTCATTTAAAAAATGCAACAATATCAAAAATAAAAATTACCCAACAAAAGATATAAAAAAAGTGATATTAATAATTAATATTTAATTAAAATAAAGAAGGTTTAATGAATGGGTCCACCGAACCCAACAGCAGAAACCGTTTGCAGGATGTAGAGAACGTTGAAGCATCATTTGGAGGCGTGCAATGTCTTCCCCTAACCCTTCATGCATCCTCCTTCAACCCTTCATGCATCCTCCTTCAACCCTTCATCATTTTTTATTTACATTTATAATTTTTCATTTCAATTTCAATTCTGAAAATCTTACTATCATCATGTCGCAAAAATTCTTACAACAATAACAATACCAATACCATACCACAAACAATTATCAGAATCTTATATTAATCACAATTGGTAGAGGTGATTTCAATTGTCCACTTATTCACAATTATCAAAATCATATTAAGTTAATCACAAGTAACTTATTTGTACATTAAAAAATTTAAAATTTTTCTATTTGCAGGTTGTGTTGGTTGAATTTGAGAGATACACAGTTGAGATTTGAGACTTTCTTTCCCTTGTTGGAGTTCAAAATCCAATTTTTTTTCAAAAGGGAAAGAAAGCACAATTTCGAGCCAATTTGAAAACCTTTCTTATTTTGTTTCTTTGATTATTTATTTTCACAAATCTCCTATATATAATTGTTTTATATTGGGGAAAAATTGAAAGAAAAAATGTGTGCGGTATCTGGTGTAATTTCGCGGCAAGTTCTGCCAGCTTGTGGCACCCTTTGTTTCTTCTGTCCTTCTATGAGGGCAAGGTCAAGACAGCCTGTGAAGAGATACAAGAAACTCATTGCAGACATTTTTCCACGTAACCATCAGGTCTTTTGTTTTGATTAATCTGTTAATGTTCAACATTTCTTATTTCGTCTTTAATCTGTCACATTTTAACTGCAATAGTAGTTGCTTTGCTTGTTCAGACACAGACACGAATGTCAACATAATGAAAGTAAATGAATGTAGTTACATGTGTTGTTGTAGTGTCAGTGTCGAATAATGGACATGTCTTCAATTGGTAAATGTCGGTGCTACATAGGTTTAATGTAGGAGGATGAAGGGGGGGAGGGTACAGTGATTATGCTTCAAGTTAGTTTAAGTTCCTTTGTACTATTCAAAATAGGTCACTGAATTTAGATGCAAATATTCTCCAATTCGGAAGTCTAGGTAGCATGATATATGTCTGTCTCTCTTGTGTTTGCAACATTGTGATGTTTTTGTAATGGAATTGCTTGTTTTAATTTCCTGTCTCCAAAGCTTCATTCAACACTAAAAAAATGAAACATGAGACCCATTTGTCTCTTAATTGAGTATGGATTTGAGGGGATACAAGGTTGACATGGTGGCTGAGATGAGATAGTTAAGGAGTAGAGTGATGAGAAGGTCAATGATTCAATCCCCACCCACACTATAATACTAACATTGTGTGTTTCAAAAAAATTAAATATGGATTTGATTTATTAGTTGTCCAACAAAACATGCATGCTATTGATTTTGATTTCATTTTATATATGGGTTGACAAGAGGAAGGGCCAAATGATAGGAAAATAGGAAAATTATGTGATTATGCTGCCAAGAATCCTTTACGCATCCCAAAGGTAAAGTTTTCTTTGTTTTTTTTTTCAATTAAAGTACAGCAAAATGTTGATATATTGTTGTGTGAATTGGGGCAAGAGATTGATTCTTGTTTATTGTTGTGTTTGAAGTATGATATTGAATCCTCCTCACAAATCCCTCCATATGAAAATATAAAATTTAAAGGCTTAATTGCAGTTTTAGTCCCCTTATTTATACTGATTCACGAAATTGGTCCCCTTATTTTAAAAGTCGACAGTTTTGGTCACTCCCTCTGATTTTTTAACTAAAAAATGATGACATGAGATGTTTTGAATAACATGACATTTGATACGATGATGTAGATTGATTAACACCCATTAAATTGGAATAAAACGTCGTAAAAACTTAACTTTCAACTTCGAAATTTTTTCGTATTTTTAATTTAATTAATATCATATGAATAATTAATGGATCTAGATGGTTTTATATTATAGAATTATATGTCACGTCATTTAAAATATATCAAATCGTCATTTTTTAGTTTAAAAATCTGAGGGAGGGACCAAAACTGTCGACTTTTAAAATAGGGGGACCAATTTCGTGAATCAGTATAAATAGGGGGACTAAAACTGCAATTAAGCCAAATTTAAACCAATGAAGAGACATTAGGTCCCAATTACAGAAGTTAAAGCATTATAGGATGGGTTAGAGGGACATCATAGTAATTTACAACAGATGACATTGTAATTGCGCATTTGATGCCATGGTAGGAGTTCAAACTTGAATTAGAAAAAAAGTTATCTAGTTTGGTATTGAAGGAGTCAATAGCATGAAATTCAAAGAAAAAGAAGAGTTACAACTGTTGTTACTTTTAATAGCATAAGCTTTCTTACTAAAGAAATGTGCTAATAGGGACTTGGGTATTATGTAGTGCCAAAGCCCCGCATTGAGTAGTATGAGATGCTCGGTGAAGTATTTAAGTGGCTTCATTATTTCTTTTTGATAGCTAGATTGAGACGGAGAATTTCCCAAGTGTTTGGATACTTATCAATTGGTATTACAGTCGGTTGTCAATAGCTCAAAAATGGCTACCTACAAAGGGGATGACCAGAAAGGCAGAGTAAAATGTCATGAAGTGTAACTGTCGGGACACCAACTCGAAGGGGCGGTGAAACTAGAGGGACTTGAGTAATATAGGGTGCTCAAGTCCCACAATGAGTAGTATGAGAAGCTCGATGAAGTATTAAGTGGCTTGATTCTTCCCCTTGTTATCTGGCTTTTATGGACGGATTCCCCAAGTGCTTGGATACTTATCATGAGCCAACTATCAAGGCAATTAGATGTATGATTTTACAGGCTGATACTTGGTTTCACCTTTTCAGATGATAGAAGACTCAAAAATAGTCCTATGAACAACATCAATTGGCTTATCAACCCTTATTTAAAATAATTAGACCCACATCTCATGATTTGTTTTTCTATTCAATTAAGATTCCAAGTTCCATTTCTTCACCTCACTTAAACACCTGTAATTCTTACTTCTCTTGTAGTCATTAGAAGATTCTTCTTTTGTTCTCATCTATGGTTCAATCCATTTGGAATTCTTTCATTAGGTCTGACAGTTTCCACTTACCTACATTCTTAACCTTCAACTATGTTTCTGCTAAATATGTGTTGGACTTTGCATATTTAATATTACCACATAGTTCTCTAATTTAAATTTTCATATTTTTCCAATTACTAGATTATAATAAAGTTCTCTTCATTATTTTATTTATAATGCTTTAGGGTTGTTGTTAGTTATACTCAATATAACAATATGATTTGTGGTCGGATAACCAATGCCCTTGAGCAAAGGTGCTACAAGGAGCTGCGAAATGAGAATTTCCATTCAACAAAAATAGTCATGTGCATTTACAGGAAATTGCTGTTTTCTTGTAAAGATCAAATGTGAGTTCATATATCTTCTATCTTTATTCTTTATGTACAGATGGCTCGGTAGTTGTCTGTTGAAGGTTTTTATGCTAGTTTGGCCTGGATTAAAAGGTGTCTGTTCAAAGACATGTTACATAATCTCTTTTCCTACAACGCTTCATCTCTCTCTCTCTCTCATCATTAAAAAAAAATCTTCTGTAAATAGGCGTATATTCTATAATTATGTGTAATAATTGTATTCGGACTTATAATCAGGCCGTATGGTGTATATGGTGTATAGTAGTCTATGTAAGCATATTAGCATCTGTACTTTATTTACTACTGCTGAAAGTAATATTAGAAATATTTTCTACACTATCTTTATTCTCTCTAGTAAGTCATAACTTATTAGAAAGTTTCAAAGGGAAATGTCTTCTAAACACAAAAGGGTATATGCTCTCATGCCAAGAGAAAGTTTCAGGGTGATATGTGATTTGTAGAAAATATGAAGTGGCGGTTTTAATGAAAAGTTGTGTTTATACAAAAAACAAGAGGTCACTTGATGGTCCTGACTTTGTTATTCATTCAAAGTTCAAACTCTTGTTTCTGCATATCTTCAATACAAGTTTTTGCATAGCTAATATTTCCTTTTTGTATTTTTGCTATATCAGTCATCCATTTAATATCAACAGGCATACTTACTGTGGAAGAGTAACTTGCTAGAGGTATTATAATTGCACCGTTAAGTTTAACATATTTATGTTGTGAAATAAGTTATAGTATTTTTAATAGTCTTCTTGATAGGCTAAATTTATCAACTGAAATTATCATGTTGAAAATCACTTCAGGTGTAGGACAGTGAAAGCTTTTGATATTGCAATAACCTACTCTTTCACAATTGATATTCACTTGACTATATATTAATTCTTACATAGATCCTTTCAGAAGTTAAATCAACTACACCTAGAGTATATCGTGACATGCGTTATCAACTTCACAAAATTACCCAACCCAACCAAAGTGTAAAATCCAAACAAAACTTTGACCCATCACCAATTTGAGTTGAGCAGTTGGTGTGAACAAGCAGCAAAAGTGCAGTAAACATATCGCCATTAAATTGTTAGCCAAGGTCGTTGATTGATAAGTGCAATGATGAATTCAGTTTTTGATATTGTGCAAGTGCTATTATCCTTATTTTCATTTGACCAATTTTCTTTGAATAAGAAAGGTAATTAACCGAGAATAGTAGTTAGTTGTTGCATTGGTTGTAACAGGGAGTGGAGGGTGGGGAAATTATATTAAATGGCTTAGTTGTGAACAAGTTCAATCTGGTATGTATGTGTTATCAACACTTCAAATTATAGGTTGATTATGATAATCACTCAACGGACGATCTACATTATTTCTCATATTTATAAGGGAGGGAACTCGTGTGTGGATAAATTAGATTCTTTGGTGTTTCTTCCCAATGTTTCTCTTGTGGGATCTAATCCCTGATTTTTTTATGGAAGACTTCTTCCGTAATAGATATGGTATTTTAGGTTTAGTTATTTTTTGTCTCTCTATTGAGTTATGGTCTTTGTCCCCCAGGTTTTTGTTTATCTTCTTCTCTTTCTAATATATTATTATTGGTGATGCCGACCTAGTTGCATTTGATGCTTGCACTTCCGATCAATTTTTTATAAATAAATAATAATATAAGTTTGTGTAAAACTAAGGCCTCTGTCTATACATTGTGTGTTTTTGGATAATGCTCATTTGGTATATGCTGATTCAATTTTAGGAATAATGAAAAATGCGTTAATAAAAAAATAATTAACTTTAAATTACCATCAGTTGAAACTTATGGAAGCAGGTTGCAGGATTTTTATCTGAAAAAGGTTTATGTTAAGCTGGTCCCGATAACGCAGCAACATGAATCTGCTAGACTATCGTGAAAATGTTGTAATTGAAATACTCAGCCATGTTCAAATTAACAAAGACTAGTATCATATGTTGTTACTTCTTACTTGTTTGATGCTATGTGATCTCATATGAAGTTAAATACCTATACTATTGATAATTACTCTTACAGTTTCCCTCATTAAAATGTTTGATAGAGATATACTAACAGCTTTAATCATAAAATCTTTGAAGATTTTCAATTGTGCATGTGATATGACTAGTAAAGAAAGTCATTACGAAACTTTTGTTTGGTAATTCCTGCTCTAGCTTTACTAATTTTGGGAAATAATGGCAAAGGAAGCACAATCATCTTGTCGTCTTTTTAGCGGATATAGATTCAGTGACGTGTACTTTGAATGGATTAATGCAGGGTATATTCTTCTGTTTTGTACGCATTCTCAATACCACAACACTTAAAATTCTATTGGATTTCTATTTCTTCACATAAACATGTTTGAAAAAACTAGTTTATAACCAACATGGTGTAATACAAGTGGTAGATGTTTGGGCCCATTAATCATTTAGTTGGGGTTCGATCTCTGACCAATGCATAAGGAAAGACATATCTTAGGAGAATTCAACCCCTTAAATAAATTTAAGTTACCTCGAGGGATTAATCTCCTCAATTGTGCACAGGGATACCTTGGTTTACCAAAAAAGAAACTAGTTTATAGCCTACAGATGTTCTCTGTCATTTTTGTTGGTTGACAAAAAGTGTAAGACTTATTTTTTGTGCTTGTAACTATAGCAGTTAATGTTACAAGTAGTTCATTGTTAGATATTTTCATAACCTCCTGGAATTTGGATTATTCGTAGAATGTGAGAGATTTATTATATGTTTTTTGATAGGCCATTATTTGCAAGTAACTTGCTAAGTATTATTCACACTCTGCTGGATCAAACAAGACAGGATGGAATGAGAATTATAGGATGCCACACTCTTTTTGATTTTGTAAATAATCAGGTTGGTTATACTATTGCTTCGGCTATTACATAACTTTAAGTTCCACTAATAAACTTATATATCACCAACTACAATTTCTTTCTATCCTTTCTCAATTTGACTGAAACAATATTTGAAACTCAACATGTTTCAAAATTTCCAGATTGATGGAACTTACCTGTTCAACTTGGAAGGGTTTATCCCAAAACTTTGTCAATTAGCTCGAGAATCAGGGGAAGATGAAACAACAAGAACCGTTCATGCAGCTGGTTTGCAAGTCCTTTCGTCGTTGGTAAGTTTTTTGCAATTCCATAACAGTTTAAGCATTTAGATTCCAACTTTTCCCTTTGAGAACTGCTTGAATCATATGCACCGGAGTTAAATGAGCGCCATGGTTGTACAGCATCAACGGAGTTTCACATTTTTCTTTGACAAATTCTATCAAGTTGTACTTTACATTAGTTCCAAAGCGCTATAAATAATTTTTCAAGGATGTCATTTTAATACAATTTAACATGATATTTATCAAGTTGTTGACATTATAGCACTTTCAAGATCTTCCTAGAAAGCTATGAGTTATTAGTTATTCACGAATCACCAACTTAAGGGGAAGTGTTGTCGTGTTGGTCGTGATTACATGTTTTAGTGCATACCATTTTCATTATTTTATCTGTTATCCGTACTGATTTACAGCCTGCCATTTTTGTAGGATAGTAATTTGTAGCATTCATATCCATCAGTTATGTAATTTGATGATTAATATCATGTAATAATATTCTGAAAAATTATTTCTCCAAATATTTTCATAGCCCGTTATTATATTGTATGATGATTAATGTGCACAGATATCAAATGGTTAATAATCTTAGATTGTGTTTCCATGTTATTCAATTGTCAACTAATCTTTTGAACCTGCCCTAGTTCTTGGTCTAGCCTCAATCCCTTGTCCACAAAGATGGAAGTTTTTTTAATAATTTTTATACCCTATTAGTATCATGTGTTGACCTGTATTGGCACTTCATGCCAGTTGATTATGCTTAAACATTCTTTCTGGTTTTTGATTAGAAGTTTTTATGGTGGTAATGCTCTTATTTTTTTTTTCCTTTAATTATTTTGAATTTGGTTACCTTGTGAAGATATTGGAATGAAACAGATTTATTTCTTTTACATTTCTTGATTTCCTTTTAGTTGATTCTACACCCTTCTTCAAGGGAAAATATGATATAAATACGTATCCTTTACCACTTCAAATTTGTTATGTAGGTTCATTATATGGGTGAACACTCTCATATGTTAGTTGAATTCGATGTAAGTGTATCTTTACTTCAATTCTAATGATTGCTTAAATAACTTTTTTCACAGTTGTTAATTGTGGTTTCCCTGCCTCTTCTATTTGAGAAAATTTAAAATTTTAATTGGTTAAAGTAAAGAAAGCCACAATGCATGCAGACCATATTCTTTTGAATATTTGTTCTAGTGGAATTTAAAAGTAAAATACTCAACACATTGTTTTAGTTACATTATTAAAATTTAAAATGATTAAGGAAAAAAGAGAGATTGCCCTAAATAATATGGATATCTTATTTCATCTATAGTGATTTCTTCCTTTCTCTCTCTATTTCATTACAGATTGTTACTGTAGTACTGGAAAATTACAGAGGTCCTAACAGAAATTTTGAAAATCTCAATGATGAGGAAAAAAAAGGTCCTGAGAATATGTGGGTCCAAGAAGTGTTGAAAACTGAGGGTCACCACTCTCCTCTCATAGATGTTGAAAAGAGAATTCCATCATGGAGTAATATTGTGAACGACAAAGGCGAAGTAAATGCAACAATGTAATTACTTATTTTACTGAAAAGTTTTGAAATGGCTTTGGCTTCTTCGACTTGTTTCATTATCTAAAAATAAATTGTGCCTCCTAAATTCATGCAGAGACGGTGCAAAGGATCCGTTATTTTGGTCCAGGGTTTGCTTACATAATATGTCCAACTTATCCAAAGAGGGTACTACCATTCGTCGCATAATGGAGTCTTTATTTCGATACTTTGACGATGGATGTTATTGGTCTATAGACCATGGCCTTGCCTTTTATGTTCTAAAGGATATGTTATTTTCAATTGATGATTTTGGTATAATATTTTTCATATTAGATTTTATAAATATTTTATGAAATAAAATATTTTGTTAAATAGTTATTCTCTTCTGATTTTTCTTTCTTCCATTTTTTCTCATTCTGGTTGTTGCAGGCCAAAACACACATGTTTTACTGTCAATATTAATTAAACATCTGGATCATAAATTGGTCCTTAAGCAGCCCAACATTCAGCTTGACAATATTGATGTGATCTTGTCACTAGCTCAATATACAACGGTTCAACCTTCGGTAGCAATAATCAGTGCAGTAAGTGACCTAATGAGACATTTGCGAAAGAGCATACAATATTCCATTGATGACTCAAATCTAGGCACTGAAACAATCAATTGGAACAAAAAATTTGGAGAAGCAGTGGACAGATGCCTTTTACAGTTATCAATTAAGGTATCACTATCACGCATTTTCCAAAGACTTCAATCAAGTTTACATCGAAACATTCAAATTAATTGAGTCATGAATAAATGCTTTGGATGATCAATTTTATTGATTTATGTTGTCTTTTCAAATTTTGAAAAGCTTTATGATTTACGGCAAGTTACAAATGCTGTCATTTTTTGTTAGATAAATCAAAATAAAAGTCAACTAAGTGGCTGATCATGAACAGGTTGGAGAAGCAGGCCCAATTCTTGATGCTATGGCTGTGATGTTGGAGAATATCTCAACTATTACAGTAATATCAAGAAGCACGGTCTCTGCTGTTTATCGAACTGCTCAAATTGTAGCTTCTTTACCAAATTTGACCTATAAGAGCAAGGCAAGGAGTGAACATTCATGATGTAACTCTTCACTCAATTTCTTTGTTACTTTGAGTTTCATGGCTAAATTTACCGCTAAAAGCTTGAAACCTTTCTTTCCTTTCTCAGGCACTCCCTGAGGCACTGTTTCATCAACTACTCCTGAATATGGTCCATCCGGATCATGAAACACGAGTTGGAGCTCATCGCATCTTTTCTGTTGTTGTAGTACCAACCTCTGTTTTTCCTCGTTCATGCTTGGCTGTATCTGACCCCAAAGCACAGGGTATTCCACGAACACTCTCCAGAGCAGTCTCTGTTTTCTCTTCTTCAGCCGCCCTATTTGAGAAGCTAAGACAAGATAAACGGTTTTCAAGTGACAATACAAGTCAAAATAATAACGAAAACCTTGCGAGTACCGACCAACCAACTTCGGCAGATGAAATTACTACAAACAATGCTAATAGGGATTTGGTGAGCCTTGCAATGATGATTAAACACGAAAGATCTGACTGTGGTCCTGTAGTTGTTACATGTGTGACATAAACCCTATTCCAAATTGCCTTGGTTTGATTTCTTATGATTGTTAACATTTCTCTTTGAACAGGAGGCTATGACCCTCAGGCTGAGCAGCCATCAGATAAACCTCTTGCTATCTTCAATTTGGGCTCAGTCTCTCTCCACTGAAAATATGCCTACAAATTATGAAGCAATTGCTCATACATACAGCCTGGTGCTGCTGTTTTCTAGAGCCAAGGTGATAACTGGACACTCGTGTTGCATGATTCAAAAGTCTTTTATGATCTTCAGATAATTTCGATTCTTTAAGGGATCCCATCAGTGAGACTTTCTTTTCCTTTAACATACTAAAAATTTACTTTTGCTTGCAGAGTTCTTTTCATGAGGTCCTAGTCCGGAGTTTTCAACTTGCATTTTCTTTGCGGGGTATTTCTTTTAAAGAAGGTGAGCTCCCATTCGTTATAAACAATTTGGTTGTCCTTAGAAGTGAATCCAAACTGATATGGACTTACAGTGGTAGTAAGCTGGCTTAACCAACACGTGTCATGTATCAGCTTGTCCAAGCTTATCTGGTTTTTCAGTTTTATTGCTATACTTAAAATAGAGAGAGTATGCTAAATTGTTTCTTTTATCTGATGACCAAATAAGGAAAATATTATACTAGTAGAAGCAACAAAGTCAGCAACAGCAATTCTAGTTGTATTAGAAGAAAACTCATACAATAGCTCCTCCATTAGGCACTAACATATCTAAATTACCAAAATATTCAACATTTACAATTAATTGTTGTGGTTGAGAAGTGCCTATACATCTCTCTCCCCTGTATATGTTGTGTGTTTTAGTGCTTCTGGGGATTGATTTTATACTGCTGAAAGTATTGGAGTTTATGGTGTTGGTTACTTTGTAATTTAGGAAGTTAGTGTCTCCCATTCATGGTTGGATAGTTTCTTGGTGAACTCGTTCAGAAGGAGAAAAATATTAATTAAGATGTTCTCTTTCACTGCATTTTAGGTTAACGGGCCTAAAAGAACAGAACCAATAATGTTAATTTTCTTTGGGATAGGAATATGTATTTTGCCTCTGGTTGGTGCACAACCTACATTCCTTTAATAGATTCTACTTGTGAAGATTCAGCAAACTCTTTTATTTTTATTTCTTTTGAGGGTGGCTTGTTCTCTTGCTTTCACTCATTGACGTTTGTTTGCATTGAGGTTATTTATCCTCACATCAGTATTTTTTCCTTTAATAATTCTTATGTCTTCCAATAAAAAAATTGAAGCCAAAAAGTTGAATATGAAATGCTAAAAATGGAGTGGGTGTAAAATGGCGGTTATGCTTTTGCTTTTTTTTTTTTTTTAATTCCTGAATTCTCTTTCGGTTCTGCAATGAGGCCAGAAAGGAACAGACAGACTGTGGTAATCAATCCTTTCAGTTCTTAATTCCTACTTTTTACTTCAGGGTTATTGCCACCATCACGTCGTAGATCACTATTTACTTTGGCAACTTCAATGATTCTGTTTTCTTCAAAAGCATACAATGTTGTCTCTCTTTTCCATAGTGCCAAGGCAGTGCTTACAGTGAGAAAGGTGAGTAGTTCTTAAAGATCTTACAAGATCAGGCTAGGGCACTAGGTATCTTACAAGTTAGTTAAGGTAAATTAGTTTTGTGGAGTTGAGTTAGGCTTAAACCCAAATTCTAAGAATATTGAAAAAAGGAAGTACTGTGATTGCAAAGAAGCTATCTTATGCCTCGCTTTTCTAATTTTTATTTCTTTATCGGATTCGTGGAAGTAAATAACAATATCACCTTAATGTTTTCCTATTCTGGACTCAGGTTGACCCCTTCCTTCATTTGATTGAAGATAACAAGTTACAAGCTGTAAGCTTTGCACCTGAGAATCTGATCATCAATTATGGATCTAAAGAAGACGACAATAGGGCCTTACACACAATTTCAGAATTATTGACTTCTGAACACCAAGATCAGGAATTCTTTGTTTCGGAAATTGTCAAGAGCTTGGAAAATATGTCCAAAGTAAAGCTTCTACTTATTATATTAAATGTTAATATAGTTTAGACAGTGTAAGAAGATAAATATTTTGTATTTCTATGAACCATAAACCTTGTTGCCTTGTGTGCAGCCTGAATTATCCTCAGTGACGGAAGATTTGCTAAAAGAATTCTCACCAGATGATATGTGCCCACTTGGATTCCAATTGACTATGGATTTGCCAGAAAAGGTGTGTCTGGTAGATTTCAAGTAACTGATGTCATAGTAGGAAGCTAAAAACCGATGATATCTTGATTCATTGTTTATACATGCTTGAGAGTAGTGACTGATGTAATTATTTCTGCATTTTACAGGACGCTTCGGTTGTTTCAACTGACGATGATTATATTCCCGATATATTTGATAGTCAAATAAAAGAAAATCCAGAATTGTCGATGGAATTCCCTAGTCTTTTGAGTGCTAATCAACTCTTAGAATTAGTATGTTACCTATTTCTTATCCCCATAAATTGTTTCTGTTTTAGATTGTGTTTGAAGCTCTTCTGATATCAATACCAAGGAGATTGATACTACTCTTTGCAAATGTAGGTTTCGGACACATCTAATCCAGCAGGGAGAATTTCGGTATCAATTGCATATAATATGCCTTATAAGGATATGGCTCATAACTGTGAAGTGCTTCTGACGGGAAAACAGGACATGTCCAGATTGATGACTACCCAACAGATGCAAGAATCCTTTAGGAACTTCCCTTTACAAATTCAAGACAAGGATACCAAAAACATAGACACCTCTTCAGGTGTGGATGTGGGTTTTCAGAAGGTAATTCCTTATTAGGAAAGAGTTCAATAACTACACACTAACTGTGTAACAAAGTTTTATACAAATGTCTAATCATATTTTACTTTGGTGTCATGTTTCTAAATACATATACAAATATCTATGTGGTAATATGTGATTGAATATATGTGAAACTATTTTTGACTGTAAGTAAATACTAATTAAACTGTTTACAAAATCATACTGCCTCCATAATGAAATATAAGCTAAATAAGTCTAAGAAAGTTAATGTGGAGACTCGTCTTTGCTTATATTTCGTTACAGAGGGAGTACATGTATTACATGTTTGATAAATGTATATTCACATTTGGTGACTATATTCATTTCAGATAGAAACAATGTTTATCAAACTGTTTTACATAAAAATATGTGGTGCATTTAGTGTAATTTAAACCTTAAAGCTTTCTGTTGCAAGGCTCTAGTGCTTTCAGCTCTATGACAATATCATATACATACTCTAGTTTAAGTTCCGAATCTAATAAAGCATTACAACATGCAGATGAGAAATCCTTTCTTTGACGAGAATACTGCAATGGATTCACCCAAACCAAATTATGATCCTGTTCCACTGCTAAGTTCAACAATTCAGAATCATCCTCACTTGTTTAAACTACCAGCAGCAAGTCCCTATGATAACTTTCTTAAAGCTGCTGGTTGTTGATAACTAGTTTGTACAAATCCTACTGAAGTGTGCAGTTGATTATATCAATTTGATTTTATCAAGAAGAATTGTTGCTTTGCTGGTGCTCAAAGCTCAAGATATATCTGGAAATATATTACTGTTATTCTGATCATGATATGTATTGTATGGGGTTTCTAAATTCTAATATTCAATTTTTTAATTCTTTTCTCCTTCCTATCATTAATGTGATGGCAGGAAAACCTTTATGCTATGGAATCCTTGAAAACTACAATTTATTGGTATTTTGTTTTCATGTACTTAATTTAATGAAACCTTCCAACTTTTTTTTTACAAAAAACGATATTTTTTTATTCAAATTGGTGAAAATTACATTGATCGTGAACAATACAATTTAAATTTTCTAAAACCTAAAAGGATAAATCTACAAATAAACTCGCAACATCCAGATTCATAGCATAAATCGACATAATGCCTACAATTGTGACAGTCTACAAATATGACATAATTGAAGTGTCTGAAATACACATCCCTTCGAAGCTATAACATTGAAGATGGCAAAGTTATTGATTGAATTTGAATTTGCAATTGATTCAAGTTAACTTGTCATTTTGAACCAAACGAATACTGTAACAAAACAAGAAATCAAACACCACATCGACATAGGAAATCGAACGTTGCACCAAAACAAGAAAAACTAAATATATGTATGAAAAACATTTAGTTAATTAAAATGAATTATTAAAAAAAGTTAGAGGTGTGATTTTAGACCAATAAATGACTTTAAATCCCCTCCCCCCTAATGGATGAAGAGTCAAGAAGAAGGAGAAAAGGGTTGGAGCGGCTAACCTAATGAAACCTCCTAATGTTGATAACAAAGGAATATAGGGGTTGTTTGATGAACAAGATAATAGACAATATAGGAATAGGTTATCGTATCTTTGTCAAAATCCAGTGTTTGATGAACCAACATGATATGATAAGTTAATTCAAAACTTTATCCTATCATGTCTCTTTTGTCGAAATTTATATCCTGAATATGAGTTGGTTAGAAACTAGCAAAATAGGATAAGAACAATAATTTACTCAATTACCCTTATAAAATATAATATAATTAAATAAAATATAAATTTGTTTTATAAAATATAAAAATGTAAATCTAATCAAATATAAATATAAAAATAATTAATAGAATTTGATATTAAACTTTAATCTAATAGAATTTGATATAAAATATAGTTTAAAATATAATATAATAAAATATAAATTTGGTTTATAAA
>JBBPBP010000001.1:30777893-30790984 GCA_037974735.1 Cicer chorassanicum
GGGTGTATATCTTCTTTATTTCAGAAATTCTTGCAGACAAATGGTATTATATCACAAAGATCATGCTCTTTTACACCCCCAATAAAACGGGACAGTATAAAGAAAAAACAGTCATCTACTTGAAATTATTTGTACTCTGATGTTAGACTTCTTTGTGCCCTCTCGATTCTTGTGTAAAGCTACCTCCATTGTTGTCCATCATATTAATCGTCTGCTCTCTCAAGCCTCAAACAATTATTCCCCATTCTTAAGGCTATATGGACAACAACCCTCTTATACTAATCTTCAAATTATTGGTTGTATTTGTTATATCCATCTTCAGTGCCAAGAACGCATCAAGCTCACAACCCAATATGGTAAATGTTCTTTACATGGTTATTCAAGCCACCAAAAAGGTTTCGACTTTCTAGAAATATTATTTTTCAACTGGATACATATTTTCTCCCACTAAGATCCTCAAAACTCACTCTCCTATATCCACATTTGTCTTGTCTTTGTTTTCTTACAACTCTACAAGAAAACCAACACCTAAGCCCTTCGTGGTGTTTTAAAACCATCTGAAACCTCCAAGGCCCCTCCCAATCATTATGTGGCTATTGATATGGTACTTAGAACCAACAACTTTATGTTGAGTATTTGCACCCGTAATCATCCGATAAAGTATGATTCATCTTCACCTTTATCTTTGACAACAATTTTAGCTTTTGTTTGTATCCCTTCCTCGCCTAAACAAACCATGGAGAAAAAACGTTGGCACGATGCTATAGAGGTTGAACTTCTAGCAATGGAGGATAATTTATCGTGTAGCAAAAACTTAATAAGACCGTAAGTGCACACCTTGGGATTGTATTTTTTCACAATGATGAGTACAATAAATCTAATATTCTCTAAGTTATGGGTGTTAAACTCTTAAAAATCATATAAACAATTATAACTAATGCCTTCTTTCAAAGAATAAAAGTGTATTTTAAACTAATAACCAACCTATTTTTATGATTGATGTATTAACAAAATCCTTTAAAAGAAGACATCTTTCATTATTTCAAGAGAACCAAAATCTATTTTCATGATTTGATTCTCTTGTCCAATTTTATGGGTCAGATATCAAATTCACCTTTCTGTATATTATTTGATATCCAAGTTCGAACATGACTCTTACTAAGATTGGATTAAAATATCAATCCCCATGACAAAATGAAATAGAAATTATTAGAGATCCATCATTGGAAATCCTACAATCCCAAGACAAGGAAGATCTACTCACACATGTTCATAATAGAATCAAAGCTTAAATATAAAATATTGAAAATACAAAATAACAAAATAAAAATAGAAAACCGAATATTATTGAAACTAGAAATTTTCTAAGAAAATTACAAGAACAAAAGCAAGATAACAAGAGATTGTGAGTAGGAATCTGGGTACAAAAATGAGTATTTTCTTCCCTTTTTATAGACCTAAGTGCCTTCATGGGCTTTAATTACAAGAAACATCATAATTTCACTTAAAAAAACGGTTCACTAGCAGAAGATGAGAAGATTACGGTTGTAATGGTCATTACAACTAGACAATAATCCTTGCTGCCTTGGTGTAGCAAATTCACATTTTTTCTCGTCCAACCATTACAGCTAGGCCGTATTTCTTGTTGGAACTTGCTTTTCTTTCATCTTCTTGATCAGGATGGACCATAATTGCACCACTTGACTTCAGGGCTCTTTGCACCAAGAATCTTCACTTATTCCTTCACTCCTCCTTGCAACCAAAACAAAACAAAAAGGTAGTAAAATAGAACTAAAATCGGATTAAAAACATCATATTATCAAACAAAGCTATAAAATAGATAAATTCTAGCTTATCAACAATCAAACATGGGATGTTGTTCCTTGTCCTCCATATTTTAAACCTCTTTGTAGTAAATTTGTATTCACAGTAAATCTTTGTTTAGATGGATCGATAGATCACTACAAGGCTCAATTGGTTGTGCTTGGAAATAAGCAAAAAAATTACCTCAATTATGATGAGATATTTGCACATCCTACAGGTGTGACCTCAAGGAGAAAGTTTGCATCAAACCTCCTACGGGTATGACCTCCAATTTACCTAATAATGTTTGCAAACTAAAATGTTCTTTATATGAGTTAAAATAAGCACTAAGATTGTGGTTTTAGAAGTTTAGAACAACACCTCTTGGCTTTTCCTTCATCTAAAGCAATTATGATCCGTCTCTATTTATGCAACAAACATCAAAAGGAATTGTGATACTCCTTATTTATGTAGATAACATTGTTATCATTGGTTCAAATTAAAAGGCACTCAATACAAGTCAACAATTGACGTATTCCACATTTCCCCATGAAATATCTTGGGCATCTTCATTACTTCTTGAGATTAGAAGTAAACTTCCAAAAAAAGGAATCTTTGTCACTAAACATAAATATATTCAAGATAATATTCATCTAAATGGTCTTACCAATGCCACTGTTGATGACACTCCCATGGAAGTAATGTCAAGTTAAGATGGGATGAAGGTGAACTCCTTAGAGATCCCTCTTTATATCAAAAGTTGGTTGGCAATCTTATTTGTTATCCATGAAATGACCGACATCGAACTCTAGAAGGTGGCTGAATAGAGTTTGAAACTTTTGAAAAATCGTGTGAAAATCGTTTGAGTTGCAAAACAGAAAATTAAAACTTTTAATGCGATAGACTCGAGTATTAATCATATTGGATATTTGTATCGATTCATTGATGATATTTAAAATAAAAAACACAAATAAAATAGAGACTTATACAAGAAAACAAAAAAATTGATTGAAGTTGTTTTAAAAACAAATCTGACAGGTTTTCCAACAAAGAATCTATGAATCACAATTAATATAAACACTAAGATATTAGATTATTCAACTTGAATCAAGCCTAAGATTTTGAATTCAATGTTATAAAAAATTTATTCAACATACAAAATGAAGATAAGATTCTAAATTAGAAAATTCTAATACCATTTTTTTTTATCAATTTGCACCAAAACATAAAATGCAACCAAACTCCAAATTAAATGAGAATTAAAGAACAATGTAAATTTCAAAACATTAAAGAGTTAGGGATAGAAAAATTCATCTGACAATTTATACAAGTTCCTTTACTTCGCCCTCGCTCATAGAGTACATCTTTTTCCCATTCAATTGAATGAGAGTTTTCTTTCTTTGATTATTGATTATGAATGTTTACAAGATCCTTTGGCGGATGTTACAAAGCCTTGCAAACAAACCTTTCTTCTTAAACACTCTTCTATATAGAATCTTAGAACACCTTCCAAATTATAAACACAAATGTATCTTCAAGATGAAGATCACACCTCACTCTTGCAAGATAGACACCTCGAAACCCTTCTAGGAAACATCTAAAGATTACCTTCTTCATCCCTCGATACGCAATCCACCAATGTCCCCTTGATGACTCGTATCTAAAATAGACACCCCAACAATCAATATCACCTCGTTGTTGTTTCTCACTTCAAAACTAGATTGCACTCTTGAATTAATCAAGAAAGAGTTTTCAATCTATGAAATGATCTTGAATGCTTGAGTCTTATGAATAAGTGAAATTATTCTAGTGCTTTGTGAAGGTGCAAACACGAGAAGGGGGAGGTTGAATTGTGTTTGCCAAAGTTGATAACTTTTTGCTAATTTGATGAAGGTTGGTTGGTTTTTATGAATTACTTAGATAAGAAACAATCGTATTCATAGGCAGCAAACAATGAAAGCATAAATAATTTGACATATAGATTTATCCTGGTTCACCACTAACTTGACTATATCCAGTTCCCTAATTCAAAATGATTTAATCCACTAATTCAAATACCTTGAATTACAAAGCACCTAACCCTCCAAGCCAGTCTTCCCAAATAGACTTTTGAGGAACTAAACACCTTCATCCTACAAGCCAAGTATTCTCCTAACAACTTGACAACCCCAAATTGAAGAAGAAACTAAACCACTATCGGGTAGGATACAAAAGATTAGAACTTTAAGTGTTTGCTTCTAACAAAGCTGATAATAGCAATAACCCTCATACTCTAAGAAAAACACTTAAAAAATATTTCTAACTTGAACAAGTGTTTCTCTCTATGAACTCTAAAACATAACTTTGGAATTTTGAGCTTGAGTTCTTATACTTTTTTATGCTTTTCGAAGATCTTTTTGTTTAGCCTTAAGTATCTATTTATAGTTAAAATTTGAGCTTCAATTTAGTCTTTGTTTAATTCTGAATTGTATCTTGTTTAGATTGAGTTTGAAAATTCTTCGGATTGATTCTGTTCAGATTGCGTTTGTAAATTGTTCTGATTGATTCTATTGATATTTTGTTGTAGATAAATCTTGATCAAATTTTCTTCAAATCTTGACCGTATCATCTTTTCAACATGGTAAAATATTTTATTCAATTATAAATTTGAATCAAATCTTGTGTTACATTTTCTTCAAAAACATGAATCTTCTTTCATACTCTTTGAAGTCAAATATATTGTTCTCTTAAAATACTTTTGTTATTAAGTTGTTACCTAGAGAAGTGGAGTTGCCATTAGTGCTTTTTCTCTCAAGTTTATCTCCAACATAATCAGAATCACAATATCCACTCAGTTTGTACTTAGGAGATTTCTTGTAGAACAAGGTAAGGTTGGTAGTGCCATTTAGGTATCTAAGGATTCTCTTAACAGTAGTAAAATGTGATTGCCTAAGGTCAACTTGAAATCTTGCACATACACATACACTAAACATGATGTCAGGTTTGGAAGCGGTAAGGTAAAGTAGGGATCCTATCATTCCTCTATAGGTTTTTTGGTCAACTTTTTGGCTTGAATCATCTTTTTCAAGTGAACAAGTAGGGTGCATTAGTGTAGCTGTAGATTTGCAATCAATCATCTTAAACTTCCTAAAAAACTCTTTTGTATATTTAGTTTGATGAATGTATATACCTTTTTGACTAGGCTGAATTTTTGTCCTTAAGAAAAACTTATGTTCTCCGATCATACTTATTTTAAATTCAAGCTACATCAATTTAGAAAATTATTGGCAAAGAATACCATTAGTAGATCCAAAAATAATGTCATCAACATAAATTTGAATAATAAGAATGTCATCTCCTATTGATTTTCTAAAAAGTGTATTATCTACTTGTCCTCTTTCAAAGTTATTTTTAAGCAAGAAGTTACTAAGTCTATCATACCATGCCCTAGGTGCTTATTTTAGACCATACAAAGATTTCCTAAGTTTAAAAACATGATTTGAAAATTCAGAACTTTCAAATCCTGGGGGTTGTTTAACATAGACTTATTCATTTATATAACCATTTAGAAAAGCACTTTTAACATCCATTTGAAATAATGTAATGTTCTTATTTGAAGAAAAAGAAAGTAGGATACAAATAGCTTCTAACCTGACCACTGGAGCAAATGTCTCAGTGTAATCAATGCCCTTTTGCTAACTGTAGCCTTATGCGACAAGTCTTGCCTTGTTTCTAACCACTTCACCTTTTTCATTTATCTTGTTTCTGAAAATCCACTTGGTTCCAATAATGTTCTTATTTGGTCTAGGTACTACATCCCAAACATCATTCCTCTTACATTAATTTAACTCTTCAGTATTGCAAGAATCCGTCCATCATCTGTCAATGTTTCATTAACAGTGGTAAGCTCAATTGATGAGAATGAGCCAAACAAAGTGGTATCTTTAAATGATGATCTGACCCTCAAAGGATCACTTGAACTTCCAATGAAATGAGATGACTTGTACTTCCATCCAGATCTATCTTCTGACTTATCTTCACTGTTTCTAACTTGATCAAATTCATCCTTTGAAGATTTTTCATCTTCTAGTTTGTCTTCATCTGTTTCCTCTGGTTTTGGTAAACCTGTAGTATCCTCAACTTGCTTTGACTTTTTAAGGTCAAGCTGTTTGTCATATAACATAATATAAATAAGATAATTGAAGAAAGAAATCAATACAACCAAAACATCAGTTTTGTTTCTAGTAGTTTCTACTTGTTTCTGAAAACCAAACTTGTATGCCACTTCTGCTAAAGTGTTTAGATTTTGTGGATCTCCTTGTTCCTCTAAATTTTTGAGAACCTGCAAAATACTTATCTAGCTTTGATTTTTAAGATCAAGCTTCTTGCTATCATAGTAAACATAATATCAAACAATAATTAAATTTAAAGAAAGATATAACCTATGTGTTAAATGTTTCAATTTTTGTTTGAAAACCCTCTTATTTCTTCTTTTCTGGTTTTCAGATTCTAAATTTGCATATTCTCTGATTAGAGGGTCTGGATAAAGGGATTTGAATTCCCATCCAGGTTTGTAGTCTTGATGAATTTGATTTGAGTGTTCAAAGAAGTCTCCTGATTCTGATTGTTAATCTAACACTTTTGTTTCTGTTGATATATCAGGTTCCTCTGGTAATTTTGGAAATGATGGTGATTTTGATTCTTCTGGTAGTTCCAGTTCAGTTGATATGTGTGATTTCTCTGTCAGTTTTGATTTTGTTGATATGTGTGGTTTCTCTGCTAGTTTTGATTATGTTGATACTCCAGTTTTTTCTGATATTTGTGGTTCATCATATGGTTCTGGTTCTGATAGGTATTATGTTGACCATTCTTTCTTCCACCATATAAACAATTTTATCCTTTGGTACCCAAATCAGGTTGGGTCCTGGTTTGTTAGTTCTTAATGGTTTCTTATATTTCCATGTGGTTAGCATAGGACAAGATATTTAGTGTGACCTTTCTTATAACAAATAGTACATAAATCATTAGAGGGAACAAACTTAGGTTGAATTACTTTTTCTTGAAATCGTATTCCTCTTTTATCATTCCTACGAACACCATAAATCATAGATGCATACTTGTTTCTTTCCATACCATTATCAAGAAAATCTTAAATACTTCTTCATGCTTATCAGAGTTACATGTGGTATTTTCAATTGATGTTGAACTATAATTACTTTTTAGAGTTAAATTTTCAGCCTTAAGTTCAGCAATATCAGCTTTCATATTTTCACTCTCTGTTTTAAGTTTAGAAATATTAGTTTTCAAAGTTGCATTTTCTGTTTTATGTTAAATAATCTTAGTTTTCAGGGTTGTGTTTTCTGTTTTAAGTTCAGTAATATCAATTTTCATAGTTGCATTTTCTATTTTAAATTCAACACTTTGGTTCTTTAAAGCATTAACTTTTTTGCTAAGATTTGTATTTTCTTTCCTAATGTTTTCAGTTTCAAAGAAAATTTGTGATTCTTATTTAAAAAATTATTTATAGAAGTAATTAAATTAAATCAAGTAAAATCAGAAAATACCTCAATTTCTTCATTTGTTGATTCACTAAATCCAGACATGTTAAACCCTTGGATCTTTCCTCAAACATTGTAAAGTGCTTAGCCTTAAGACCGAGCTCTGATTCCAATTGAAGGTGCAAACACGAGAAGGGGGGTTGAATCGTGTTTTCCAAAGTTGATAACATTTTGCTAATTTGATGAAGGTTGGTTGGTTTTTATGGATTACTTAGATAAGAAGCAATCGGATTCAGAGACAACAAGCAATGAAAACATAAATAATTTGACACATAGATTTATCCTAGTTCACCACTAACTTGGCTACATCCAGTCCCCTCATTCAGAAGACTTTAATCCACTAATTCAAATACCTTGAATTACAAAGTACCTAACCCTCCAAGCCAATCTTCCAAAACAGCCTAACAACCCCATACTTTTGAGGAACTAACCACCTCGACCATACAACCCAAGTCTTCTCCTAACAACCTTTGGAACTTTAAGTGTTTTCTTCTAACAAAGCTGATAATAATAATAACTCTCATACTCTAAGAAAAAACACTTAGAAAATATTTCTAACTTGAACAAGTGTTTCTCTCTATGAACTCTAAAAAATAACTTTGGAATTTTGAGCTTGAGTTCTTCTACTCTTTTCTGCTTTTCGATGATCTTTTTATTCAGCCTTAAGTATCGATCTATAGTTAAAATATGGACTTCAATTTAGTCCTTGTTTAGTTCTGAATTGTATCTTGTTCAGATAGATTTTGTAAATTCTTCATTTTGATTTTGTTCTTATTTTGTTTAGATTGAGTTTGTAAATTCTTCAAATTAATTCTGTTCATATTTTGTTCAGATTGCGTTTGTAAATTCTTCAGATTGATTATGTTCGTATTTTGTTGTAGATAAATCTTGTTCAGATCTTCTTCAAATCTTGATCAAATCCTGACCATATCTTATTTTCAATTTGGTCAAAGATTTTCTTCAATTATAAATTTGAATCAAATCTTATGTTAGATTTTCTTCAAAAACATGAATCTTCTTTCATACTCTTTGAAGTCAAATATATTGTTCTCTTAAAATACTTTTGTTCATCTAAGTATAAAATCAACTTGGTTCCAACACTTTGAAATGATTAGAAAACCTTTCTATATGATGCATGAATAGGTTAGGGAAATGAAAAATGAATTCTAAGAGAAATAGCAACTTTGTAACGACCATAAAAACCTTAAAACTATCAAATTTTAAGTCTACAGGCTTGGTAAGTTGTTTCACATATCAAATGACTCGATTCACACAAGTTGAAAAAACCAAAAACCAAAAATGAAGTCTGAAGTTGTGTGTGTCAATTCACATAGTTGTGAGTTGACTAACCCCTTATATTGCTATTTAGTCGATTCACACACCATGTGAGTTGATTCACAACCCTAGGACTAAAAATACTAAGTTCTTGAAGTTCATAAGTCGATTCATATGCTGGTAAGTTGATTCAAAAAGATGAAAACACTTTTAAAAATGTTTGAAATGAGTTTCAAATGATGTCAATGGTATATGATCATGTATCCAACTTAATGCATGCTACAACATGTAAGTATGCTTATGCATGATAAAAACTTTTTTTCAAGCATTCTTTATTGATCAACAAAGCACCATATGGACTAAGCCAATTGACATCACACAATACACCAAGTGTAAAACTAAAGCTAACTAAGGAGACAACTTACAATTATATTATCTACCTTACCATTTCAATACCCAATATCTATGTTGTTGTCTAGACAGTTAGAAGATTCATGTGAAATTATGGACATTTGCATCTTTCAATCACAGTCTCTTATTCCCTAAAGGTGCAACTATACAACTTCAAGCATACAATGATGTTGATTGGTCTAGCTCCCCAGACGCAAGAATATCTACCACTATCTATTGGAAGTGAAAGAAACAAGATTATGTATCTAAATAATCTACTAAAGTTGGATATTGATCCATGTCTACAGCATGCTCATATGCTATTTGGTTGGGCGGGCTTCTTTCAAAACTTGGTTTTTCACAAACAAAACCAACTCTGTTGCATGCTATCATATAAGTGTCATACATATTGCAGAAAATCCAGTATACCATGAAAGAACGAAGCACATAGAAGTTGATTGTCGTTCAATTAGAGAAATGTAAGTGATTTCAAGATACAAATATCACTAAAATGTAAATTTGCATGAAAATAAATTCAACATGAATAAAATGACATTTAAAAATAAAATGATATAGAATTTAAATGCAGAAGTTAAATTGTAGGAAACGTAAATAAAAATGAAAATTGAAAAGAATGCAAGAAATTTAAATGCTAAAAAGTAAAAGACTTGGAAAATAAATGACTTGATAGCAAGTAAGTGGCAAGAATTTAAACTAAAGCTTTTAATATAACTAAAGAAGTAAGTTTCATTAAAACTATGAGATTTGAATTTTAAGTTTACAAGAGTAAAAATGACCAAAATCTTAAAATTTACTGGAAATTTAAAGGAGTTTAAAGACAGTGAACAACATATTTAGTGATTTGGGAAGCTTGAATCGTTTTTAGTTTTAGGAGTAGGCTTCAAATCTAAGTATTCATAAGAAATTATATTATAGACAACATAAACTAAGTGATTGCCCCTTAGTGACAAACCATGTTCGTGGCAATTACTTTTACTAAACTAGGTTTCATCATTAGTACAATAGATTTTGACACATTAAAAGTTGGTGTTGACTTATTCACTTCCTTCGCAGGGATTGTCTTAACTTCATGTCGTCAATATTGTTGTTGGTCTTTTTCCTTGTAACTTTGTTGTAATGAGTCAACATTCGCCTTGAAAATCTTGTCCATATTGCTCTTGACAATCTGGTCAACATTCCTCTTGACATTTTATTCGACAATCTTGGCCATTATTTGACGACGTTCATCATGAAAATATTTCCATTAAAAGAAGGACAATAAATATGAGGAATTTAGTTATTGCAAATTATCTATTCTTACAACGAAATCTAATAACAATTACCTTTTTTTTCATGCCATAACATTAAACTGGGCTAAACTAGGTGATTTGTTGAAATACAGTTAGAACCAAATTAGTTCAGATATAATACCTATTATTTATGTTTTGATGCTAAGAAAATGAAGAGAGCAATGTATCCACATACCATTTGCTTAAGTGTGTTATCCTAAAAAGTAAAATTGTCAACTATGATAACATCTATTATTTACTATTGACTAGAGTAACACAAATGTTTGTTACAAATAAGAACCGTCTAGTGCTTACCATCTGGTAAGACACAAAATGTGTTATTCACTAGCATCCTTCATATATTGTGTACTATCTTCTAGAGAAAGTAATACACAAAGTATGTATGTCTCATCAGAGTAATGACCGTTTGATATGAAATGGTATGGTGGCATAAAATACTCTACAATATGTGTTAGGTATCTAGATATATCATCCTCTGATGATTCAATGTCAGGTGATATGAACCACATATATCTTAATGATACAGCTAGCTCTGATCAATCATCTGTATATGTTCACAGTCTGTTGACTAAGTGAAATGAATGATGAAGGTCAAAATAAAAGTCTACCATCTGCTTCACCATATTCCACACAACGATGGTTGCCACTCTAAAGAGTTCATATGATGAAAGTAGAAATCACGATGACAATTGGTAAAGTAATATATGTAAGGACCATATTGGTTCAAATATAAATATCTATTGTTGATGTTTTGATGATAACAAAGCAAGAGAACAATTTCCACTAACTGGTTATTTTAAGTGTGAACATTATTTAAGACATAGCAAGAATCTATGTTGTTGAGTATCTGACATGAGTAACATAAACAATTGTGACTTTGTGATAAATGTTTAAGTGTGAAGCGCACAAAAGATATTGACAACTAATGAACAAGTGAATATGTTTACTAGTGAAAAAGTTATTGATAACTTAGAAGAAAGTGTTGTTGATCAAAATACTGAAAAGCTCTGACCTAAAGACATTAGTTCATATTACTATGTGAAACTTATCTTCTCAATAAGAAGATAAATTCACATATAAGATATTAGAACAAATGGCTCTATTCCAAACCTCTTATGAGTAAACATTTGAAGTGATGAGCAGAACAATTAGAATTGATCATGCAGTTGAAAGAAAAATCAAGTGATCAATCGTCAAATGAAAAGATAAGGAGCAAGATATTCCTCTAGTCTGAATTCGTCCAACTTTGAAGATCAAGGAAGCTCAAGTTGTCCCTACTACAATGATCTATAAACCACAATTTCCTCTAGAACCAGATTCCTCTAGAACAACAACAGATCATCCAAGGAGAATATGCTAATGCATCAACGGTAATATGTTCCCTTTGATGAAGTCTCACTTCCTTTGTGATCAAATGATGTGACTCAACAACACGAGAATCAAGGAAAATGTTAAATTATATGGAGAAAAAGTAAAAATGTAGACCGAAAGCTTACACATTAAAAATGTGTAAAGTTAAACAACTAGTTGTATGATTAAAACAGGTTAAGCTCATCCTTGACAACTCATTTTCTCAATTGACATATTCTCAATATTATATAGAGAACCTTGTTCAAATGAACAAATTTAGAGATTTCGTCTAGAATGAGAATCATAAGTGAAAATGATCTAAAATTTTACTCATAACATTCATATCATATGTCAAGTCTGAATGATCAATAGAGAGAAAGAAAAATGCATGCTCATAATTGAAAAAATATTTAAATAGAAAGTATTGAACATGAAAATCAATTGTAAAATCCTCTCTTAGGAGAGTAAATAGATATCTCTATAAATTCCGTGAACTCAGTTCACATAGCATACATGTATGTGTACGTGAATCCAATTCACATATTGACAAACATATTTTCTATTTCTGCAATTGGGCGCATGTAAACATGCGTAAATTGCGTACATCCCTAACCTAGTTCAAATTGCAATTCACGAAACAACAACAATACAATTATGTTTCCAAAACAATAGAAACACAAAGCAATGCAAAAATCTGATAAAACTTCCGAAGTTCTAGATACTGTGAAGATGGTGAGCTTCGCTCTCTTGGTTCTTTTTATTTGTGTCCTGGTCCATGTTATTGCTTTGTGTTCCCCATTTCCTTGCCTTCGTGGTTCTCATTCTCATATTAAGGATGAGAGGCAAAAAAATGGGAGGTGATACGATTGGAGAAGGAAATGGGAGAAAGGGATTTGGGTAAATTTTATAAATTTGATTTAGTTTAAAAGGTAAATTGATCATTTCGTTTAGTTTAGAAGTTGACAATGTGTGTAACCGGAGAAAAATTGGTGTGGTTATAAAAAAAAATTATATAACCAATAAAATATTTGCTCTAGGCCTCTCCAAATATTACTTTTTTGTAATTTTATGCATAGGCCACTTTTGTGTAAAAAAATGATTATAAATGTTTTGGACCAATTTCGAAAGATCTCCTTTGCAGCTAATTGTTGGCCTATTGCATTCATGTTTTTGTTCATTCATAATTTGGCCATTGTTCAAGAAAAAAAAATACAATTAAGCGAAAAAGAAAATTTATCCTTATACTTACATTTAACTTGTCCATTATTTTAGATTAGTGGTAAAAACTTGACATTATAATTGTAATTTCAAGTAATATGGTTTAAATTTCGTATGAGATAGTTATCAACTTGAAAAATGATCATTAGTGTCATAATTAATAATAATAATAATAATAATAATAATAATAATAATAATAATAATAATA
>JBBPBP010000001.1:30791538-30801641 GCA_037974735.1 Cicer chorassanicum
ATAAAAAATAAAATTTGTATAATTTTTAACATTCTAAATTAAATGACAAATAAGTTAAGGTGATTAATTAATATTTTAATATCAATAGACACAGATGATGTATGTTTTAAATTATTCTAAGTTATGTTTTATTTCATTTAAAATAATACTCATGTTTTGTAACCAAAAAAAAATATTACTCATATTAATAAACCATTATTTGTGCTAAATGCCTTTGTATGTTTTAAAGCAAAATAAGCCTTTTTAAGCAAAATTTTAGTACATATTTATTTTATCTAATATAAGATTAGAGTACAGAAAAAAAAATTAGTCATTTAGTTGATAATTGATTCGTTGCTTTGATTTTATTTTTCGTTTTGAATTTTCATTGTGTGAGTAGTTCTTGTCAGTGGCCAAAATATATTAAGGTATGTGTTTTTAATTTATATGTCTCTTTTTCATATGTAATCTGTTAAGTATTAAGTAAATATTTATATTCTAAATTATTAGTCTTTTTTCAATTGTAGCAGAGATCAACCTTTTTTATGTATTTGGCTGGAGCATAAACTAGAAAAAATTTAAATGGATTAGCTTTATTATCGATTGAAAAAAAATTGTTAAACGAAATCGATTACAATAATTTGATAAATGTTTTTGCATCAAAAAAAGTACAAAAGATCAGTTTTAAATAAAAATATTAATAATTTATTTATTAACTTTGAAAAAGTTATGTCTCATAATTTCGCTTTAAGCCTCATAATGGGTTGGATCGGCCCTTATATATATCGAAAATGTTTATGCATAATCTCCACTAGAATTACTTGGTGAGTTTTTTCTCTGCCTAAAAATGTATAAATATAATAAATTCAAATTAACTAATTATTTTACATAAAGTCATTGGTTGATATGAAGTTGTCCACTTAGATAGTCATTCTACTTCTATACCACTCTCAAGTTTTTAATTTTCATTATATAATAAGAAATATATTTTGAACGTGGAGAATGGCAAAAGCTGAGCCAAGATGTACACTGAATTTACCGGTCGAGTTCTATACTATACTACATATGAACATCATAAAAACCTGTAGATGATTACATAATAATTGGGATATTCGACAAAATTTCCCTGTTATATATAGGGATATATATACTTGTATCATATCGTATATATGATATACTCATGGCAGAATCTTTATTCGTGTAATGCGCTAGCTTACCTCCTTTTTGCTAACTTCATCCAGTTATCTGTCAGAGGAATATTAGTGTTTAAAAGCAAAGGTAAAATGGCGAAATGAAATAAAATCCCAAGTTAGAGAAACATTCATTAAGCAATTTATCTGAAACGAAAAAAAAAACGGATTATTTTGAAATTCTTAAATATATGTGCAATTATATATCATCGATCTTTAATGGATAAATAAAATATGGGCAGATTTTTTTTATTATAATGCTGAATTTAGATTGTATTTTTTTAATATACGATTTAAATAAATACTGAATTTTATAGTATTATAAAAATCAATCTAAAATAATTGATTAATGAACAATAAAAAAAACATGTATATACCGTATAAACAAAGGGATCATGGCGCCCGCCTGAGCCTGATCTTTTCACGGCATCCACCCTAAGCAACCTGCACATAATTCATTCATAGAGAAATACTAGTAACAAATTTTTTATTATACATGGAAGTTTAAATAACGTTTAATCATTAATTTTTTGAACAAACTTTTATAATTATTTTAAATCCCAAGGAAAAGAGTATTTTGGTGTACTTTAAGTTGCTTATTTTGTAAAAATATTTTATCATTTTTAATTTTTAAAATATATGTTAATTATAATTTGTTAATAAAAATGTGAGACTTTCCCTTAAAAAAAAGATGCGAGACTTGAGTTAAAATATTATGATAGAAAAAAAAAACGAAATGTTAGTTGGGAAACACATCTCTAAAAATAATTCTTTAATATTTTCATTGATTTTTAAAATACAGACAATTTTTTTAATTTTGTAAGAGTTTTTTGTCTTTTTTGTTTTTAAGAAGTAAAAAGAACACAATCTTTTTTTAAAAATGGAAAATATTTTAGAAAAGTAATGCAAAAGGTGTGCACCTATGGATTTGAACCATGGGTTCATATACATTAATGAGTATATAACCATAGTTTCCTTCTAATTATGTGAAATAATCTATTGCATGTGTGTGTGTGTCTATGAGAGAGAGAGAGAGAGAGAGAAAATCACATTCTGAGAGCTTTGCTAGTGTCAGGGCTATCACCGAGCATTTCACGAATCCTCAATTCCGAAGAACCACCGAGAGCGAGAAACTTCAATATGGCTTCGCCGCGCCGACGCAGATGTGGAGTTCCGACATAATTCTTGGAGCGGCGCTGCTTAGCCGGAGGCGGCGTCCCACGTTCCATTTCGTTTTCCATCACACTCGTACATCTGCTTCTGTTAGCATAGCGCAAGCTTCGCGCGCTGGTAATCCCGCTTGAGTTGTTCGATAAACACGACGTAGCCTCGCCGGAGACAGAAACCGGAGACACCTTTACCGTTGTGTCGACATTCGGTTTCCGGTCGCCGGAGCAGGAGGAGGATGTCCACAATACCTTCGATCTACTCTTCCTCGCAATCTTTCACAAACCAAAATTCATCGGTTTAATCAGATTTGAAAACATTACGAACTGAATTATAAAAAACAATTCAAAAATTTAAAAACAAAATCTAAAACGATCAATTGTTCGAAATTTCGTATCGAACACATCAATCGAACACATCAAGTTCAATTTCAAAGCAGAATCTCAGAAGTAAAACGAAAAATTGAAATGAAAAGCAATTGATCTGAATTTACAAGTTCATTTTCACAATAATTTTTCAGATAATTCAAATCGCTTGATCGAAACAGATTCTAATTTCAAACAGTAACAGATAACGAAACAGAACAAATTCTTAATCAAAGCAGAAAAGAAAACAAAGTACATAAAATCGACCTTGAACTTCATCTGATGATAACGAGTAGTAGCAGAGAAGAACGAAACAGGACGCGATTTGATCTCATCATCGTTATCTGAAGAATCACCATCGTCGTTGATGAGAAGTGAACACGAAGATGAAGATTTGTCCGAATCGCTGAAAAACGAACTCTCTCTGAACCTCTTTCTACTGATGCTACTGCTTCTTCTTTCTTCAGGAACTTCATCGTTGAAATTGGAGTAAAACCTTTAGAACAAGAAATTTGCAAAAATTAAGAGTGAAGATTAAAAAAAATGAAGATAACATAACAGAAGCATGAATGTGTAATGGTTACTTTGGAGTGGAAAAAGATGGAGGTATTGTGTGGAGAAGAAGCATAGCAGATGCAACCGTTCGTTCTTCAGAACTCGGAAACGAAGACATTGTTAGTTAGTTAGAGAGAAGCGAGAAGCTTCACTCTATGTGTTTCTATTTTTGCTTTTGAAATTTCGCGGGTATATCTCAACTTTTTCAAATTTTTCTCTCTCTTCGTGTGACTTATGCGTGTGCCTTTCTCATATTTTTATATTATTTTTTAAACTTTTATATATAATAATATGTTTTTTTATAAAATAAAAATAGTTTCTTATATTAATTTTACTTACTTTTACAAGCTACTCCCTCTGATCACTGTTATAAACAAAAATAAAGAGTATCAAATCTTAGTCACTATTATAAAAACAACTAACTACTTTTAAATCATTTAAGGTTATTATTCTTAGTATATCTTTCATTTAATTAAAACATGTTTAATGTAGATAGTCAAATGTTGAACATTAAAAAAAGACTCTAAAATAAATTTGACCTACATTTTGCGTGAAATTTAGAAAAATTATTGCATTTAACTGAATTTTTTAATACCCGTCAAGGTAGTTTTTTTTCTTTATAATTGTGACCAGGTGGAGTAATGTATATAGTATTCGATTTTTTTATTGAAAGGAAAATAAAGAGCTAAGGAACCGAGTTAGAAAAACATGCTCCCATAGCATCCACATGAACATAAGTGTCTAATAGTGGGAAAGAGAAATCCAAAATAATCATATCAAAGGTATTCACTCATATGAGCTCTTGTCGCAAGTCAGTCAACATATTTAGTAGCGTCATGTCCAATAAGGTGACCATAAGTCTACTAGTCAAAGGAGGTTAGGATCAATAATGGGTTAGAGGGGCAATAAAGGTATGCCCTTTATTGATGAATTTCACCACAACACTCGAATCAACTTAAAAAAGATCATATTTGAAATGAAGATTTCTAGCCAACTTGATTTCGTAAACAAGGGCAATAAGTTCTTCTTTCAATGCATTATAAGGACTTAGTTTGGCATAAATCACTTAATCATGTGGCCTGTATTATCCTAACAAGGCCTCCATAAGATGTGCTACCAGAAACTTGCAAAAATGAGTCGTCTACATTAACCTTCGCTATACCTTGAAGGGGATTCTTCCAACATGAATCTCCAACTTTACAGATAAGGGTACCCACTTCTTGAAAGTTGTTATTGAGACTCTTTAAGGTAAATACACAACTCTTATGCTAAAAGTGAATTTCTAGAAAATGTATTCGTTTAAATATCTTATTTTGTGCTTAGAGTATATTTAAATGATTTTTGTGGTTTTCTAGAGTTAGCTAAACTTTAAAATAATTTCTCTAAAGTCTTAAGAATATTTTTGATACTCAGATTTGTCAGCTGAGGTCCAGCCGGCTACTCTGGAAGTTGTTGGAGAACAAACGTAGTCGATTATCCATAGTTGTGAGTAGACGACAATCATCGTCATATATTTTTATAAGGCTATAATTATTATTTTTACTTGCTTTCTATGTTAAAGTATTTATTTTTAAAAATGGGGAACACAACCTTTGAATTTATCTCGATTTCGTCATTTATTTATCTTTATGGTCTTTGTTATATAATATGTTGGTAGTTTGATTTATTTATGAGTTATAAGGTATTTAAATATTGAATTGTTATACAGTTGAATATGTTTTTCATGAGTTACGATGAAATGAGAGACGATTTTTAATACGTATTTTGGAAATCGTTGTTAAAATTATGAAATCGTTAACGGCGTTAGGTGCACCTAGTTACCTCGTTTTGATTAGGGAGAGTTACCCGTTCGATGGAGCCTCCCCTATGAGAAATGTCATTCGTAGGAGGAGAGAGCTATCAACGAGATGTAACCCTAACTGATGCGTGATGATGCGTTGCGGGATTGAGAGGAGAGGGCTATCCGTTAGATGGAGCCACCCCTAAGGGAAATGCCACCCTTAGGAGGAAAGGGTTATCAATGAGATGAAGCCGCCTCTTGGTTCAAAAGAATTTGTATTTTTACTTGTTTGATTTCTATGATGATTTTAAGGTTAGTCATTTTGATTTCGCTTCGCTATTAATTGGATTTTTAATATTTCTATCTGAACGGCTAAATTATAAATTTAATGATTTTATTATGTGTATAACATAATCACCACAAGATTGTAAAACAGTTATTCGTGCCTTTTTGTGTTTCCCTTCTAGTTGATAGTGGTTGTTCTCTCCTCACTAAGTCTTTGTGACTTACCCCCTTCATGTTGTTTATTTTTTCAGATTCACAGGCAGCTGAGTAGCAAGCTGTTAGTAAATTCAAGTCTCAATCATATTTGTTTTAGTAGGCCTCTTTGATCGAGGACCCTTTTTTGTAAAGTCTATTGAGTCGTAATGTATTTTGCAACTATTGGAGTCTAAAAAGTCTTTGGGAAATGTATTAAACAATTAGATTATGCCTTTGAGATATTACTGAATTAAAAGTGTAAACAAGGATTTTGTAAATTTGGAAACTTTGAAGTTATAGAGGATACTTTGTCGAAATTTTGAGAAAAATTATATATATTTTTGAAATGATTATTCAGAACTATTTATTTGATAAATTGTTAAGTTAGTTGATAGGCTTGTCAGGCTAGGAGTATAACTTGTGCGCCGGTCACGACGTATAGTTTTCGGGTTGTGACATCTTGCCACAAGTAAGTCAGTACATTTATCATCGCCACGTCCAATAAAATGAATATAAATTTTAACAGCGCTGCCCTTAAAATTGCATATCCAAATTAAGATATCTTTGTCATGGCCTTAGAGAAAGGTTTAAGCTTGGGAACTTTCAATGAAGCCCTAACTCTATGCAAGGCAAACTCCATGAATGAGATTCAGATGAAGGTTGAGAAACATATCGAGGCTGAGGAGATTGCTTGAGAGAATGGATCTAGAGAGAATGCTCAGCTAGAACTTGGAGGTTGACTAGACCAAGAGGGCTCAAGAAGGTAATGAATACTTAAATTAACAAACGACAACCATTCAATCCTCGTTCCATGGGAAATAAAGGCAAGTATGGCATAGTTTATTGATTTTTTAATATTTCTTTTATCTTTGTAATAAATCAATCAAGGTAAATTGTGAACCTCCTACATTATAGGGACATATTCGTTAGACACTTTCCTTCACGTCATAATAGGGTTAGCCGAGCAGAACCACATCTTCAAGATATGGGTGAGTATCTATATAGACTCGACCCTTAGAAAAATCTATGTTATAGGTAAAGATCCATTCGGGACTTTTCTTGACTTCATAATAAGGGTGGCTGAGAAAAGCCATGCATTCAAGACCTAGACGAGTATCAGTATAGACCCGACCCTTAGGAAAATCTATGTTATAGGAAAATATTCGTTGGAGATTTTCCTTGACGTCATAATAAGGTTGGTCAAGCAAAGCTACACATTCTAGACCTAGGCGAGTATCGGTATAAATTTGACCCTTGTGAAAATGTACGTTATAGGGAAAGTTTATTTAGACATATTCCTCGACGTTATAATAACAGTGGCTGAGCGGAGCCACGCCTTTAAGACTTGGGCGAGTATCGGTATAGACCTGACCCTTAGGAAAATCTATGTTAGAGGGAAAGATCCATTACAGATTTTCCTTGACATCATAAGAATGTTGACTGGGTAGAGATACACCTTCAAGACCTGGGCGAGTATTGTTATAGACCCGACCCTCATGAAAATCTACATTATAGGGAAAGATCTGTCAGAGATTTCCTTGATGTCATAATAAGTGTGTTCGGTTAAAGCTACACCTTAAAGACCTGGGCAAGTATCGGTATAGACCATACCTTCAGGAAAATCTACGTCATGGGGAAATATCTGTTATACTTTCCTTCACGTCATAATAAAGGTTGTCAAATAAAGCCACACCTCCAAGAACTAGGCGAGTATCAGTATAGACCCGACCCTAAGGAAAATCTATGTTATAGAGAAAGATCCTTTAAAGATTTCCCTTGATGTCATAATAATGATGATCAATTAGAATCACACATTCTATGTTATTGGGAAAGATCAGATAAAGACTTTCCTTGATGTTGTAATAAGTATGATCGAGTAGAGTCCCACCTCTAGTAATTCATAATAAAGGAGAAAAATGATAGTACACACAAACACACAAAAAGATGTCAGCGGAACTAAAAGTGTAGCAGATAATAACACTAGTGGGTAAAGAAGCTCAACTCAGTTACAAAAACAACATAGTTAAGGTCCAAAAGTGACCACACAAAATTATTAGAGTAATGAACCAAAGATTGTCTTATAGACGATGCAAAGCAATACATCAGAACATGAGGAAGAATAAAAATAGTAGAATAATAAGTACTAAATTTGATTACTAGATTAGGCTCTCCTATCAAGTTGAAAAGGATCATGTTCAACTAAATGAATGTTGCCTAATCATCAACATAAGCATCAAGAGCTACAACCTAGAAGAAGGAAGACTAAAAGTTCAACAACTGTCAACTCTTTGTTAGGGGCATGCAAGATGAATACAACTTGGCACTAAAAGGCATAGATGAGCCCAAATTGGTACACAAAGGGGTTTTTGTAGAACCTTGTTTGACGCAAAGAAAGGTTCAAGGCTAGGGTAAAATTATAATCACAAATCAACGAGATTAGAGGGTGGACCCCGACCTCAACTCAACGTGAGAAAGGTAGAGGGCGAGGCTGAGCTCCTATCAATATGTGGACGATAAGGCAGAGCTCACCTCAACCATAGGAGAGAGTGAGGATGACTTCCCCTAGGTGCTAGGATACAATTGTAAACACATATCAGCGAGAGAAGTGGGTGGGGGCTAACCTCACCTCTACGTACAAAAGGAAAGGGAGAATAAGAGCTCACCTCGATAGCTAATGGAGCTCACTTCAACATTGACAAAAAAATAATATAAATAAATAATAAGAAGGTCGATGTGGCATCTACCATAACTAATTCGAAAACCCAGATGTGTAGAGAGAATAAGATGACGACGAGTTAGCCTCAATGCTAGTTCTATATGTGACCCCAACATGCCGCTACAAGGAAAGATGATGTCAAGTCCACCTTGGTGTTAATGGACCTTCCTAGGTGCAAATCAACTATGTGGGCTTCTAAATAATTATGGCTCATAGAGTAAGAATAAAAAAATGAGGGGCAAAATTACAAAGGCATAAAAGGCAGTTGGGGAAATAGAGATGAGTTGCAGAACATGTACTTGTGGACTAGGACTAGTACAACCCGACCTGATAGAGAACAAACGTCTATATCTCAACACACTTCACACTTGGTGGACTATGGACTGATACATACTGACCTAATGAAGAACAAATATCTACGCATTAATAGGGTTAACTAGTTATCTATGCCTCAACAGGTTTGACGTTTTGTGGATTGTGGACTGGTATTTGTCGACCTAATGGAGAACAAATGTGTATGCCTTAACAGGCTTGAAGTGTGGTGGATTGTGGACTGGTATGGATGACCATATTGCGTGGCCTATACTATTTCATCTTAACCATCTAATTCCAACTCAACACTAACTCCACCATTTAGCTTTGTTTAGACATTCAGCTCAACCTAGCTCATCTCAACTATTCAGCTCAGCCTAGCTCAACTCCACCATTCAGTTCTTGCTAGCTCAACTCAATCACTCAACTCAGCTTAACTCAACTCCACCATCTAGCTCAACCTAGCATAGCTCAACCAATCATCTCAGCCTAACTCAACTCCACCATTTAGCTCAGCCTAGCTCAACTCTACCATTCAAATCATGTTGAGCTCTACCTTGATCAACTGCACCAAGCTCACCCTCAATTCAACAACACAAGTCATTTCAACAAGTTGTTGTCCAAGTGAAAGTTGTGGTTCTCTGGAGAAGCGTTCCATGACATGCCAGGCATCTTTCCCAGATGAGTGATATGAGCTATGTGTGCTCCAACTCCACGTCGCATATACTGACAAGCTATCTGAAATAATGTATTTTTTACCTCATCTATTTCTGAGTACTATTGGAGCTCCACCTAGGTAGCTCCATAGGATAGCTCATCTTTGTAACTTATGTTTACATACGTGAACAATATTAATTGATTATATTAATTTATTCTACATTACACAACATATAATTCATCTGTCTTCTGGTTCTTTGGTGAAAACAACAAACGTTCCATTTTCTTGGTTTCTCAATTTTTATTTTCAACCTTCTTCCATTTTTAGAGTTTTTTTTCCATAATATCCCTCTTTTTAAAAAAAGTAACCAAAATGCCCCTTTTTTGAATTGTGTTACCAAACTGCCCTGTTTTTTGGGCCTCGTTACAGGTCGCAACGGGGGGGTGCGACCTCCTGAAGTCACAATTTTGGCAGGCCCAGTTGGAGGTCGCAGGCCGGGGGTGCGACCTCCTTCTGGGGTTTTTTTTTTTTTTGTCTTTTTCTGATGTTTTTAAATTTTTAATAATTATTTAATTATAATAATAATAATTAAAATAAAACATTAATATTAATAATAATAATAATAATACAATAAAATTAATAATAATATTTATAAATAATAATAATAATACATTAGTAAATATTAATAATAATAATAATAATAATAATAATAATAATTAATTTATAAATAAATAAAAAACAATACATTAATAAATAATAATAATAATAATACATTAAAAAGATTATTATTAATATTTTAATATTATTAATAAGTTATAAAATAATAATAATAATAATAATTAATAAATAATAATATTAATATTAGTACATTAGTAAATAATAATAATAATAATAATAATAA
>JBBPBP010000001.1:30804621-30842518 GCA_037974735.1 Cicer chorassanicum
TCAGAAAAAGACAAAAAAAAAAAAACCCCCCAGAAGGAGGTCGCACCCCCGGCCTGCGACCTCCAACTGGGCCTGCCAAAATTGTGACTTCAGGAGGTCGAACCCCCCGTTGCGATCTGTAACGAGGCCCAAAAAGCAAGGCAGTTTGGTAACACAATTCAGAAAAGGGGCATTTTGGTTACTTTTTTTAAAAAGAGGGATATTATGGAAAAAAAAAACTCCCATTTTTTTGAATCATTAATCATAAAAAAAAATTGTGTAAACATTTCAATCCATTTTTATTACGAGAAGCAGTGACTGCGCTAAATCCACCTTTGGTTATGTCAACATGCAAAAACCTAAGATCGGTGACTACGCTAAATTTTCTTTGTTTGGTCATTACAAAGTCTTACTAAAAAATCAAAATAAGACATTAATAGTGATTATGCTAAATCCTCTTTTGATTTGATTACTACACAAACCGTTTCAAATCTCAAAAACCTAAAATCAGTGGCTTCGTGAAATCCTTTTTTGGTTTGGTCATCACAAAACTCAATTAAAAATTGATGATAAGATATTAATAATGGTTACATCAAATCCTCTTTTAGTTTGATTATTGTGAAAATCGTTTAAAGTTTTAACAACGCAAAAATTGATGGCTACGCCAAATCCTCTTTTGATTTGGTCATCACAAGATTTTAAATAAAAAACAAATTTAATTACTACATGTACTTGCAACGCCAAATCTACTTTTGATTCAATCATCAAACAAATTCAAAAATCAATGACCACACTAATTCTCTTTTAGTTTAGTCATCGCAAAATTTTCAAATAAAAATCAACTCAAACATATTAGTAATGGTTGTGTCAAATTCTCTTTTGATTCAGTTGTTACACATTTAAAAAAAAATAATAAATCAATATTTTGAAAGTTAAAACTCACCAACAAACAAACATTTTCTACCTAAGAACTACGTAACCTTTGATTTCTCCATCGTACCCAGAGATACGTAGGAGCATGAGACCAATCCTGTCAAGTGTACTACCAAATAATTTTCTTAAGTCTTTCAAATTATCAATTTTTGTTTGTTTTAATAAAGGGAAATAAAATATTTTTAGAAATTAATATAGTTTTACACAATTAATTAGAGGTAACCTTTTTAGAAAGGTTGTTGTAGGGTGCTAATACATTTCCTATGCATAATTGACTCTCGAAATTTAAATTTGGTTCAAAAGACCACTTTTCTCTAAAAAGGGTTTTGTCCAATATTTTTCTCAACTAAATAAATTATTTGTAACGACTCCATTGATCAAGAATATATTGGTGTAAGCCCTAGCACCAATCTATTTTATATAGATTATTATTTGTATCATGAATTTCAATCATATATCTAATTTTGGTTATATGTATAAGGTATCCTTTATTATGTTATTAGTAGTATACTATAATAAAGTGTTTAGATAGATAATTCATTTAATAGAACATCAAGTGTGACGTGATCGTGAGATCCTATTGAACATTAGAACACTATTCTTAAAGTATCCATAGACAAAGTAGTATTGTTAATTAGGACGACAATAATACATCGAGACTATTATTTAAGTATACTGATGACCACATCTCATGGATCATGTATATGATATATCAAGTTGTCACATTGGTATAAATATTAAGTGTAATATTTATACTAGATTGATGTGTCATAAGAATGCTACATAATTGTTGTGTAAGTCTCATTAGCGATTCTCCTGCGACCATAGTAAGTAGTCCTTCGACTTGAAGTCATTATGATCCCTACATGGGGAGTTGTAGGCTTTAAGGCCATCAAGCGTTGTCTATAACAAGACAACCATATAGGTGGTTATTAGGTCTGCAATAAACCATGTGGAGGGGTATGAGTAATGTAGATAGGATTCGTCCCTCCTACATAACACGAGTTATGTCTTGGGCCACTCGATAAAGTTGAAGTAGCAATGTCAATTTAAAAGGAAGGGGGTTTGAATTGTAAGGTTGCCTATTTAAAATTTCATGTTAAAAACTTTAAGAAAAACAACTCAAGAATGATCTTGGTTATGAAAACAGAAAACAGAGAACGTTCTTGGTTCTGGAAACAGAAACGGAGAACGTTCTTGGTTCTGGAAACAGAAACGGAGAACGTTCTTGGTTAGTTAAAATCATAGTTTTAATTTCTCTATTTAATTTGATAATTTAAATGGTTGAATGTAAATAGAGATAAGGAAGAGATACCACATAATGATATATCCTGGTTCACCCAACTCGGGCTACGTCCAGTCCTCAAAACTGTGAGATTTTCACTAAGTGTTCAAAAACGGAGAACAATCTTTGGTTTACACAGGTAAGATCGACCTTGATCTATAACACCAATTCCTTTCCACCTTGAAAGGATTCAATCAAGTCACCTAACAGTTCTGATAGGATTTTACAGTTCACTTTTTAATCATACTCAAACTATAAACAATCCTTATAGTTGAGTTTACACAATAATGATTTAAGAAGATTGGTTGAATCTGATTATGCTCAACTCGTGTTTGAGAATAGATTCAGGTTAAAAGAACTCAGTAAAACAAACTGGATGTATGAAGATAGTTTCAGAACTGATTCTCTTGTGAATGAGAAACTTTCAAGTATGTAAGTGTATGTGATTTGATGGATATTCTTAGCACTTGAAGTTCTAAGTTTTGCTGAGTATTAGCCTTCCTTTTATAGACGTTTAGAGCATTTAATAATGGTCAAAAGAGCTGTTGGTAGTGCTCTGTCAGTTTTGACTAAAACTAATATAAGTGAATAAAAATAATCCAGCCTTTGAACAGTTTTAAAATTTGTTTGACTGGGTTGTTTTATTCATTCTTGATCAGATTGCCTACGTGTTTAATGATCCTTTAAGAAAACAGTTTGGAAAAAATTCTTGATATATTTGTTGATGATATATCTTTGATCTGGAGACTTGAATCTGTCCAAAACAGTTTGGAAAGTAATGAACAACTTCTGCAAAAATAAGGAGATTGATTCTGCAGAAACGGAGATTGATTCTTCAGAAACTGAGATTGATAATCAATCTGGTCTGTTAGTGTTCTGAATTATCTGGAGATTGATGATCAATCTTAAGGTTCAGTCTTGAATTAACTTTCTTGACAGTTCAGGCTGGAGAAAGTTACAACTCGTTTTATTTTGCTTGATTCATGACCTTTTAACTTAGTGATTCGAATGCCTTCTTTTACTAGAATGATTCATGTTTGTTCCTTGCCAAGTACTGATAACATCAGCATAAGATACATAGGTAGAATCTTCTTCAAACTATCGGAGATTGATTGTTCTTTAGGCTGTGATGAAGAGTCTTGATCCTGGAGAACATTCTCCATTTTTTACATATTATAGTCAAAAATGTTATGTTCAGTTTTTTATCTAATTTCTTTGCTTTGCTTGGTTCCTATCTTTGAATAAAAACACTCAAGCACAGGTTAAATTAACATAACATTTAGAATCATAATTAGCGCTCTTAATTAACCTTTGTTTATTTTCATCAAAACTTAATTTGAGAGTTTGTCTTAACAATCTCCCCCTTTTTGATGATGACAAACATGTTAATTTAGATTTTAATTGTGATTCTAATTTTAATTTTGAAGAGCGTAGAAGCTCCCCCTCAATTGATGCAGCACATGTATTTAGACAGTAAATAGATAATGCAATCAATTTTTTTGCATAATGAATATTTCATTAATTTTAAAAATAAAAGATTTGCAAAGTACAAGACAGAAGTGCCTAATTACAAAAAGGACTTCTAAGTATCAGAATATATAAAAATCTAAACTTAATTCTCTCCTTTTGTCATACAAAAAGGAAGGAGAAAAAGACTCCTATTTAGCCAAAGATGGAGAAGATCCTTCGGAAGAGGCAGATTTGGAAGGATCTGGAATCGGTTGAGGAGTTGGAGAAGGATAAACAAGAGGAGGATTCACACCAAGCTTGGGAGCAAGTTGCTCTGTCATCCTGGTCCGTAGTAGGGTAGTCTCTAAATCTTGCTGAGTTTGGCGGGCCAGAATAAATTGCAGGGTTGCCATAATCTCAAAGTTAGTTGGTTCCCTTGGTGGAGTGATAACAGGAGGAGGGGCAGGAACAGCACATCATGATGGAGTAGACGTGGTAGAGATTGTAGGTAAAGTGGCAGGTAAGGGATGAGGGGAAGGATGAGAGGTGGAACCTTGGTTGATGGAAGGGCCAAGAGTGGTTGGAAAAGTCAAAAACTGACTAATTCCAAAGAATGACGAACTGGTTGTCTAGGGGGAAATATATGCAGGTGACATAGCTAAGATACTTTGATAGGGGAGTAAGGTGCACATATTATCTGGTGGAGACCGGAAATATTGGGAGTAGGATGTAAAGTCAGTGGAGGAGAGGGTAGATGGTTGTGGAAAAACGGAGAAAGATGGAAGATTTGTGGGGAGTTCTGGAGAACGTTCTTGAGTAGGCTAGGTGCTCTGTCTGTAGATGGGGAGGCTGAGGCTGGGGCTGCAGCTCTTCTCCTTGCACAACGTTTTCTTTTAAGGGTTGTTGGGAAGGAAGAAGTTGTGGGGGCAGGCTGTTTCGATGCTGTGATTTTCATGTGGGCAATGTTTTTGGTTAAGAATTTGGAGATTTTGAGAAGGGATTTTTCATTTGACAATGGGATTTGAAAATGCTTGAAGACTTTTGTTAAGATCATACCATAGGGAACGATATTTTTCTTATATTTTTTTGTGGCTGCAGCGATCATGTGATGGATAATGAGATGAGGCAGATTGAGGCGTTGACAGTTGAGGAGATGATAAATAATCAACGCATCATTGTCAGAAATATACTCATGACTTCCACAGTGGGGAAGAAGAATATGTTGGCTCATGCTGTGGAAGATTTTGGGGAGAGTTTTGAGATAGGTGGACAGATACCGAGTTGAATCTTCTTGAAACAAATCAGACAAAAGGTTTGTCTGGTTGAGGTTAAGGGCTGAATACCAGTTGCTTCCAAAAATAGCAGGACCTTCAGTGGGGAGGTCCAAAATGGAAGCTAGGATGTCAGGGGTTAACTGGATCTCAATTCCCTTAATGATGGATATGATGAGAGATTTATCAGGGAAGGTTTTGGCTTGACTGTAAAATGCCCTAACAACATCTGGAAAATAGTGTTCAGATGTTTGCAAAAAGTAGGTCCAGCGCAAAGCATCAGTGAAGTGTTGGACAACATTGCCATACCAGTTTGTCAAAGACAAAAACTCTTCCAATGCCAATGGGTCGCTAAGCCCATTTGGCTTTAAACAGCTTAGTGGCCGTGACAGGGATCAGAGGAGAGGAGTGAGGTTTGGCTTTTTTGGAGGGAGGAGAAAGTTGTGGAGATGAATCATAGGTTGAGGATAAGGATTCAGAGTTATGGGATGAAGAATGTTATGGGGTTAGAGAACGTTTTGTTGGTGGTGAAGGAGAGGAAATATGAATGGGAGAACGCTCTTAAACAGGAGAACGTTCTTGGTTGGGGGAGGGAGATTTTGGAGGAACTGGAGAACGTTCTTGCTTGGGGAGGGTGAGAGTTCACAGGGTGGGGAACGTTCTTGAAGTGGAGAATGTTCTAGAGAGGTGGGTGTAGCTTTTCTCAAATTTTGTTTGGGAGCAGTGGATTTCATCCTTTGGGGATTTTTTAATTTTTTCTTGGCTAGAAATTGAGAGAGTGTAATGGTGGTTTTTATTTTCATAGGTGGAGGTGTTGGGTTGTTGTTTTTAGGAGAAGAAAAGAGTTCATTAATCAATCTCCTTTTTTGGTTTGGAGGGGTTGAGTGAGACGGTCCAAAGGAGAATGGTGATTTGGATAGAGTGATTGGTTTTGTTGGGGTTATGTGATGAGGTGTATCAGAGGATTCATCTGAATTAGAATCAGAAATGATGAAATAAGCAGGTTTGGTGATTGGGGTTTTTGAAGTCTCAATTCCTGCCATGACTCTCATAAAGCGTCTCTTTGGTGCTGGGGGATTAATGTGTCTCTTTGGTGTTGGGGGATTAATGTAGGGTTTGCGTAAGTGTGGGGGAACCTGAGCAAGATTAGTAGAAGGGCAAATGTAAAGAGGGGGAAGAACAGTGGACAAGGGATCAGGGATAATGGGGTAAGGGTTTCTTTCAGGGGAAGATGAAAGATAATATGAAAAAGTGGTGTTTGATGAGTGTGCTGCAGGTGTTGGTCTTGGTGGTGGAGAAGGTGAACGACTAAAGGATTTTGATGGTGCAGATGATGGTGATGGTGTATTGGTGCATGCATTTTTGCGCACAGATTGTTTGGTTCCAGCCATTGTTTTAGAAAGAGTGTACATTTGAGGAAGATGAAGTTTCTGAAGATGAAGGGTTGAGTGATGACAGTTACCACGTTTTTGTTCTTTTTAAGAGAGAAAGCAATGATTATTTGAACCTAGGGAAGGAGAAGAAGTTTGGGGGCGGGAAACTGATTGACAGCTTGTCAGTGTGCCTTTTGAAGACAAGAAGACATATGCATTAAATGCCAAGACATGTCTTTTCTGCGCAAGAGGAAAGTGATGACTTAGAGGAGAATGTTGGTTGAAAAACGGAGAAAGTTGCCTGGAAAAATGGAGATTGATAAACGTTCTCCGTTTTCTGCAGAAACAGATTTTAATGCGAAATTTCAGGATTTTTCATAATTTTCATTTTTTCTTTGATTGAATTGAAACTTTCCTCAACTAGAGGCTTTGTAAAAATATCAGCAAGCTAATTTTGAGTATCAACAAAGATTAATTCAATACCTTTCTTGTTAACATGATCACGAATAAAATGATGCTTTATTTCAATGCGTTTTGATCGAGAATACTGAATGGGATATTTCGATAAATTGATTACACTAGTATTATCACAGTAAATTGGAATGCTTGAGTAACTTAAAGAGAAGTCTTCAAGTTGATTTTTAATCCAAAGAACTTGTGAGCAACAGTTTGCTGCTGAGACATATTAAGCTTCGGTGGTTGATAAAGCTATAGTATTTGTTTCCTGCAAAACCAGCTTATCAATCCTTCACCTAGAAACTGACATGCTCCACTGGTGCTTTTTCTTTCAATTTTATCTCCAGCATAATCAGTGTCGCAATATGCTACAAGATCAAAATGAGAACCTTTTCTATACCAAAGGTCAAGATCAGTAGTTCCAACAAGATATCTAAAAATTCGTTTCACAGTTGTTAAATGAGATTCCTTCGGCGCAGATTGAAATCTAGCACATAATCCTACTGCGAATACGATATCAGGTCTACTAGCAGTTAAATAAAGCAAAGAACCAATCATTCCTCTATATTCTTTTTCAGAAACTGATTTTCCATGTTCATCATTGTCTAATGAAGAAGATGGATACATATGAGTAGACATGATTTTTGCTTCATTCATTTTGTACTTAGTTAACAAATCTTTAATGTATTTTTCTTGACAAATAAAATACCATTTTCATGTTGTTAAATTTGCAAGCCAAGAAAATACCATAATTCTCCCATCATGCTCATTTCACTTTCACTTTGCATGAGTTTTGAAAAACCATCAACATCTTTTCATTAGTTGATCCAAAGATAATATCATCGACATACACTTGTACAATGAGTAAATCATTTTTATCAACTTTCTTGAATAGTGTAGTGTCGGTTTTTCCTCTGGAAAATCCGTTTTTGATTAAGAAGGAACTCAACTCAACCTTTCATACCAAGCTCTTGGTGCTTGTTTTAAGCCATATAGGGCTTTGGTAAGTTTGAAAACATGATTTCAATTTGATTGATCCTCAAAATCAAGAGGTTGCTTTACATAAACTTGTTCATTTAAAAAACCATTTAAAAATGCACTTTTAACATCCATTTGAAATAACTTAACAAGCTTATGGGATGCATATGCAAGAAGTATACGAATAGCTTCTAACCTTGCAACTGGAGCAAAAGTTTCGTCGTAGTCTATACCTTCTTGTAGGTTATATCATTGAGCAACCAATCTTGCTTTGTTCCTTACAACCTTACCTTCTTCATCTAATTTGTTTCTGAAAACCCAGCATGTACCAATGATTGTTTGATTTTGTGGATTAGGTACCAAGGTCCAGACTTCATTTTTATCAAACTGCAACAGTTCTTCCTTCATGGCTTCAATCCAAGATTGATCAACTATGGCTTCTTTAATTGATTTTGGTTTAATTTGAGATATCATTGCCATGTTGTTTTCATCGTTCTTGAATGATTTTTTGGTTCTAATTCCATCAATTGTATCCCCAATGATTTGGGTTTGAGGGTGATCCCCTACCGTTCTCCAACTTTTAGGAGGAGAATCATACGGAGATTGTTTATCAATCTCCGTTTCCTGCATAGCAGTTTGCTGCTGTATACCTGGCTGTTCTTCTTCTTCCTCATTTTTTTTCTCAATTCTAAATCATCAAACTCATCAAATAGTATGTGCATGCAAATTTCTACAACTATAGTTCTCAGGTTAAACCCTCTATAACCTTTAGAGTCGGTTAAATAACCCAAGAAAATAGCCTTGTCTGATTTTGCATCAAATCTTCCAAGTATATCTTTGTTATTTAAAATATAACAGTAACAACCAAAAATGTGAAAATATGATATGTTTGGCTTTATGTTTTTCCAGATTTCATATGGTGTTTTGTTTATGATCTTTCTTATGGATACACGGTTTAAAATATAACATGATGTGTTGACAGCTTCAGCCCAAAAATATTTTTCAAAGTTAGACTCTTCCAAGATTGTTCTTGCCATTTCTTGTAAGGTTCTATTTTTTCTTTCAACAACTCCATTTTGTTGAGGATTCCTTGCACAAGATGAATTATGAGAAATTCCAAGTTCTTCAAGAAAGGTTTTAAAAGAGGCATTTATGAATTCTCCATGGTCACTTCTTATAGAAATGATGCTGGAATCTTTTTCATTTTGTACTTTTTTACAAAAAAATTTAAAAGCATCAAAAGCATCATCTTTTTGTTTCAAAAATAATACCTAAGTGTATTGTGAGAAATCATCAACAATAAAAAATCCATACTTCATTCCTCCTAAACTTGTTGTTTTAACAGAGCCAAACAGATCTATGTGAAGTAGTTTGAGAGTTCTGTTTGTGGAGATGAATTCTTTTAAATGAAAACTGCTTTTGACTTGTTTTCCCTTAACACATGCTTCACATACCTTATCTTTTTCAAAATTCAGTTTTGGTAAACCTCTAACAAGTTCTAATTTTGAAATTTTTGAAATAGTTTTCATGCTAACATGACCTGCCCTTTTATGCCAAATCCATTTATCTTTATCGATAGACATGAAGTAGGATTCATCAGGCAGTTCTTCAAGATATAAAACATAAAGATTTTTCTTTCTAGTTCCAGAAAACAGTACTTCTCCAGATTTGGTTTTTATGATTTCACATAGGTTAGGTTTGAAAATAACTTCAAAGCCATTGTCACATAGTTGACTTATGCTTAAGAGATTATGTTTCAGACCTTCAACATATTGAACATCATTTATTTGAGCAGAGTTTTTCTTACCAATTGTTCATTTACCTTTAATTTGAGCTTGATTATCATTTCCAAAGGTGACTGATCCTCCATCTTTCTTGACGAAGAACATGAAGCAGTTCTTATCACCTGTCATATGTCTTGAACAACCACTGCCCAAGAACCATGGCTTTTTCTTGACACTTTGAAATCCAACCTGCATTTTTTATTTCATTAACTTTAGGTACCCATTTTGTCTTGGGTCTTTGAGGATTAGTTTTTAATTTTGATTCATTCTCAATATGACATGTTGATTCAGAGTGTCCAATCTTAGAACAAGAGGAACATCTAGCAACTTGTTTTTGAAACAGTTTTGAAGACTGAGTTTTAATTGGTTTTGATAAATTTCCAGAACATTCTCCTTTTGCTGCATTAGCTGGAGAATGTTCTCCTTTTTTTTGAAAGAAGTTTGTTTTTGTTCTAGACTGTTCTCCCTTCTTTTTGTTCTTGATTTTCTCGTCTCTTTTCTTAAAAAAACATGCAAATTCAAGATGTCCTATCCTGCTGCAATATGAACATTTGATATTGCATTTACTTTCTTTTCTTTCCGGTATAAAAAAGTTTTCATACATTTTGGTTTTCTATGTTTGATTAAAGCCAAGACCAACTTTATCAAAGATTCCTACTTGAGATCCCATGATATTTTGAAAAGTTTCAGTGGCTTTAATGAAATTTGACAGATCATTTTTAAAAAGTTCAGCTTCAGCTTTAAGGAGAACGTTCTCCTTTTGAAGTGCAGAATGTTCTTGACTTTCTTGTTTTTTAGTTTTAAAATCTTTGAGCTGAGATTCTTTTAGATTTTGAATGATCTCTTTCAGCTTATCATTTAGAGCCTGAGTTTTCTCTTTCTCTTCTTTTTCTTTGTAAAATTTTTCTTTTAACGAACTACACTTTTGAACTAGAAAGTTTGAATCATTTAGCAAGTTGTCAAATTCTTTTTCCATTTGTTCACACAAAAGACAAGGTTCATAATTTGTTACCTCATTTTCTTTAGTGTTTGCCATTAAGCATATGTTGGCTTCTTCATATTCTTCTTCATCAGATTCATCTTAGTCATCCCATGTGGCCATCATTGATTTCTTTTTGAAGGGAAATCTATTTTGTAGTTTTTTACTTAGGGGACACTCGGATTTGTAATGTCCCAACTTATTACATCCAAAACATGTGATTTGACTATTTTTTTACTTTTGTTTTGGGATTTTCTCTTTTGTTTGGAAATCCTTTCTTGATCTAGTCTCTTCTTCTCATCATTCTTTGAATTCTTCTAGTGAGAAGGGCAATTTCTTCATCAGCATCTTCTTGTCCAGCTTATTATGTTTCTTTTTCTATTTGTACTGGTATGCTTTCTTGAGATGCTTTCAAGGCTATTGCTTTTCCTTTCTTGATAGGTTTATCTTCCTGTAGCAATACCTCATGTGCTCTTAATGTTCCAGTTAGTTCTTCTAATGCAAGCACTTCAAGATTTTTGGCTTGGCTTATAGCTGTCACCATTGGTCACCATATGACTGGAAGACATCTCATAATCTTTCTTACTCTGTCTTGTACTCAATAAGCCTTTCCAAGGGAACGCATCTCATTTACTATAGTTGTGAACCTTGAATACATTTCATCAATGGTTTCTCCTTCATTCAATTCGAACAACTCAAATTTCCTTATGCCAATGTCTATTCTTGTTTCTTTGACATGGCTTGTTCCTTCATGATGAGTTTGCAGTGTGTCCCAGACTTCTTTAGCAGTTGTGCATTCATCAACTCTTTCGCTTTCTTCCCTGCTCAAAGCACACGATAAGAATAATTGAGCTTTAGAGTTTAGGAGTACCTTAGTTTTGTCTTCAGGTTTCCAATCGATTTCTTTCTTTTCAGCAGAGGTTGAATCATTTTGATCAACTTTTAGTATGAAATCTCCATCTGTAATGATGCGCCACATTCCTATGTCTTGAAATTTTAGAAACAGCTGCATCTTGTTTTTCCAGAAGTAGTAATCAGTTCCATCAAAATAACCTGGCCTGTTTGAATATCCTCTTTCAACAATGTATTTTGCTTTTGACATTTTTCCTTCTAGGTCTTTTTCTCTAGCACTTGTTTAAAGTGTTTCTTTAGAGAACTTGCTCTGATGCCAATTGAAGTAGCAATGTCAATTTACAAGGAAGGGGGTTTGAATTGTAAATTTGCCTATTTAAAATTTCTTGTTAAAAACTTTAAGAAAAACAACTCAAGAATGATCTTGGTTATGAAAACAAAAACGGAGAACGTTCTTGGTTAGTTAAAATCACAGTTTAATTTCTCTATTTAATTTCATAATTAAAATGACTGAATGTAAATAGAGATAAGGAAGTGATACCACACAATGATATATCCTGGTTCACCCAACTCGGGCTATGTCCAGTCCTCACAATTGTGAGATTTTCACTAAGTGTTCAAAAACGGAGAACAATCTTTGGTTTACACAGGTCAGATCAACCTTGATCTATAACGCCAATTCCTTTCCACCTAGAAAGGATTCAATCAAGTCACCTAACAGTTCTGATAGGATTGTACAGTTCACTCTTTAATCATACTCAAACTATAAACAATCCTTATAGTTTTGAGTTTACACAATAATGATTTAAGAAGATTGGTTGAATCTGATTATGCTCAACTCGTGTTTGAGAATAGATTCAGGTTAAAAGAACTCAGTAAAACAAACTGGATGTATGAAGATAGTTTCAGAACTGATTCTCTTGTGAATGAGAAACTTTCAAGTATGTAAGTGTATGTGATTTGATGGATATTCTTAGCACTTGAAGTTCTAAGTTTTGTTGAGTATTAAACTTCCTTTTATAGACGTTTAGAGCATTTAATAATGGTCAAAAGAGCTGTTGGTAGTGCCTTGTCAGTTTTGACCAAAACTAATATAAGTGAGTAAAAATAATCCAGCCTTTGAACAGTTTTGAACTTTGTTTGACTGGCTGTTTTATTCATTCTTAATCAGATTGTCTGCGTGTTTAATGATCTTTTAAGCTTCATATATATTTATTGATCATATATCTTTGATCTAGAGACTTGAATCTGTCCAAAACAGTTTGGAAAGTAATGAACAACTTCTGCAGAAATAAGGAGATTGATTCTGCAGAAACGAAGATTGATTCTGCAGAAACGGAAATTGATTCTTCAGAAACGGAGATTGATAATCAATATGGTCTGTTAGTATTCTGAATTATCTGGAGATTGATGATCAATCTTGAGGTTCAGTCTTGAATTAACTTTCTTGACAGTTCAGGCTGGAGAAAGTTACAACTCGTTTTATTTTGCTTGATTCATGACCTTTTAACTTATGATTCGAATGCCTTCTTTGACTAGAATGATTTCTGTTTGTTCCTTTCCAAGTACTGATAACATCAACATAAGATACAGAGGTAGAATCTTCTTCAAACTATCGGAGATTGATTGTTCTTTAGGCTGTGATGAAGAGTCTTGATCCTGGAGAACATTCTCCGTTTTTTACATATTATAGTCAAGAATTTTATGTTCAGTTTTTTATCTGATTTCTTTGCTTTGCTTGGTTCCTATCTTTGAATAAAAACAGTCAAGAGCACAGGTTAAATTAACATAACATTTATAATCATAATTAACGTTCTTAATTAACCTTTGTTTATTTTCATCAAAACTTAATTTGAGAGTTTGTTTTAACAAAAGTGAGACCGTGGAAATGCATGGCCATGCTAGAATATATCAATATGTGATATTGGGTCCATTGGTTTTACGCGTCTACTCTGGGATCATGAAATAAAGAATTGAGCATTACTAGGATGACACATGTAATGACTTGTATTCAATTAGACATTTGGACGAAGGGACAATTACTGCACAATAAATAGTGGTTGCGATGACGTTTAAATCGTATCACCGACTTTCTCATGATTTGGGAAGCAATGATGCATTGCTAGATGTCAATCATTGTTTATAATATTATATATTATATAAACTATATATAATATTTAATATTATTGTTATTTCAATGAGAACCTATAAGGGTCACACACATAGAGTACTGAAAGCGGAACAAATGATTAACTTAAATTTAATTAGATATTAATAGTATTAAATATGATTTAATAAATTAACATATTAATAATTTATTTAATTAGATTTGATTTGATAAATAAATGAGGGTTGGCAATTAATTGAATTAAATATGATTTAATTTAATTAATAGAGTCTATTTAATTAAAAGAGTTTAATGAAATATAATCTTTTTTAGAACTTATTTTGGGTTGAGCCAAAAATAGGAGTCTTAGAGTTTTGGTGACTCATTCTCTATAAATAGAAGAGGAGCACATTCCCAATCAATTCTAACTGCCACTACCCTTATATTTAAAACACGATTCAAGAGAGATTTTTCGTGATGGTGATTTGTATCCTCCTCGGCGCTTCAAGAAGTAAACAGATGAACCCTTCTTCTGAAATTTAATATGTGCATATGTGATCCTTGGCTAAGGAAATTATCCTCTCTTGAGATTGACTTTAAAATGAGGTTTAAAAGTCTATCTCTTAATTTTTCTACAGAATAATCACTCAAATTTTTCAGTCGCAACAGCTAGAAACTCCACCAGGAACATTAAGAGAATTAAGCCTAATATAATTAAATGTGAAAATTATTTATTTCCGTATGCCATATGTTATTTTTTCCCTATATTGTCTTTTTATTTTTTAAATATTTTAACTATTATTGTGAATAAATTATTGGGTTTTAATATTATGTTTTAGGAACATGTCTTATATATGATTTTGTTTTGTTTTATCTTGGAGAATGACTAATTTATTTTTGTTTTTCTTCCTCTATTACACATATCACATACTTTTACACACACTTATGAGTAGGACTCTATACGCGGACATGAGTGCGATTTAAAGAGTAAGAGATTGTTAGTAATAGTCATGTCAAATCTGCTTTTGATTTGGGTATCACGAGAACTTCATCTAGAGTGTGACTATTTTTTGAATACTCTCATGTAGTATCATCTTCCTATGTGCAGTCGTAGTCTGAAACGATACTTCACTCTAGAGACCTTTGGTGAGAAAGTTATTAGTACCACACTATGTGAGAGTGCTTACAAGTCAATGACCCATGTGCCATTAAAAATAAAAAAAATCTTCTATTTAGGGTGACTTTATCTAAGCATAATGAGCATTTGTATTTCTTAAAAGTTGATGCGTACATTATATAAGCATAATGAGCATTTGTATTTCTTAAAAGTTGATGCGTACAATGTAGACTCACATTAAACTCTATGAGTCATTTGCATAAATTCATACATGTGTCATTAAATCATTATATCATTCTTGAATTCCTAGGGTACATTAAAAAGCTCATTGTAAACAACAAAAACTATGTGCTCTTCACTTTGCATCACTCATTATAAACATTTTAAAATTTAATGGTTTAACTATTGGGATGTGAGCATGTATGCATTTCATATTCCATTGATGTTAGTTTGAATTTGTATATTACATTGCTTAAAATATAAATTAGACATTTAAATCATTTTGTTTCTTATTCATTTAGCATATTGACCATTATTTTCTAATAGACATTCATTTATCATGTTGGTTGATTACCAAATTTGTTTAGTGCATTTTTTTCGCTAAAAAAAACAAAAGAAAATGATGTTGCAATTAAGTTCTTGTTCAAATGCATTATATACTAAAAAAAACTTATGTGGCTAAAATCTCTTGAATTGATCATATTGTTTTTAGAAAACTTCAGTTTTTGAGTCACCGCTATTTTTAAAGTTAGTTGCAAACTTGAGGTATGAAGGCTACTAAAGTATATAAATTCAAATCCTGCAATCGTAACTTAGACAATTTGAGGAGATTATCCTGTGGTTAAATTGTTCACTGGTGTAATTGACATTATAAAATTATTTTGACATGTTGAGACACTATTGTTAACTTTGTTAGAAGCATTCACTTAATCAACATGCATGATATGTGGTTGCACAATAAGATTTGAAAGGCCCATTTTATGACTACCAATCATAAAGTCCCATAAAAACTCACGTTGAAAGTATAATATTAGGGAAAATTGTCGATCTCTAAATGATCATCAAGTTGTTTGAACACTCCCTTTGAGTTCTTTAAAAAACACTTGAAAACTAGTTAGGACAGTCTAAGCAAAAGTTAGGATATAAAGAAGAAAAAAAAAGAAACAAACAAACAAATATAAATTTTCTGAGTTTTTTTCCTCAAATCAATTTTTTTAAAAAATAAACAATAATGAATTGAAATGAAGTTCGACCATCTTTCTCTATTAAAACAAAACAAGAAAATTACTTCCTTGCTACCCTTGTTGAGCCCAAAAAAAGCGTATCCCTTGCTCTGTGTGTTTGTGTTCTATTGAACCTTCTTTGGAGGACAAACAAACATTGGAACAAAGAACATTCATTCATTATCAATTCATGAGTTCTACATTTCCTAAAGATTGTCCACCTCCTTTGGTCTATCCTTATGATTCCATCGTACTTGTTATAATGGGGGAAAATTTAATGAGCATTGGTGGAAATAAATTGTCTTTATCATATATGATTCAATATGTGGAAGTCACTTGATTTATGATTCCAAAACTGTAGAAATTGTTTTGTCATTTCACTCAAATATTGTGCATCCCTAAATTTCCAAACATGACTAACTCAAACATTTTTCACTTCATTCATAAATTGTGTATCCTCAACAATAGGAAAATTCTTCCATCTCATTTAAGTCATGTCTCTCATGTATCCATAAAATGCAAATTGAGGAATCACGTAATTCTTCTCTTCATATCTATGCTCTCTTGTCCTATGATGAGGCAATTTTTTACCTCTCGCTTATCTTTTCAAGCTCAAAAATTGGTCAGCACCAAAAATAAATTCCATTTTTATACCATTTCGTCATTATTATGTGATTGGAGAAACTATTTGTTCCTTCTTCCTTAACTTTTGAGCATAAATTAGGGCAATCTCAATTTCCATTGACTATGAAAATTACTTGTTAGAGTTGAAGTTGTGGAATCCTATCTTTCATAACTTGAATGATCTCCTAGTCTTTCATTCCATCCACATTCCACCATTTTCCATTAAATACATATTTATTGAGAATAAATGTTAACTAGATCATTAAATGTACGCGTTAATTAAATAATGCTTCAAAGAAAGAATATGAGTTCAACAAAATGATCTTAGTAGTAATCAATCTTTAATGATTTCAAATCAATATGCCAACAGGTGATCTCTCGTTATTGCTTTCTAATTACTACGCCAGTATCCAACCTGGAAATGATCCTTCATTAATGTGTTTCAATCAACGCGCCAAGTATTGATATCTCTTTATTGTTTTCTAATTACCGCGCCAATACCCGGTCTAGCGAGGATTCTTCTTTAATGTTTTTTATCAACACGTCAAGTGTTGATATCTCTTTATTGCATTATGATTACCGTGTTAGTATCCTATTTGGTGGTTATCATTCTTTAAGGATTTCAAATTAAAATGAAAAGTGTTGATCTCTTGTTATTGCTTTCTTATTATTGCGTCAGTCACCGACCAAACAATGATTCTTTCTTTATTTTTTTTCGATCGACGTGCAAAGCATTGATTTCTCTTTATTGCTTTGTAATTATCGCATTAATACCATACCTTGCGGTAATCAATTTTTAATGATTTCAAATCAATATGTCAAGTGGTGATCTCTCGTTAATGCTTTCTGATTACCGCGTCAACATCCGACTTGACAATGATCCTTCCTTACTGTGTTTCGACCAACGCGCCAAGTATTGATCTCTCTTTATTGCTTTCTGATTAGCGTGTCAGTATATGAACTATCGATGATTCTTCTTTAATATTTTTTATCAATGCGTCAAGTGTCGATATCTCTTTGTTGCTTGTTAATTACCGCGTCAGTACCCGACCTAGCAATGCTTATTCTTTAATGATTTTAAATCAATACGCCAAGTGTTGATCTCTTGATATTGCTTTATGAATAATACGTCAATACCTGACTTCACAATAATCCTTCTTTAATGTTTTTTTATCAATGCACCAAGTGTTGATCTCTTTTTATTGCTTCTTATTATTACGTTTGTACTCGACCTGGCAGTAATACTTCTTTAATGTTTTTTTATCAATGCACCATATGCATTGATCTCTTTTTATTTCTTTCTGATTACTCGTTAGTACCCGACCCGATGGTGATCCTTGTTTATTGTTTTCATATCAATATGTCAAGTGTTGATATCTTATTATTGCTTTCTTATTACTGCATCAATACCCGACTTGACAAGGATCCTTCCTTAATATTTGTCGATCAATGTGTCAAATATCGATCTCCCTCTTTTTCTTTTAGATCACCGTGTTAGTACCCATCTTTAATGTTTTTCAATCAATGCGTCAAATGTTGATATGTTTTTATCGATTTTAGATCGTCGCATCAACATCTGACCTAGCGGTGATTCTTCTTTATGGTTTTCCAATCAATGCGTCAAGCGTTGGTTGGTCGTTTTTCCTTTTCAATTAACGCATCAAGCGTTGATTCCTCATTATCATTTCTCAACCCACCTTTTGCCTATACTATCATGTTTTGAGTATGAATTCATGAGTAACTTAGTTTTCATGCTTGAGGACAAAATTAGTGTATTTTTCCTTTATTTATATTTTACATTGGAAATATGAAAATTGTTGTTATTCACATTTTCTATTAAAATATAACTAAAGAGGAACAACTGTTATACCCTAATTTTGCCTAACCACTTCTTCTAAAAAAAAACCTAAGTGATAATCTTTGTTGGACTCTTTTTATTAACCTTCAATTTATCTTAACTTTATTTCAATAGAAAAACCTAAGAAAATTTTACCATGTACCATTCATATTATACTCCTACCCCCACAAATATCATGAAATGACGTTTTAACCCTCATATAAATATTAAAAGCTTTCATCTTTACTCACAATACCATTCCAGTTTTTCAGTACACAGGTGAGTGTCAAAATTTTCTTTTTTCTGGAAACCTTTTTTCAAATTTTTTGGTACAAAAGTTTTACTCTGGAAAGCTTGAAACCCCCCAAGTTTTTCGAAAATTTAAAAATAAAATTTTTTTCATAAAAGAAATGGTCTGTATCAAAAAACTTTTTTCAAGTGTTCCGGTACACAACTTGTCCCAGAAAACTTGAAACCCCCAAGTTTTTCGGAAATTTAAAAATAAATTTTTTCAAAAAAAAAATCGTCTGTATTGGAATACTTTTTTCAAATTTTCCGGTACATAGTTTATTCCGAAAAACTTGAAACCCCTAAATTTTCTAGAAATTAAAAAAAATGCAAAAAAAAAATGGTGTATACCGAAAAATAATTCACAAGTTTTTCGGTGGACAACTTGTTGCGGAAAATTTGAAATCCCCAAATTTTTCAAAAATTTAAAAATAATTTTTTTAAAAAAATTATACTTGAAAACTTTTGAAAAATTAAAGTTTTCCGGTACGGTACAGTACTGAGGAACATAAATTAAGTTTTCCGAAAATTACCAGAAAAACTTTTGCATATCAGAAAACTTGAATTGGTTGTTTCGAAAATCTTTAGATGGTGAGAAAAAATTGAATTTGTAAAATATTAATTAAATTCAAGGATAAACTTGACATTTTGAAAAAATTGTGGAAATATAGATATATTGAAGATATAGAGTAAAATTTCCACAACCTAATGCACAAATTTCCACAGAAAAAAAAAATGATTGGGTCTACGCTCCAAGCACGGAGCCCATGTTGTTTCATAAAAATATAATAAAAGAATAAAAATATAAACAAACAAAAAAGAATTGACAAAAAAAACAAAACAAACCAAAAATAAATAAATAAACACCAAAATACAAGAAAAGGGAAGCAAACTTCTGCTGCCCCACCGAATACAAATTGGCTAAAATATTAAATAACATAAACCTAATTGTAGCTAAAACAAGGCAATTATCAATCAGAAAGGAAGAAAATAAAATCAAAAGGAAATGTAGTAATGACATTAAAAATGAGTTTAACGGTGATTGATTTTATAATCAATTGCATGCCTATTGTTTCATAATTTTTGAATGATTCCAACATAAATTTTGATGATAAAAGATGTTTGGAGGAAAAAAAAGTTACAAAGTTCATATAAAAAGTTCCAAGCTTTAGGACTTTCAAGTTTGTGATTAAAGTGTTATATTAAAGTTGCAATTTGGTAATAAAACTTCCATTTTTATGAACATAATTTGTATCTTTATGCCTAGAAAAAACAAAATTTAGCCTTTGATTTGAAAGTTTCAAATTTTATGCTAAGTTTCCAGCTTTATGTTTTAGACTTGTGGTTGGAATCAAGTTTTGATTTGTTTTTAGTGATGCGATTATCTTGGCTTTTTGATGAATTTTTGTTAACTTGTAATTTTAGGGATCATTGGTGTTTAAAGATTTAGAAAATACATCCAAAGAGAAATATTTAAAATTACAATTTTCTCCCAACATTTAGGCTTTGGCTGTGAGGTATAAGCTCGAGTGAAAGAAATTTTTGACAATTTGTGTTTCTTAAGGGTTTGATAACTTTTGTTGTTTTGGAAAAATGAAAGAACTCAGGAAAGTTGTTTTAGTTGAAGCTCTGAAAAGAATGAAAAATCTATTTTCAAGTGTAGGGTTTTCAACAAGTTAAAGTGTTGTTTTTTGGTTATTTGTCATGATTTATTTTCATGTTGATGTGATTAAGTTGTTAAATACTTTATTTTTGGAGTTTTGGAGAAAAAGGAATGATTTTATAAGAACTTGATCTTGACAATATTATTAATAGTAAGTAATTAACTAATTTTAATAAAATTTAATTGATATTAGATTTTCTTGTTTGTATTTTTTATATTACGTTGTTTGTATTTTTGACGTTATGTAATGTCTATATTCACGGGATTGAGTTCTGATAAGTGACATCAATGATGACAAATTATTATTTCTGACATGTTCAGAAGTATTTAATTTGTGACTAAGATTGTGTAAAATTTCCTTTATGATTGTGTGACACAAGATGTATGATACGTTTACTCTTAAGATCCAAATTTTTTTTGAAAATATTTAATTTTCTGCTGAAATTTAAATAAGTATGGAAGAGTTAGACTTTTGAAAATAAGTATGAGGTTTATGGTGCACATGATACACGTTGTTTCTTCTTTGATTATCTATTTTGCCTCTTGTTTATTCCATTGGAACTATGGTAAGTTTATCTTTTTTTCGAATATCAAATTCATTGTTGCTTTCGTCGTTTCAGTTCAGATAAGTGTTCTTTGTTTCAGTTTTGAATTTAGTTGATAAAGTTCTACTTTCTAACCTTGTCTAAGATCAATAATTATTTCATTTTCTTATTGTTCACATGTAATCATTATTCTTGAAGTTTTGGAATCAAAGTAGGAATATTTGATCTATAAGATTACTATCGTTGCTCTATGCGTTAATAATCAAGTGTATGGGTGGTGACCTTTTTTGCATATAGTGTTATATGATTATATGTTATAATTAGAGAATGTCTATTTCTCTTAATATACTAAAAACCCTAAAAACCTTATTGCATGATAGTTTATTATTTATGATATTTACATGTTGATGGTTGTTTATTATATTTGGTAAGGATTAGTGATTTGTTGATAATTGTTATGCATTTGTTAATAATTCTACTGAATTAATATTGATGTATTACAATGTTAATCAATTAGAAGGTTAGGTTAATCAGTCAGAAAAAATAGAATTATTATGTTAATTGATTAGAATACGTAAAATCCATAAGGTAATGGATTAGATAATTTTCGCAATCGTTATGTGATAAGTAAATTCAAAACTTGTCTAAATGATGCTCAATTATGATAATTAATGAATTAATAGATTTGACATAAGCTAATTGATTAGCTAAAATTTACAATCGATTTAGGAGTTAATCATAATTAAATAAATAGTTAAAGTTAGTTATAATTGATTAGTTAATCGATTACATAAAGAACATATGTTTAGTATTGAAGGGGATAAATAATTAATATGTGGATCACTAAGTAATGATTATTTGTTGATTAATTGTGAGTAGTTAACTAACTAAGATTAGTGATGATGAAAATTAGTTAATTAATTAAGGATGATGTAGGATAGATGTTAAGTAAGAATGGTGATTAATGTTAATTAATTAAAATGGATTATTTAATTGAGAACACTTATTATGACGTTAAGCTTTAGTAATGTTCATGATAATGAATTGTGGTTGATTACATTTATGATAATTAATTATGATCGATTGTTGCTAAATTATTATTGATATGTTAATGATGTGTATGATTGATATGTGAGTGATGATTATAATCGTTATGATACAAAAGTCACATATGTGAGTTGTGTGTGTCTAAAGATGATGTTGACAAATGGTGATAGCCTTTATGATACACAAGTCGCATATATGAACTATGTTCTCTAAATTGAAGGTACTATAAAAACACAAGAAAAGATGTTTGAATTGTATTGACCATTTTTTAAATCTTATTTATTAGTTTAAAATAGATTATTTATCAAAAGTTTATCTTATAGTTAAAACATGAAATCGATGGAAGATAAGACATAAAGAATTTGAAAGCAAAAATAAAGAGATACAGAACATAAAAAACACAAAAAAATTTATACTAGTTTGCAACAAATCTAGTCATCCCCTTACAAAAAAATCCCTATTACAACCAATGACTTAATCGACTAGTATTATTAATCAAACCTCTCTAGACTTTGAGTATTACAAACTCATCTTGAATTGAGTATTTTTTACTTTGCCTCCCTAGGTTTCCTATATTAACATGCCACAACAAGAAACCATAAGTATTGTCTCTGGATTTCTCAAGAATATTTTAAAATTGTCTCTTGAGTCTGTATTGTAATACCTTAGCAGGCAACTAGAAGTACACTATTTGGATTTCTCAAGAATATTGACAGACCTTGCCTCTAGTTTGTTTAGTACTTCTCTAGGTTTTAAGTATTGTTCTAACCACCTCTCCAGGCTACCCCTAGAGACCTTCCACTCTTATCAACAACCCCAACAAAAACACCTTTTTGTGTTGTTAAAAAACCAAGTGTTTACCTGTGTCTCCAAACGTTCCTTTAACTAAAAGAGTTTGTCACTACCAGACATGTTTACATTCAATCTTACACGCTTGTGTCTTACATGACACAAAATTCGTTCTAGAATTCTAACTCTCATTGAGAGTATATTACAATTCAAAATCCTATATAATATTAATTCCAGTATCACATAGTAATGTGAACTAATATCTTTAGACCAAAGCTTCATCAGAGCTTTGCTCAACATAACTTTCTTTTAAGCTATAACCAACTTTTTCCATTAGTGAACATATTCTAAACTTTTTTCATAGTTGACAATATATTTTATGCACTTCGCACGTAAACATTTATCACTAAATCACAATTTCTTATGTTACTTATGTCGAATTGTCAATAACATAGATTCTTACTAAGTCTTAAACAATCTGTACATTTAAAGTAGTCAACTAGTGGATAATTGTTCTCTTCCTTTGTTATCATCAAAATATCAATATTAGGTATTTGTATTTAAACCAAACTTGGTTCTTACATAAACGGTATCATTGTTGTTGTTGATGATGATAATCATGTTCTATTTGTATGCATGTATAACTAGGACATTGGCGGGAGGGGGGTTGTAATCGTGATAAAATTAGATATTGACGATTGAAGAGAACTTGAGGGGATTATTGGCAGTAACAACCTTACATAAAAGCGGGTAAGTACTGCTGAGGCATTCTACAATATTCTTGTTAGTTCTAACTAGACACTTTAGTTTGTTGGGGCAAGAGGATGTCTTCTTACTTGTCACAACTTGAATTAGTTGGATCTATGTGTTCAAATTAAACGTTGATAGGAGTGCATGACATACTATATGTTTCATGCATGTGTATTTCATACATTGCATGACCCACCATTGATGAATGATTATAATTAAATGGATAATTTAATCAAGTTGATGATATGATGAAAAATGATTAATGATAATTATGTGACTTAAGTGTTTACGTGTTATATGATGATAAATGATTCAAGACAATGATGTAATCATTGTTATGTGATGTATGATAATATGTATGTTGCGTGAACGCTTATTATGTTTGTTCTACTTGCATTATGTGTTTGGATTGAGATTCTCTATCGTACAACAACCCAAGTACACTAAGATAACAGAATCTAGTTGCAGTTCTCACGATCTGATGTTATGAGTTCGAGGATTCGAAGTCATTGACTATAGTTTACATTAGGCTATGACCATGTGATTTTGGCGATCAAAATTATTTGAGTTAAATATGTTTACTCCCTATAAAATTTCATTTTAATTTTAGTTCCTGCAAAATAAAAATACAATTTCTAGTCCCAACAAAATTATCATACATGCAGTTTTAGTCTCGACAAAATCATCATGCATGCAGTTTTAGTTTCAATTGTTAAAATTTTCTTTAAGCATATTTACAACAATATAAAAAGTTTGTCCATAAAATATTTTTGTTACTTTTATCTTGAGTTTTTTACATTAAAAAATCCATATTTAATGCATCCGAATTTATAAAATTCTAAATTTTTGTGGAAGAACTTTTTATAATGTTCTAAATATGTTTGCAAAAATTTTATTCCAAAATTTTAAAGCTAAAGGACAATTAAAAATGTTTTATTTCAGTAGAAACTAAAACCATTTGTTGGACAATTTTACAGGGACTAAAATATATATTTTTATTTTACATAAACTAAAATTTAAATATTGAAATTTTATAATTACTAAATATGTATATATTTAAGCCAAATTATTTTGTAAAAGTTGAAGTATTAATTTTCCTTTTTGTTACATAATATCTTTTGCAATAGTAATTTATTATTGAAGTATTTTATAAAGTTTTTATTTTCGGAAATTTGTTTCCTTATTTTCAATGTCATAAATCATTATTAGGGACTTGTAAAAAAGAAAACTCATTATTAGGGCAAAGTAGATGCCTTTGCTTCAACAGTTGCAAGCCAAATCAACATGATATCTTTCTTCTCCCCTTCTCTTTGTTCATCCTTTGAAACTCAGACACAATTTATTCAATCGTGTGCTATGTTACCTTGCACTTTACATATAACATCTTCATACATTTTGAGACCACTCCAATTCCTTCACCTGCTTCCATCAGCAAAAACATATTCTCCAAAGGAACAATATAACTTTATAGGGCCCCACCATCTTTTACGTTGAAAGTGCATCAAAAACGTCGATCAGTTAGGTGCTTTTACTTAATTAACCCATGCATTCACTAATACATGCACTGATATTGGTAAAATTTTAATGATCCCTAAATCTAAGGATTTTCCTTTGGCCAAGAGCATATAGCACTTGCTTAGTTGCTTTTAAACTTCTTGTACAAACAAAAGGCATTCTCATTATTGTTACGACCATAAAACTAGAAAGCTATAAAATTTTATACGATTATTTGTTTTATAAAATTAATTATTTAATGAGTAAGAAGGAACAGAATCATAAATAAAATAATTAAAAAGAAAAGTAAAATTAAAAAAAGAAATGACTTCAAAACTTTATATAATTTTAAAAAGAACTTATTTAAATAGAAAGTAAAATTAGAAGGAAACAACATTATCAAACTTACACAAAAATTCCACGAAAAGTGGTTACCACACCAAGCTTAACTGGCTTCACAAGTTATCTCTACTTTGAAGCACTTGCACAACAACTCGGGTGTCACCTCACATCACAACCCCCAGAAAAATAAAAATAAAAATAAAAACACCATTTCAAAGTTCCACCTGTCACCATTGATAACATTTATTTGTAAATGTAATAACGACAATTAATCCAATAATGCGAAACATTAATACAATAATGTGAAACATCACCTAATAAGATCATTTCCCAACACCAAACCCCATATAAAGAAAACAAAATAACAAAAATTTAAAAATAATAATAAGGTATCAGATAACAAATCGATGATTCCACTACACCAAACTACTACTAGTTGCAGTTGCATTCAAGCATAAGGAACCGACACACCCAACTCAATCAACTTACATACCTGTCGGTAACCACAACCTTACACAAAACAACTTACACTGTTTGTGTGTATGTGTGTGGTTTCTTTTTTGGTTCAAGCTGGCACAGAAATTAGAAAATTAAAAAACAAACAACACCAAGAAAAACTAACATTCATTCAACTCAACTCAAGTCAATTTAGTTCAAGTACCAAAATACACACACTCAGACACACAAAATTTAACACGTTTTTGTTTTCTTTTCTCAATGTTGGTCCAAGAGCGTTCTTCAGCTCAAAAACCTTCAAATCAAAATCCAAATCCAAAACCAAAGATCTATTTGCGAGACACTCATCTTCCTACAAACCGTATCGTCGAGACTAACAACCTCGACTTCTCCGTATGGGTATCCGACAACCTCTACAAGATCGTTTCAGTTTCACTTCTCGTAGTAACCGTCGCGGCACTCTTCTTTCTCCGTAACGTCGGTGACACCGCAGCGTTACTCTGTTTCGAGAATAAAGCGCGTGATCTCGAGAAGATCGAGTACCCGCGCGTGGATTGGAACAAAATCACTCCAATCGCCGACAAGACTTCGAGGTACGCGAGTTTTAGGTCTGAGAAATGGATCGTTGTTTCGGTTTCTGGTTACCCTAGCGACTCGTTGAAGAAGCTTGTGAAGGTGAAAGGTTGGCAGGTTGTTGCGATCGGAGATTCGAGGACGCCGTCGGATTGGAATTTGAAAGGTGCGATCTTTTTGTCTTTGGAGGAACAAGCTAATTTAGGGTTTAGGGTTGTTGATTACTTGCCTTATGATTCTTATGTTAGGAAAAATGTTGGGTATTTGTTTGCTATTCAACATGGTGCTAAGAAGATTTTTGATGCTGATGATAGAGGGGAAGTAATTGATGGGGATTTGGGTAAACATTTTGATGTTGAATTGGTTGGTGAGAGTGCTAGGCAAGAGGTTTTATTGCAGTATAGTCATGATAACCCTAATAGAAGTGTTGTGAATCCTTATGTTCATTTCGGACAGCGTTCGGTTTGGCCGAGAGGTTTGCCGTTGGAGAATGTAGGTGAAATTGGGCATGAAGAGTTTTACACTCAGGTGTTTGGTGGGAAACAGTTTATTCAGCAGGGTATTTCTAATGGTCTTCCAGATGTTGATTCTGTGTTTTATTTTACGCGTAAATCGGGTTTGGAACCGTTTGATATTAGATTTGATGAGCATGCGCCAAAGGTTGCGTTGCCGCAGGGTGTGATGATGCCGGTTAATTCTTTTAATACATTGTACCATTCTCCTGCGTTTTGGGCTTTGATGCTTCCGGCGTCGGTTAGTAGGATGGCTTCTGATGTTTTGAGAGGTTATTGGGGACAGAGGCTTCTTTGGGAAGTTGGTGGTTATGTTGCAGTTTATCCGCCTACCGTTCATAGGTATGACAGGGTTGAGGCTTATCCATTTTCAGAGGAGAAAGATCTTCATGTGAATGTCGGTCGTTTAATCAAGTATTTGGTTTTGTGGAGATCGAATAAGCATAGGTTGTTTGAGAAGATCTTGGATTTGAGCTATGCGATGGCAGAGGAGGGTTTTTGGACTGACAAGGATGTGAAACTTACTGCTGCTTGGCTGCAGGATTTGTTAGCAGTTGGTTATCAGCAGCCGAGGTTAATGTCTTTGGAACTCGGTCGTCCGAGAGCAAATATTGGTCACGGAGACCAAAGGGAGTTCATCCCGCAAAAGTTGCCGTCTGTTCATCTTGGAGTTGAAGAAACGGGAACTGTGAATTACGAAATTGGTAATTTAATCCGATGGAGGAAAACTTTTGGGAATATCGTGCTCATCATGCATTGCAGCGGGCCAGTCGAACGTACGGCCCTTGAATGGAGGTTGCTATACGGGAGAATATTCAGAACCGTTGTTATTTTGTCGGAAAAGAAGGACGTAGATCTTGTTGTACAGGAGACCCATTTGGACCAAGCATACAAGTATGTCTGCTATTATTTTGTATAAAACTAAATCGTATGAATTACTCTTATTCTATGACTAATATGTGTATCAGTGATGGTTTTCATTCATTCTGTCCACATAAACCTAAAACTCAACCCTGGCATTTCACAATTACATGTGATGGTTTTATCTTTTTTTAGTAAAAAGAGCAAAAAATTGAACTTGATATCAAAAGTTTTATGGACAATAAAAGAATTAAGTTTGAAGAATAAAATAAATATAATATGTCAAGTAAAGTAACTGTTTTGTACTGTTAGTTGTCTTATTATGCAATATTCAGATAGTTTGCTTATGTGTTGGACTGCTGTGAAATGTGAATGGTGCTTAGACAACATTAAGCATGCGAACATTAGTATATGAAAATGAGATGTCATGTATTAAAAATGTTACCTATTTTTACTGTGAAGCATTTATTTCTATTTCCATTAACTTTTTCGTTAATCATAAAAGGATTTGGAAAACAGATTGATTACTATGTTAAATATGAAAATAGATTTTAGATAGATACTGATTAGAAATAAAGCAGAAAAGGGGATTGTAGAAGGAAGGAAATAAGTCTTTATCAAAGTAGTACTTGTGAATTGTGATGCTCTTCCTTGATATGACAGACTTTGAAATTGCACCAACTTGACAAGTAGTCTTTGTACTAGAGCTGTATTTTAAACTTCTGATTGCCAGTATTATTTTTTCCTACTTGATATGATTTTAAATTTTTTTCCTACTTGATATAATTTTAAATTTTTTTCATTTCCTTTTTTCAGGTACATGCCAAAAATATTTGATCAATTTAGCAGTGCAGAAGGATTTTTATTCCTGCAGGACAATACAATTCTTAACTATTGGAACCTACTGCAAGCGGATAAAACCAAACTGTGGATCACTAATAAGGTGATTTTCTATCTGTTATTGTGTGTTTTTGTTGACTCAAAGTATGGACACTTAGGTCCTGTTTGGTTTTAAAAGACTTTTTTTCACTTCCTGTTTTAATTATAATTACAAAATTACCCTCTTACTTTCAGTTTGTTTCTAGTGAAAACAGAAAATGAAATCAGAAAATCTTCTGCAACACAAAATCCTCAACACTGTTATAAAAAAAGGCATCTTGGCCTCTCCAATACAAAATCCTCATCCAATCATATGTTGTGTAAATTAAAGAGTTTGGCCTCTCAAGTTGTTGATATCATGTTCAATTTTGTTTTTTTAGGTACCCGAGTCGTGGTCTTCTGTTTTAACCGGGGACAACGCAGACTGGTTATCTCAACAAGCAAACATGGTACAGAAAGTTGTTAGCATGATGCCAGCTCACTTTCAAGTCAATTACAAAGAAACAAGTGACAACGACAAAAACCTCTTGTTATGCAGTTCTGAAATATTCTATGTACCTCAGCGCTTCATCAGTGATTTTGTTGAGCTTGTTAACCTAGTAGACAATCTAGAGATCCATCAGAAGGTTGCAATTCCTATGTTCTTTGTCTCCATGGATTCTCCACAGAATTTTGATCCTATTCTTGATACAACAATCTACAAGAAGAAACCTCCAACCACTAATTCCTCGACTCTTTATTCGGCTAAAGTCCCTGCTGTTCATCCATGGAGTGTATCAACTGAGCAAGAATTTATAAAGCTTATCAGAGTAATGGCTGAAGGGGATCCACTCCTTATGGAATTGGTTTAAAAGGTAGAACTGTTTCTTGATACTAGCTGAGAGGAGAGAGGACCAAGAAACATGTATAACATTTGGATAATACTTAAGCGGTTCTCAATCAAAAATTAGTGTTACAGTATTTTTTTCATTTTTGTTCTCTTCTTCTAAATTTTCTTGGGTAGTTTTTTAACCCTTTTTTCCCCCTCCCTTTATTCTCTCCCTTTATTGTAGATTTGCTCCACAGAGAAAATGTATTAATGCTTCTTCTTTTCTTTTTTGTGAAAATATGAAATGGAAATGTATTTGTAATGAATATTTTGCAATTCAAGCTCTCCATTGAGAGATTATTTTTACCATATGAGCAGTGTTTTCCCTTTTCAACAGTTTAGTGTCACATGAAGGGAACATTGACTATGTCAACAACCTTGTTACTGCAGTGTAAGTTGCTTTGTTATATAATAAGGAAAGAGTAGATAAGAGTGAGCAAAAGAATATGAAGATTGATAGACCTTGAAATTATGTGAGCTTCTTCTCCCATATTTTCTTAAAAGCCTTCAATTTTTGTTGGATTAGTCAATCCATACTGGAGAAGAAACGGCCTTAAGTTATTCCCTTACTTAGTTAATCACCAATGTTTTCCACCTAATCACTGCAAAAGAAATGCACTATCGACAACTACTTCTCTTGAAAGTGAATTGCAACACCATAGTTAGGGTGTGTTTAGAAGAACTTTTATGCAGTTTATTTAGATTTATGTTTAAATTTATTTTAATAAAAAAAATTTTCAAGGTATTTTATGAAAATTGTTTAATTATATATATATATATTAATTATATTTTTGTGGTTCATCATAGACATAATAGCATGAACACATGTTAATATAAGGAGCACTTTTATTCTATAAATGCTTTTTTACCCAATCCAAATGCTGAACTTTTGTTTGTAAAAAGGCTTTAAGATACAATTCGAAAAAAGAAGACATGCATACAGAGGAGTAAAATACTTGAAAACTTCATACAGAAGAATAATGAGGACTATACAATGCATGATGCATGCACAGACTTCAATTGCATTTATTTCAAACAAACGCATCGGTTTCCAATTATAAGCTACCAACCCTTCACAAGCAGCACCAACACAAGCACACTAGCAATTGAAATCGCCTGATCTCTTCTGCTTCTGCTGTTAGTGCGTCATTATGTTTAAATTTTATATTTAATTTTTTTTTTTTATCAAAGTTCATATTATTTATTATCAAATTCATTTTCACATACCAACATTACATTAGTCCAATTGGAGTGGATTTAAATATTCAACTTTGAATCTTATAGAAAAAATGTGGTTAGAAGAGGAGACACAACTAAAAGTGGCTAGCCAAATTTTTCAGCAGAATTAGTCATCAACAAAGTTAGTAGAAGATATACTTTGCATTAATAACATTAAAATAAATTATTTCCACACTATTTTATAACATGACCAATCTATAATATACAACGGAATCATATCTTTTTATTAAAAACTGGAAGATACATTAACTAATAATGTGGTTCTGCATTTGCAACTGCACAAAGGAGCATAAAGATCCCTGATAATCAACTAAAATTACAACAGGGAAAAAGGAGAATAAAAAAAAATCACATTAACAAGGATGATCAATTCAGCATAGGAATGAAGTTTCTGATACAAAGAAGGTAGAGTTAAATTCTCTCTATATATTCGTCTCAATTATGAATGAATGTGTACTTCAACGATCAATGCCTTCAATTTTGTCTTCAACTTCTGAGTACAACTGCCTCAGCTTCTCAATGTTTTCTTCTTCAGTCTCCCAATATCCGCGCCCGTTGGCTTCCAAGAATGTCTGCACCAGCTTCCTAAATGAGTTAGGATTAGTGTTCATCAGCTTCTTCAGCATTTCCTCATCTTGAATGAATGTTGTGTTGGCTTCTTCATACACCCAGTTGTCGACTTGTCCGGATGTTGCACTCCATCCAACTGTGTTAGTAAGCCTCTTTTCGATCTCGCGGACACCTTCGTAGCCGCTGGATAACATGCCTTCGTACCACTTGGGGTTCAACAGCTTGGTTCTTGCATCGAGGCGAACTGTCTCGGAAAGGGTACGTACCTGAAATGTATAATTGCATATAAGGTCAAATGGAAACCAATGACAAGTGGCAACCATAGCACAAAATCTATGTGACTTGAGAACAACGACAGAGTCAGAAATGCAATGCCAGCTAATAGATACTCATTTGGTTCCTTCCGTTCTTTTTTAGTTGTCATTTTAAGGTTATTTATAGATATACTAAGAAAACTAATAAATTTTGTTACTTTTGAAGGAATTGTTTGTCCTTTCCTATGATACTTTTAACTATTTATTAATTAACTTTACCTATTTCTTTCTCTACATGAATAGTTAGGATATTAATGACAAAACAATAGTTAATATTGCATTGAATTTTGAAACGTCAAATAAATAGGAACAAAATTCTTCTACAACTGCGATAGTTAAGGAATGGAGGGAGTGTAAAATATTGAAAAAGATTGAAAACCTAGTAGGGTTGTCGCATATGTAGATTAGTCCCTACACGAGGATAATTCAAGTATGGAAAATTTGTCATAAACAAGTTTGAAAAATAGTACATTCATATAACAACTTTTACCTGAGCATTAGCTGTGGTGGTATCAGCAACATAAGCACTTGGCTTCTTCCCATCTTTCCTTAGATTTTGAACAAGGTTAGTCGGATCCGAGTCAAAGTAATGACTGACATCAGTGAGGGAGATTTCTGATGAGTCCAGGTTTTGGAACGTGGCGTCTGCTGTGCTGAGAGCCATCTCAAAGACTTTTCTTTTTTCAGTCATGCCTGCACCAGGGGCATCACAATCAAAAGCAAAAGACTTTCTGCTAAGGTACATGTCCTGGAGCTGCTTCTCATCATTCCATGAAGAATTCTCCACTGCCAAGTTTATGTTTGAGGAGTAGGATCCTGAGGCATTGGAGAATATCCTCGTCGCTGCTTCTCGAACTTCGATCCCAAGGGCTTCAGCTTGTTCTATTGCATGCTTCCTTACAAAGTTCTGCTCTGCTGGTTCGTCTAACTCAGCAACCATCTTCACTGCTCTATCCAGAAGATTCATCTAAAGAAGAAAAGTAAATTAAATTATGATACGAATATGAATCAACAGAATAATAGTTTGATCAATTATGGAACACACAAGAACAGCTAAAATTGATCTTAGGCTCCATTACTGGATAAATAAACAGATAGTTAAGTTATACCTGATTAATGAAAAGGTCTCTGAATACTCCAGAGCAATTAACGACGACATCGATTCTTGGCCTTCCAAGCTCTTCAAGGCTTACAGGTTCGACCCGGTTGACCCTTCCGAAGGTATCAGAAATTGGATTCACACCAATCATCCACAGGACCTGAGCCAGTGATTCCCCATATGTCTTAATATTATCTGTTCCCCACAGTACAAGTGCAACTGTCTCAGGAAACTTTCCTCCATTATCGGCTTTTTGCCTCTCAAGCAATCTCTCTACAACTATTTTGGCACTCTGCATTGCTGCTGTAGTAGGAATAGATTGTGGATCAAGAGCATGAATATTCTTCCCTGTTGGTAAAACTTTCGGGTTCCTGATCGGGTCTCCTCCTGGTCCTGGCTCGACATATTTACCTTCCAAGGCTTGTTTTAAACTTCCAACTTCATTATCAGCTACAATCAACCTCAAACATTCTCCCAAGAACTCGAACAAAGTTCTCAGCTTATCCCTATCACCTCGGTAAAATTTGGTGTTTGACAAGTACTGAATCCACGGTTCGTTTATGCCAAATCCAAGGATCGAGGTAAGTTTGTTAGATACATCAACAACTTGACCCTTGTTATTAGTAGTTCGCTCCACAAAGGAAGTAATTGCTCCTCGTGATGCTTCGGTTATTTGCCGAAGAAGCTCTACATCTTTTAATATTCCTTTGTCACTCGCTCTATAAATTTCCTCAATGTTCCTTCCTACACTCTGAGCTAGTATAGAAGGAAGCGAGGAAATACCTTCTTCAGCACGATCCAGTGCGGCTATGTTCACCAGTGTAGCAACTGCTTCCATTGCCGAGGGTGGCTCACCAATTACATGGAGTCCACAAGGCAAAAGGCGGGACTCAATCTCCATGATCTTGGCATACACCTTCCCAACAACAAGATCGCGCTCTTTTGTTGGGAGCTCCACACCCTCTTCTGGAAGATCCACATCCTTGTCAAGATTACATTGTTTAGCTGTGCTGATAATGGAACTCACAATTTGTTGTCCGCGGCCAGTGTCCTTGAGAGACTGGTACGATGAGATAAGCTCACTTAGCTGCTTAAGACCTTTGTAAAGTCCTGCATTCTCGGCCGGAGGAGTCAGATAGCTAATGGTATTTGCATAGCTTCTACGTTTCGCTATGGTAGCCTCTGAAGGGTTGTTTGCAGCATAGTAATAGACATTCGGAATATTACCAATCAAACTGTCAGGATAACATACATCACTCATCCCTACCTGCTTTCCAGGCATGAATTCAAGAGAACCATGTGTGCCAAAATGAAGAACAGCATCAGCTTTGAAAATTTTTTCTACATAAGAGTAGTATGCTGCAAAACCATGATGAGGACTTGCAGATTTGGAGAAAAGCAACCGCATAGGATCGCCTTCATAGCCAAATGTAGGTTGAACACCAATGAATACATTACCATATTGTTTCCCGTATACCAATAGATTCTCTCCGTCGGCATTCAAATTCCCAGGAGGCTTTCCCCAATTTTCTTCTAATGCAGTGGAATAGGGAGTGAGATTTTGGTATTCGCGGACATTCATTTTGTAAGCAATGTTGAGATTCGGGCTGCTGAATTGCGCTTCTTTGTCGTGCAATATGTCTTCGATCAATGCTTCTGAAGTCTCTGGAAGACCATCAACATTGTAACCGTCTCTTTCAAGTTCTTTTAGAACGGAGAAAATGGAGGAGAAAACGTTGAGGTAGGCAGCAGTTCCTACGTTTCCTTTGTCTGGTGGGAAACTGAAGACAGTGATTGCTAGTTTCTTCTCTTCCTGTATGAGTACATATCAAGAGAATTTCAACAATATAAGTCATACTTCTCAGAAAACAGATGAGAACACGACCCTAAGAAGGTTTTACTGTATAGCAAATACATACAATGCTGGTGACACTGTACAATGAAAATTTGAGAGCAAGATCTTTTTTCAATATTGGTGAGACAAACTTATGAATTTATATGAAAAATGGTGTTAATATAAATTTCTTAAAGAGTAAGAATGCAATGAATATTAATATTGTCCCTTGATATAAAATGTCAAGGAAATGTTTTGTTAATTCCTACTGTTAAGCTGGACAAAAGATGAGGTTATTCTGTCTGTTAACAAAAATGGAATGCGCGTATGCACATAGACCGAAATGGAAAAAAAAGATCAAAATATGCATACATTCAGGTCTAAATAAATATCAAAATATCACTTTTACTTCTGACTTTTAACTTTCATTTTTCTGCTAAGAAAAAAAAAATTATGAAATATAGTTTCAAACAACAGAATTCACCACTACAGATTACTATTATATCATTTTGCAGTTTAACTAAATAACTATATATCAAATGTATAAACTCTTTTCTGAATTCTAATTCATTGAAATTTACTCTTAATAAGGCAATGGGAAAGATAAAGAAATTTCATATTAGATATCAGCTTCATTCTTTGTTAGATTTTACTTGAACCAGATATGTGACTTCAAGACTCAGAAAATGGAAAGTACCTTTGTTTTTCTTTTCAATTCAGCCCATTTGATTGCCCGGGTGCAGAGCTGCTCCACTCTCTTGTGAAGAGCATGAGATTTTCCTTAAAAACGTATCCATTCAACAGTAAAACATCAGTGAATTTTGCCTAACAGATATCATAGAAGTCATTTAGAAAAAGAATGATTAATTTACCTGTTTTAGGATCTCGACCAGAGAAAACTATCGGCTCCATTCCACCGTCTAGCTCAGGCAATGCAACTTGAAGAGCAACCTGAATTGGATGCAAACCCAAAGTACTATTCAACCACTCTTCTGTTGTTTGGAAAACCAATGGCAATGCAACAATGTAAGGAACATCAAGCTTCATCAAAGCTTCAACAGCCCTTGGATGATCCTGCCTAGCAGGCCCTCCAACAAGAGCAAATCCGGTCAGTGATATCACCGAATTCACAAATGGTTTCTTAGTAATAGGATCAATCAAGAATTTCTCCACCGGCCCCGAAAAGTCCAACCCCCCAGCGAAAATCGGTATAACCTTAGCACCTTTAGCCTCAAGTTCCATAATCACAGCAACATAGTGACCTTCATCACCAGTAACAATATGACTCCTTTGCAAAATCAAACCAACAACCGGCGCATTCGGACTCTTAAGCTTCTCATTAGCATCCCTTCTAGTTCCATACCAATTCAAATACTCTTTCACATCATCATACATACAAGGTGCTAAAGGGTGCCAAATTCCATTGTCTAAAAACAAGACAGGCTCAGAATACTCCATCTTTGTACCTTTCAATGCAGGAACATAAGAACCCGAAATCATCTTCAAGAAATTCTGCAAATTATCAGGGGACCCACCAAGCCAAAACTGAAGACTCAGAATATAAAGCCTAGCATCTTGAGCTTTATCACTTGGCAAATACTTCAAAACCTTAGGCAAAGTCCTCACAAGCTTCAACATACTATCAGCAAAACCAGCTGAAGAAGTTTTCTTCTTCTTGAAAAGCTGAAAAAAAGGGCTTTTAGATTGTCCAAGCTGTGACATACTAAAAGAACCCAACTTGTTCAACCTCATAACCTCAGGCATTGATGGAAACACCAAAACTGCATCAAGTCTTTCCCTTTCTTTCTCAACAGCTGATTTCACTTTAAGTGCAAGCTCCTCAACAAAAATCAAAGAACCAATGAAGATATTAGCATCTTCCAAATCCTTGCAGAATGTTTGATACGTTGATACGTCGCGAAGCTCCTCGACCAAGTAACCGACAACTTCAAAGGAAGCATCATTTTGGTTGCTGTTGAGAGCTCTAACAGCTGCTGAGACTGATGATTGGTACTGAGCTTCAAGAACAACATAAACAATTTTCACAGTTGGTAGATTTTGTTTATTCTCTGGAACAATTCGACGAACTTCTTGGGTTGTTTGAGTGAACAAACCATTGCCAATTGCATTGCATTTCAGTCTGAATGAAGCTTTTGAGGTGTTATGGTAATTGGTTTTCTTTGGAAGGAAAGAATGAAGAAAAAGTTGTCTTTGTGCAAGTGAAGAAAGTTGATCAGGTTTAGAATTTGGTAGAGTAAATGGTGTTGATACAAATGAAGCCATTGATCATAGACCCAAATTAGAAAATTGAATAAAAATTGTATCTTTTATAATAATCAACAATAGAAGAAGAAAAAGAAGAGCAAATTGGTTATGAAAAAAAAGATGGGTCTTGAGAAATTTGTACACTTTTTTATTTCTAATTCGTTTAACCAAAGTTGTGTTGTGTTGTGTTTCTCAACTCAACTCAACTTAGTTGAAGAAAGTGTATCTTCTTTTTCTTTGTAGAGTTGAACGTGTATGAGTTTTTATTTGATTTGTGTGGAGGGTAGGAAAGAGAAGAAAAGCTTTTTTTTTACAATAAAAAAACTGCTTTTTTTTTGTTAGTGGTGAAAGCTTAGACCACGTGGCAAACCTGGTATTGTTGATTGGAATCACTAGTTTCGGACCCTGATTCTCGGTAGTTAGCAAAAACTAACAGTCGTGCAGTCGGACATACTAAACCGTTTGATGTTAATCACACGATTATAAAAAAGTTAGATTTGATTTTCTATTTAATAATTACCATCTTATTAAGATCAGACGGTTCACGATGTCCAACTCTGTGACCGCAGATTTTTGCCGACTAGATGTAATCTAGACCCCTAGTTTTGAGGTTTAGAATGTGTGCTAGTGTTTGTGTGTGTGTCACACTTTTTTCTATCTCTTTCACTCATTTGATATGCTATTATCTCTGTCTATCTATTGAGATGGAGTTTCTTGAATTTTGATTGGTGAAGCTGGATTTCACAAATGAAGATGACGATGAGAGAGAAAGTGTGAGATTTTATGGTACACGGTGTGACAAGGAGAGGGGGTGTGATATTTAGTATGGAAAGACAAGATTGTACTTGGTGTTACGTTTTCAATTTACTTACCACAGGTTACCATTACTGATATGGGACCCTCTAAATGGCTTGTCTCTTTGTTTAACTTGTCCTTTTTTTTTCTTCTCATTTGTGAAAAGTTAAATTATGAGTTTTTGATCAATTTCTAGAATAATCTTGTAACGAAAAATTATAAAAAATTACTGTAATTTTGCAATAAATATTTAATACTATTAATATAATATTTAATAATATTAATATAATATTTAAAATTTCTGTAATTTTATAATAAATAATTAAATAGTATTACCGATAAAATAATAGCTACTGTGATTTATTATGATTTTTTTTAATTCTACCACAAAATCAAATATAATATTAGATAGTGGTAATGTCTTTAGAGCATACTTGATAAGAGTTTCGATGTTGTTTTTTTTTTTT
>JBBPBP010000001.1:30855975-30885071 GCA_037974735.1 Cicer chorassanicum
AAAAAAAATTATTAAATATTATTTAAGTTTATATATAATCTCTATTATGATTTATTATGTTGTTCGTACATGTTCTCTTAACTGACATATAAAGTTTGTTGTAATTTGTAGATGTTAATAACAAAACAATGCTCTTAAAAAATAAAACATTTTATATATAAAACATTGATCTAATTAATGCACGTGTTAAATTTATTTTATAAACCATAGTTGGATATATGATAGAAATTTTCTTGGAAGGAAGAGTCTTAAACAATGTTTTTGCTAACAAGGTTGAAGAGTTTCTCAATTAAGAATACAGAAAATTGTCAAGGATCCATTTATGTATTCGAATTATATTTTCAATTTTTATTTTTGATTTGTATGAATATGTTATACATTATAATTTAATTAGTGTTTTATTTTTAGTTTGTATGATATAATTTATTAATTTTAGAATATTTTATTTTGTTTGGTAGTAGTAATTTTATTTATACTAAAATTATATTTTTGTTTTTATATATAATATTTTATTTAAATTTATATTTTTTATTAATATTAATTTTTATATATAATATATTTTTTAATATTAATTTCGAATTTTATAAAATTATTTTTTTTAAAAAATTACCTATTTGTGATAAGTAAAATAGCACAAATGAGACACTTTGGAGCGATCTAAGTTGTCACAAACCAAGTTCTCGCAATAAGTTTTATTTTTCTGTAGCCCATAAAGCCTCACAAAATTGTGAATTTGTGATGCACCCTTTGTACCGGTCTAAGTTGTCACAAACCAAACTCTCACAAACGAGACTTTGTAATTGATTTATTTGTGACTACTAGTGCCACAAATTTATCCGACTGTTTTTCTTTTCTTTCTGAGGTTTTTAACTGCAGAAAGATTTTCTTGTAGCGCAAAATCTCATAAAAGGAGAGAAAACCACCACGATCCCATATGAATTGCTGCCAACGGTAGAAAACAAAAAAGACACAGAGCGGCGATAAATCCTGGCGACGACAGAGAGAGATGAAAACGGCACAGGGGGTGCAACTGAGACATTTGAAAGATGTCTTCCTCTTGTTGGTTCGAGGGCAGGGCGGCAATCCCCGTAGTTGTAATGTTGAGTAATCACGTTTGATCTAGGGATAACAAACACAAGAAGCAGTTCTTTATAATCCTTAATAGAGGATACAAGGGTCGTCGATGGCGGCAGAGACCACAACCGCTGTACTAAAATTGTTGGAGAATGGGCTACACTGTTTAGTATATTGAGGGAGTAAGTTCATAACTGTCTGATAATTTGACACCATATATAGACACTGTATGACACATTAGTGTGCACGCAAACCAAGACATAGAAATACAATTCAAATAGAAAGAAACGGTTAAATGTTAATATAAAATATTCAAATATTGTTTTGGCTGTCAAATTATGTGTCTGAATTTTTTTATATTTAAATATTTCTTTTACCTTTTTAAAATCAGGTAATTGTCAATTGAAAGGAATTTTGTTAACCGTCTCTGAAGAGAAATGATAGTAGTACACTTTATAATAAAATCTTAATGTTTGATTCATTTCTTAAAAAAGGAACGCATTTTCTAAAATTTGATCAATTCACATGAAAACTAATTTGATTTCTTATAAGAATGAATCAGTCACAAAAAAAAAAGTGTATTGTTAGTATTCTTTACTTGTGAATTATAGTAATTTTCTAGCTGCTAATTGTGCTTGTGCTTGGTAATGGTAGAAACTTGAGCTTAAATTGTTTTCTGAACATCATTTAAATTTATTTTCTGAAAACTATTAACTAAACAATAAATGAACTCCAAAATAATCATTTACCACTACACTTTTCATTACCCTAGTAAATATTTAAAAAATCATGCAATATTAGGTCTTAATTTTGATTTGACCCTTCAAATAACTTAATTTGTATCAGAGTGAAAACTAATTTGAATACAGTCTTGCCGTAGAAAAATGCAAAGTACATGGTAAAGTTATAGTTGAGAATGTCACATTCTTTTTCTGTTTTTCAATGAATTGTTCCAATCAATTCCTCCCAATCTATTTTTATTTTATTTTTTGTAATTGTTGCTTTAAAACCCCTACTAACCAAACTTTTCATCTTTGTTAGTTATATATATATAAAATAAATAAGAACAGGAACATTTTAACACCCGAATGCCCATGAGTAAACAATTCACATAAAAAATATTCTCCATTCCAGTTCTAAAAATGAATCCACCCATACATTTGCCATAAACTAGAAATAATAAAAGTGAAGTTACTGAAAACATTTTGTTCTGCTCCTGAAAAAAATAAAATGGAGCTTAGATTTGCTTTTCTTGCACCCCAATACCAAACAACACATTTTACCTTTCCAAGGTAATAAGACACAATATTTAATCAGCATCTTTTAATAAAAAGATGGTAACTGAACATGTACAAACTCAATAAGTATAGATAAATATATGATATCTAATTAGAACCATCAACCATATGGCTATTGTAAAGATATCTGAGAAAATAATTCCTCAAGCTGGTTCTCCTTTATCACCACACCATGTTTCTGGGCAAACAATGTATCTTTGACTGAACTGGATTTAATATCAGCAATAGCATCGGAACCGGATATGTTAAAGTATTCATCCAGGTTGTGCACTGTTCCATCTGCATAGCAATGTATTCTCTATCAAAATAAACAAACAATCACACTATTTGCTTAAATGCTTATACTTGTAGCAGTGCTAATTGTAATTGTTTGATCTTGCATATCTCTCTCCAATTTCACATCAATAACTTCTATATGTTTATGTCCACTCATAACTAAAAACCTCATAATATTTGAATGGAATTTATTACACTGATTAAGCAGCAGCTCAGACTGTAGTAACCAATAACACAATTTACAGCTATTATATTTAATGAACTATGTTAGAGAACCTAGAAACTAAACCTAACTATAAATAACCTGAAAAAAATTGATAGCTTAGAATTAATGAAACCATAGGAAAACCTCCTAAAATGAGGGCTAATATTATTAAACTTTGATCATGGAAGTGTTTGAAAGTAACTTTTTCCATTCACATATATCTTTCTATCAGGATATATGGCATAATGATCTATTTATTCAAAGAAAACAAATTTGTATTAATAGATCATTATGTCATATATCGGTTGAAGGGATTTATGTGTGGAATTTTCTACACTCAAAACCATGGGGGCTTTGGATTTTCTATTTTTTAATGGTTTTCTAATTCACTTCAATGTTTGGAATGGAAAAACATATGCCTACAATTTTATGGTGGCAATATGTTTTTGGATCTGTTTTGAATAAACATAAGCAGTGTTGTATCATGACAGCAACAGATTCAAGCAGCAGGGTAGAAAAGTATTAAAATATTGGAGCTTGATGTTAGATTCTTCATGATGTATACTATTAATGAATCAGGGACTGTTTTTTCTTTTTATAGTCATGTAGCTTCAGGGTTATTTGGCAGCAATGGTGTCATAACATTGCTGTTACTGGTTGAAAAACACTCGTACTTGCATTGCACATGTTGTGCGTAAGTAATATATTCTTTGCTTTTGCAAAACAAGTTTATTTTCTCCTATAATTACTCCTAGTATTACCTTCAGCAACTATAGGTTTATGTGGAGGAGGTTCTTCAATCCAATGTCCATCAGAAACTTTCATGTGTCTTCTATCAGATGCAAAACAACGAAGGAAGATTGGAGCATGCACAATTCTGAATAATCTGTTATCAAAAGAATCATTTCATACTTATAAGAGGTTGACCCCATGGTTAAGACAAATCAATACAAAAAATTTAATATATAAAAAATTTCAACAATGCACAATAAGAAGTATTGAAAAAAAAAATGAATTACTTGGCGCTTAATGGAGAATGCAAGAAAGTATTCCTTTAGCCAACATAATTCATTTTGGTTTTACTTGACTCTAGTTCACTGATTCTCGACCAATTTAGATATTGCGGTCTGCAACCACAATTGCAGCCACAATATAAAGTGTTTAGAGGTCTATACAAAATAATATTGCAACCGCAATTGGGGCCACATCAGCCGCGTTTTCCCGCATTTTGCTGCGATATCAAGGTTCACAACGTAACAGCAACTGTGATCGTAACCACAATTTAGAACCATGGATTTGTGGACCTTGGATTCTTGGATCCTCAACAAAACCCAATCAGACATCCAGATTTCCCTCAATCACCAAATGTTTTGTTTGTATAAATGAGGAGCATAACAAGATTGATGCAAATGCCTTTGCTGCAGATTCATAGAACTGAGATCACTCTTTTTCTTATATATATGTTATGCACTAACTCAGACAGTAGGTTATTTGCAACATATCTAGTTTCGTTTGGCTCAATGTGAACATTTGATTAGTTAATTTTGCTCAGGCCACTCAAAATTTTCAAATATCGTAGATAAAAATACAAACATATGTTTGATTAGCTTTTCAAAAACAGTTTTCTGTTTTAAAATAATAATGAAAAATTGTGTTCATTGTTAACTTTTTAAAATAGAAAAATGATTGTGAAAAGTATAACAAAACAGGCTGAATGTTCAATTTTCATGATGCTTTACATAATTTTAATTTTATTTCAACATTACTATTTTAGTCTTGTTCACAAATTCAAGTCGTCGATTCAATCTCTGGCAAATACAAGATAAGGCTGCCTACAATAGATCAACAATGGGTTTGACCCTTCCCTATGCCTATATAAATTACATTAGGCTACTCTAAAGAATACAAATTAGGGGGGGGAAAGGATAAGATAGAGCATTACCTATTATAATCAGCAAAAAGTTGAAAAGAAGGGCGAATAGTTTCAGACACATATGAAGCTAGAGGTGACGGAAAAGGAAGAGTTGAATCTAAGTCCCAAACTAGTGGAGCATCACCTTCTTGATTTATCTGTAATGCCGCACGCACAAGAAGAGTAAAGTCAGATGAACAATAAAATGCTTTTAAAGCCTAGTTAATTAGCTCCTAAGCGAGGGGTCAGCTCAGTGGTAACTGGTAAAAGTTTGACCTTGTAAGAAATGAAAATGAATGGAGTTCAAATCTCTTAGGTGACAGTTATAAAATTGATAGTCAATAATGAAACTTTAATCAATAACAATTGTCCCTTCTTCAATTTTTCTTTATAAAAAGATAATGCCTCAACTCATTGAAAGGAAATGCATATTTGACAATACCTGGATGCAAATGACATGATAATCCCAGAGAATAACCCCATCTGCCCTCTTGCTAGCTTTTTGATTCCAAAGTGGGATCTACAAAAGTTAAGACAAATACTTATACTAGTTAAAAAAAATCAGATTTTATAAGTTAAAATGGAGAGCTCTTCAATTCAAATATACAGTGGCGGTGCAACAAAAGAAGTAAGCATGGAGTGGAGACTTAAACATATGTAATTAGTACTCTCTCACGATGTTTTAAAAACCAAACAGGATATCGAACTGACAAGACTCTCAGAACATGGTTCAACTTCTTTAAACCGCTCAAACTAGGACAAAACCATGATTGACCCACTCAAATAACTTGAAGTGTAGACAGTGCCGGTTCATGATTCCTATGAAGCACGGATACTGACACAAACACCGAACACGACACTGACACATCCACACTAACAATAATTTGAGAAAATGAATTAATTAAATGTAATCAAGGTGTCCGACTGTCAATGTTGGACAGTGACTCGTGTCGGACACGGTGACACGCCTTCCATCAGAAGTGCAGTGCTACAGAGCACGATTCAACTTGTAGAACTGTCCACATATAAGAAAAAGAAAATGCAATGAAAGGTAAACACTGATTATGTTCCACAGAGCAAAAAAATGTCAAATTGTTTTTGCATATTCAACTTAAATAGTACCAGACCCAGAGAATTATTCCCTTTCCCACTAACATTTTTCCCATCATTTTTTTTGTCAAGTGTAAGTAAGTGTATGCCATGAATCACCTTGTATTTGAATTATAAAAATAATCAAACACATTTTGTCTAAGATGAAGAAATAGTACTACATACCTGTTTCTTTTCATTGGAAATGAAAGCAACAAAAAGATCAGATCCTTCAGAATTTGTTATTCCATCATTGCACAACTTCTTGCAAAGCAAAAATACATTCTCCTCACTATGAATAATTAACGAAAAAAACAAACCATAAAAACTCTATTATATATCGTTACACAAGAATTCAAAAAGTAAAAGAAATTAATCTAAAATTAAGTGAAAAGTAAAATTTCCACAGCTAATCATAGGGATGAAAATTATAATTTAAAAAAAAAATTGATCGCCAAATTGCCAGCAATACTTCATTTAAAAATATAAGTATGATATAGGAATATCAGTGTCGGTAAAATTTGACAATGTAAAAATGTAACGAGAGAGAGACCAATAAAAAGGGGTGTGGTGGAAGTGAGAAACATCCATAGTTGAAGAAGTTGCCATCGATCCTTTCTTTAACTCGAAGCAGCAATTTTAAACAACACGCACAGGTGCTAGTGCTGACTTCCTTAATAAATGGGAGTATAGAACCCAAAACCCATTGGAGCTCGCGAAGAGAAAATTATAGCCCAAACCCCTATATTTATACTTCTATTCCACAATTTCTCAAAAGTACCCTTTTTGTTTTTCACTATTTTACCATTTCACTTTTTATCTTCATTTAATGTTTTGAGACCAATCACGCTGCCAGCCACACTAGGTTTATCAATATGCAGAAGTTGTCAAGAGTATCTTTTTTTTTTAAAATAAACTATTGATATTGATTACTCACTATATTTATTTGGAACCAAATAAAGTAATAATGTACTTGTAAAGTAGAGAAGGGAGCTTTTGAAATAATGTTTTTTTTTAGGTTATATTTGTTTGATAACTTTTTTTTTTTTAAAGAAAGGGTGCGGAAGATATCACTAGTTTGAGTCATCTCAATTAGGTTGGCACTGCTGGCACTAACAATCTTCTATAGTATCGAATATTATTAAAGAAAAAAAATACAAAAGAAGTAAAGGGGCAACAGTCAAATCCAATCACATTAAGAAAATAAAATATTAGGATGTTTAATATTATATTTCTAAAAAATTCATCCGAAATAAAAGGAGGAATAACATTCCACCAGACAAATCCATGACTGCAAATACTAAAATTAGCAAACAAATAGTCGCAAGAGTTTTCCTCCATAAAAATATGAGAACATTGAAACCTCATTTGAGAGGTAAGATACATACAATTTTTTTCTTCTGTTTTGAAGTCTCCAAGGGACAAACTGAGAGTTTCAAAAAACATCAACCACTAAACTTGAATCACATTCTAACTAAATGTTATGCCACTATTTCTCAAAAGTTATCTCAGAATACACGTTGGAAACAGTTAGAGATTTTTTCCGATGAAGAGGAATGTCCTTGTTGAATAAACTAGACTGATCCGACAAAATCAAATGCACCAGAATACATTAACCACAACATATATGACCACATTTCTCACTTAATGACTCCAATTAGACCTGCAAAACAGCCAAAAGGCTAGAAGCAAACAAGTTAGTCATTAGGATTCTCCTAATCCACAACCAAATGCGCTGGGCAAAGGGACAATCAAACAAAAAGATGTTGAGTAGTTTTAGCACTATTGCCACAAAGAGAACAGGCAAACACAATTGTACAATCCCTTTTCCAAAGATTCTCATCAATGGGCATCATTCCATGATAAATTCTCCAAAGAAGAAAGGAACAGGACGAATGAACACAACAATTCCATAAAAGCTTAGCTGAAGGAGTAGAAATGCCAGAAGATCGTAGAAAAGTGTACGCGTCTTTGAAGCTCAAATCACCAGAACTTAAGTGACCACACTGAGCGATCATGAGTCTCAAACTTAGGAATAATAGTATTATCAACCTCGCCGCACACAACAGTAGCGTTTAAAATACTAAGGACAACCTAAGTGCCATCAACTATGAAATCTTTACCCTTATCGTGAAGAAGAGGACGAACTTCAATAGGAATATCAAGCAAATTAGAAATTGGGTTGGATAACATTCCAAAAATTAATATTGTGGTCATCACCACGTTGCTAGGAAACATTATCATTAATTAAAGATAGATGATCACGAATACCCGACCAAATAAAGGACGATATGTGATACTTAATTTGAGAATTATTACGAAAAGTTCTACTATGCATTAGATTAGACCATTGAGTATTTGAAGAAAACAAAATCTCACGAAAGTTTCAGCAAACTAGCACTATTGCCACTATTGATGACTTTTATAGAACGCAAACCAAGCCTCCATTTTCAATTGGTTGTCAAACTTTTCTCCAAACAACTGTAACGAACTTTCTCGAAGAGATGTTCCCAGACCAAATAAAATTACTAATCCATCTGTCTAAAGGTTTAATAAATTTGAGATGAGCATGATCGGAAAACTAAAATTTATTCTTGGAATCCAAATTCATCAAATCTTAGAAAGAGTATTCATTCATCCTACCAATTATACAAGATAACTTCTTAAGAAATTTACCATGGATGAATGCAAACCCATGCTTGTACTTATGCATCCCATATATTCTCTAGATAAGGATGTAACAATTAAAAAGGTAGAGCAAAAGGAATCCAAATGAATCATTGGATTTCTTCTCTACTTAACTACCTATAGACCTAACATTATGTTTAGTGTGTGTTTGTGTGCAAGATTTCAATTTGATGCTAAAGAATTCCACTTAACTGCTGTTAAAAGTATCTTTAGATATTTGAAGGGCACTACTAATCTTGGTATGTGTTATAAGCTATCCTCTAAGTACAAGTTAGTAGGTTTCAGTGATGTTGATTATGGTTGAGATAAACTAGAAAGGAAAAACACTAGTGGAAATTATGCATTCCTTGGTGAAAATCTGACCTCCAAGTCAAACAAAAGACAAAAAACCATTGCTCTATCTCTACTGAAGTCGAATATATATCAGATTAAACATTTGTATCTTCTTTGATAATACTTATGCTATATGTTTAACAGAAAATTCTATTTTACATTCAAGGGAAATACATATAGAGAATAAATATCACTTTATAAGAGATTATGTCTAGAATGGTATTTTTGACATTAGATTTTTTGATATTGATCATCAGTGGACATATATTTTTACAAGACTCCTTGTTGAAGACAAATTTAATTTTATAAAGAAAAATTTGAACATTTAATTTATAAAGGAGTGAAGTTGGAATCCATGTATGCCTTACCTCTAGTAAAACAGACTAATTGGTTAAATATGTATGCTCTGCCTCTGATGAATTGAATTTTTCTCTACCTCTAGTCGTTTAAAATTACAATTATTTTAGATACGAACTGTTTGAAAGTGCTGGAAAACAAAAGAAATGAGGGAGTTGAATTGTGTTTTGACATTTCAGAAAAATGCTTCGATTGCTTAATAGATAAAGTACGTTCTTTATCAAATCATTCAACTTTCAATTAAAACAGGTTTAGAGACAAAGAGGTTGAATCATAGTGAACATGAATAAGAGAAACAAAGAGATAGAGGAACAAAAAAATTTATACTAGTTCATAATAAACTGTTGCTACATCTAGACATCCCCTTACAGAGAGATTTTTCCTCAGTACAGTCGAGGACTTAATCCATTATTTCAATAATAGCATACAAGTGTTGTTTACGTTGCTTCTTTAGGCTTTGAGTATTCTTTTCTAGCCTCTCCAGGTTGTCACTGGTAGAACCCTTCTTCAACATTTTGGTAGGCTGTTGTTGAGGTACATAAGTGTTGTTGTACCTCTTCAAGTAACTCTTAGGGGTGAGAAAATGATTGCCACCATCAGGATGATTTACATTATTCTGCGTGTTTTTAATTTAAGAGGGTTGAGTTTAGATGATCTTACTATCAGAGGATGTCGTAAAGACTTTTAGACAATTAATAGATTCAAGATGTTGACCCAAGGATCTTTCTTACCTATTGTCTTTTCTTTGTTCATCAGAGGATCTAGCTTATACCAGAACAATAACTTGTATTCCCTTTGCCTTTAATGTTTTGACTCAGACTGTATATCGTAATAATTCTTATTACTATATTATGAATTGCTCTATTAGTAAACATAATTACTTGTTTATTAGGTGATAATATTCTTTGTGTTTAAAAAGACTTAAATTATAATCTCTAACTTACTTGTAATTTATGCTACCTTAAAATAGATAGTCATTAATATAAATATGTCTTCTAACTTAATATGCACAACTAGAGGATAATTGTTCTTTATTTGTTTGTTTTTTTTATCATCAAAACATCAACCAAATAATTGTAGCTAAAACCACTTTTGCACTAACACTATTTTCTTGAAAGATGTGTGAGTTCTATGATTTTCTAACACATGTTACTTCTTGTGTGTTAACCTGTGCATGGTAGTTATCAATGCATTTGGGTACATGTTTCTAGCTTTGTACTGTGGCATTTTGAAAGCTTTTTTCAGCCTAAGATTAGTTTTTTTAGCGTGTTTCTAAACTGTGGATATCGGATTGACATGTGCAAACATGCATCGGAAATCTAGAGTGAGAGTTACAACTTTTATGTCGGCGCAAAATCTCAACTCAGAACTTTACTTGGTCAAAACTGTTGATCACATGACCTGATTTTTTGTAATAACATTTAGTATCGAGTCACTTTTTATTTTTGGACCTAGAGCTTTTAGAGCCCAAAAAATTGAGTAAGGTTAGGGCAAAGTTGTTTTTTTGTCACAGAGATATAGAGATACAAAGATACTCAGAGAGTTTATTTTTCGATCAACATTCGTCTATTTTTCAAATTCTATTTTTGGATTCTTGGATGGAAGACTAATTTCTAGGATTAATCCACTGTTTCAGGATTTCATCAAGACCTTGAAGTTTATTTTATAATGTTAGTTTTGCGTGGATGATTCAATTCCATTTCTCGATTATATTATTTTCTGATTGCTTAATTGAAATGTCAATAGAGTTGATAATTTGGTTTGACATACTTTGAATTCTAAATTAATTAATTATAGTTTTTCGACGTTTGCTCGTTAATTATAACACATCGATTATTGTGATGCTTAATCCAGTCAATAAATCATAATTCACATAGGGTTGATTACGCATGTTTGATCAATTCTATAGTCAAACAAGAATAGAGTCACAATTTATAAATTGAGTCCATTGATAAAATCTTCAGTAGGTCTGAAATTCTTGAACCCGTGGATTAATTGGTCCAATATACATGATTGTAATTTGTGTTCTTAATCTTCCCGAACCAAAATAAAAAACCCTTTCGGTTAATATTGTCATAAGTCCTTATGAGACGACTCGAATTGTTGGCCTACGCTACATTTTTATTACTCGTATTTGACCTGTATTCGACAGCCGATCAACTAGTTATTGTTTTTTTTTCTTCTACTTATAAGAACTCAAACATTTTATCAAAAGCACCAACACTCAAGTCACTCACTACTCTCACGTATTTCCCACATTTTTGCTATCTTTTCAAACCCTAGAAACCTCTTTGAAACCCTCATGAATTATCTAATGGCTTCGAAGTTCCGCTTCTTGTTCTATCCTCAGTAACATTTCTCTTGCCCCCATTATGGAATGTAATTTGGATCAACATGATATTCTCAATGAACTTCAAATTGATTTTGCTAATCTCGCTGAGAACGAGTTCGACTTCATTGAAAATTTTGCTGGTATTGGATGGTCTGAGTACTTTAATCTAGATCTATTCTCCACTCTAGACGTTCTAGTTAAAGAGTTCAAGAGGTTTTCTTATGCGAACAAAGATGGAGAAGTTCCCATCAAAAGCACTCAACAAATCGTTGTTTTTATTACCAAATGTTTGGATGAAGGGTTGGATCTTTTAAAATCAATAAGGAAATTTTTTAAGATCCCAAGGTGAACTCCAAGTTAGTACATTTAAAGCCAAATACAAGGTGCTCTTCAAGATTCTGATTGGATGTGTGGTTGCTAAACAAGGCTCTATTGACTATGTCAGCTGTAACACCCTGGCCATTACCGTTACCACCTCATCTCATTACCACTACCAATTGAGCTGTGGATAGGGGGGACGAGAAGGTTGTGAGGTAGCATCACCGGTAACGGTAATGGCCGAGGTGTTACATCAGCAAATACCACAAGGGATTGATGTGAATCATCTCCCGAAAGATCAAGACAAATTTTATCAAACTTGGTACTTTAGAACATGAGGTCTTGCATCATCTACTCTAGGTAAGGCAAGATCAAGACTATTCCCTACTTAAGACTCATCACAACTGTGCTAATGAGGACTCATGTCATTAAGGCTCTAGAGGAAGTAGGAGGAGTTGTTCAAGATGAGCACTTGGTATCATCCTCTACACTAGTGTTCAACATCCACAATGTCATCAAAATGAGGCGCATTGTTGCCTAAGACAACATAAAGCCAAACACTGAAGTCAAGAAACTCTCAGGATAATCTAGTGGATCTAAAGACATTGCTTTCCTAGTTGGAGATTCGTTTACACCAATCTTTGAGAAAGATAATAAAGAGGTCACTCAAAAGTATCTAAGGATGTACTGTTGTGGTCAAGAGATTCCTCCAATCTCCTTCCCTCTACCAAGAGTATATCAAGAGTTTGAGAAGAAACGAAAAAGAACAATCAAGGTATCTACTGTTATAATGGAAGAAGAAAAAGATGATATAAACGCCAATGACGAAGAAGCAAACCTCATCATGAGGAAGGGGCATAAGTTAATTCCACTTATGAGCCTATTAATTGCTCTGCTAATATTATCAAGGATAGTGATAATGACATGTCTGAACCTGAACCAGCTAAACCTCCATCCCCCTCTGCACCCTCAAACAAAACAACCTCACATAACTTGACTATTTTCTTTAGCTCTGATTCAAATACAGACACCTCATATGAGATTATTGAGGCAACTATAGCAGAAAGCTTTTCTACCCTTAGATACAGATAAAATTCGTATCCCTTTAATACTGAATTTTCTACCTCCACACCATCACCTTCCTAGATTAACTTTCCACAAACACCTACCCAAATAACCAGTCAAACCTCACTATCTCTTCCACATCTGCATTTGATTAGGGGTGTTCATGGTGTAAAAACTGAACCGAATTGGACCACATTAATGGTTTGGTTCAACTTTTGAAAACCACATTCGAATGAAGTTCAGTGCAGTTTTGAACCGGTTTGAAACTGGTTTACAAATATAAAGCAGTTTAATATTTTGAACAAGTTTAAAATAATTTTTTTAGTTAAAATAGATATCGAACTAGTTCTTTGGAAAAAGAATTTTGAAATTCTTTTGAAAAAAACATTTCGATTTTTTTTGAGAAAAACGTTTTTGATTTTTTTCGAGAAAAATAGATGCAAAAAGTTTCCCAAATAAAAAAAAATTTCGAGATTAAAAGTTTTGATTACTTTTCGAAAAAAAAATTCAAAATTCTTTTGGCAAATATTTTTTGAGAAAAATAGATAGAAAAAATTTTTCGATAAAAAAAATTGAAAAATATTTTGAGAAAAAAATCAATTTTTTCCTAAAATATTTTGAGAAAAATATTTTTTCCTAAAATATTTCCCCTCTTTTCTCTATGGCTTCCCAAACAAGATTAGGAGTATGAATGCTTAAAATTTGGATCTTGGAGAAGTCTTCAATCAGTGGGAAATATTATTTCTTTTGTTACAACTTGGATTAGGGAACACATTAGTGCTTTTAGACATACTGCTGAGATCATTTACCTTTCGGTCTTGTGTTTTCAGAAAGCTCATGGAGACTAGATAGAAAGCAAATGACTGCTACATTAGAAAGTCTATCAACTGAAGATAACTTTACTCTAGCTATGTTCATTTGGAACAACCAATATGGATGATCCCTAGCACCATTGAGGTTTCCTGTGATCATTCCACAAGTTGAGTTACCTCCATTGGACGTTTATGCTATTCTTGCTTCAGGATCTGCAAAGTTTGCCTCTAAAGGCCCTTCTACCATTCCTACTGCAATATGCTTTTGATCCATCACAGTTTGTAAAGAAGGAAGACTTTGATTGACTGAAAGCTAAAACTGAGGCGTTCATGGAACAAAAAACCAAGAATCAAGAGTTCATTAGAATATCTAAGGACCAATCTTAGGTAGATTGACCAATCCTAACCTTTAATTTACTTTAGTTTTTTATGTGTATTGATTTTCACTCTATCTTTTGTACTATACACTCTTTCATGCAAATGTTATCTTTAGTTAGTTTTAACACTTATATCTTGTTATGTTCAATTTACTTTTCTTGCTCAACTCTTTTTGTCTAATGACAAAAGGGGGAGTATATATTATATGTTTTTGGGAACAATTACACCTTGTCAGAATATCGTACTTCACTTTGTTTTGAAAACCTGCTCATATTATAGGGGAGCTTTACTGCTTTACTTTGAATAGCTTTGCATATATTATATTATTAAAATGAAAAATCGTTCACAAAAATAGATGTATGTCATTATCAAAAAGGGAGAGATAGTTAGAACCATGTTGGGTTGAAGAACAATGACCCTTAAATGTTTTGATGATAACAACAATTATTTTGTGGGAACAATGTATAACACTAATGAATTTAATTTAGTGTGTTGTTCCTGTGTTATGAACCTTAAAGACCTTACGCTGCATCATTTTATGATTGGAGAAGACAAACAACAAAAACAAGACAATGCTTTGGAAGATCTGTTAAAGTTGTGACTGATTCTTTTAAATGCACTCTCAACACTCCTCTGATGAATCTATTAATAAAATTTGCTATGATAATTCTACATTAGATGAATTTGCAAACAGTTCACAGTCTGGTGAAAGCGTCAAGTCAACACTCTAACCACAATTAAGATTTTTTTTCTTACAAAATTTTTGAAATTTATTTTTCTCGAAAAAAATATAGAAATTATCGAAACTTTTTCTTTTGAAAAAAAAAATAATCAAATCATTTTTTTCTTGAAAAATTTTTGAGAAAAAAATTGAAAACAATTTTCTCTTGAACTTTTTTTATCGAGAAATTTTTTATATTTATTTTTCTCGAAAAACTTTTGCCACAAGAATTTCGAAAAAAAAATTTATCGGGAAATTTTTTACATTTATTTTTCTCGAAAAAAAATTGATATTTTTTTATGAAAAGAATTTTAAAATTCTTTTTTCGAATAACTATTTTGAAATCGATTTTAACTTAAAATATGTTCAAAATATTAAATTAGTTTATATTTATAAAACAGTTTTAAACCGGTTCAAAACTGCACTGAACTTGATTTGAATATGGTTTTTATAACTGAAACAAACCATTAATGTGGTACAATGCAGTTCGGTTTTTGCACTATGAACACCCCTAACGAAGTTATGATATGAGTTTTAAGAGTCATCGAAGATTATTTATTATATCCACGAGCTTCTAAGAATAAAGTAGTTTTGTATTGTGTTTTTGAAAGTATAATTAATTTTGATAATGTGAAAATATGAACGTACCATTTATCCCAGCAAGAATTTTTTTCTTGCACTTTGAAAGAATGTTTTTAAATTTATAGATGTTGAACTACCATAACAATAATTTTAGAACATGATCCTACCATGATTTTTCCCTTGTTCCCAATTCCAGATGTTCTACCATGTATATCGTCTTTGTTATATAATGTGCTTTCTTGACTATTAGAGTTTTCTTCATCTAAAAAAATCATATATCGATTGTTTTTTATATTTAGTGAACTCATGTAGTTTTCTTCTTGTGCCCTTTTTAACTATTTCTTTGGAAGAGTTTAAATCAAAAAAATTTCTTTTATTCCTCGAGGAATAACAAAAATCAAGAAACAAACATAACTAAATGACACATTGAATGTTGTCCTATATAGTACATGATGATCAATTTGGTGGGAGCAATGCTGGTGAAAGTATAAACTTTCAAGGACATTTTGGTGTTCCTCTTTTGGTCTTCCAATTGTCATAACACGGACAAACTTCCTTGTTTCCATAAGTTCCTGGAGGCACACACAAGCATTTGGCACAACACTTTTTACAGAAGAACAAACACGGTTTCTTGTGATGTGTTTTTGAGCATCTGTATTCACAACGAGGACCACATTCTACAATTTCAAGAATAGAATATTAGTACACAATTTTAATAATAGTAACATTAAATTTTTACAATAAATGAAAAATACAGAAAGTGATTATAATTATACATTCTCTAATACACACTTTATAATACATTCTATTTAGTTGGTTAAAATTGATATGATTCTACCAAATTCATTGAAAATTGTATATTAAAGAGTGTGCGATTAACATAATTCTTATTTTTTTTATCATCCAATATCCTATAAATTAAATGAGTAAGGTTTGATATTTTTACAATTTATATTTATGAGTAAAACTATTTATATCAGATATCATATCCTTTATTAAATCAAATAAATACCTTCTGGTTTAAGACTGCCTTCTGTTGTACCGTGCTGAAACTCAATAAAAGAAAGATCAAGTTAACTTGAGAAGAAATACACTTATAGAAAGGTCGTAAACTTTGTAATGTAGATAATAATTATCTTAAAGCAAAATTGTCCCTAAACCCTAAAAAAAATAACATGTGGCAAGTTTTACCGATGGATCTGGAGTTGCAGGAGGTGAATCAGGAGTTGCGGGAGGTGAATCTGGAGTTGCAGGAGGTGAATCTGGAGGTGCTGGAGTTGTTGGAGAAGGTGGTGTTGGAATAGGAGTTGTTGGAGTAGCTGGAGTTGGATCTGGAGTTTGTGGAGTAGGTGGTGTTGGAACTGGAGTTGCTGGTGTATCTGATGTTTGATTAGAAGTTGCTGGTGTTGGAGTTGGAGCAGGAGCTGGTGTTGGAGATGGAGATGGAGCAGGAGATGGAGATGGAGATGGAGCTTCAACGGGAGTTACATCAATCTCAGCCTGAAAAATACAACCATTTGTGAAACATTAATAAGGATACTATAATAATAAACTAGATTTCAACTCATGTGTAGCGCATGTCTTAGAGATTTATTTTTGAAAAATTAGTAAGCATTAGAAATTATATGATATATTTAATTTATAAGTTTCTTTTAAAATTAATCATTTATAAGTCTTATTTTTTAATTTTGTTTCGTGAACTAACACTATTATTAAACAAACCTTATGTCTTAATAGCATGAATGCAATAACTTAAATATCAAATCAAACACAATAGTTGTATTTACAATTTTATTTATAATGTCATCTCAAAATAATAATAGTTAGTTTGATGTATGAGTTATAGAAAAGGAAATGGACAGTAAAATGTTAATCTCGTCACAAAAGAATAACTTGAAAAAATATTAAGTGATATTAGCATATATATATAAAATTTTCAACGAAACTAAAGAAATTAAAAAATGGTTGAATGATTTGAATTAACAGTAGTAATTACTTTTCTTTCAACGATAATAGGCTATCATAAAGGAAAAAGTTTGAACTAAAACAAATGTATAACATAAGTCCAACTTAGAAAATACATTAATTAAATTTGATTTTGAAAAATCTGAAACATTTGGTTAAAACTTAAATTGTAGCCTCTATCTATTAATCTCCAGCTCACATGCCTCTTGTGTCGGGTCTTTTTTTGTCGAGTTATATGAACCAAAAGCAACAAATATAATGTCACTCATGATACAATTATAACGCAGAAAAAATATTGAAATTTGATTTGAAGAACGTAAAGTTAAAAAATATGGATTAGAGATTTCAAATTATCATATAGACAAAAGAATATCGTGTCTTCTTGAATTTTGGTTCAGCAAAGAAAAAAGAATAGGTATTTTGGACTTACATTGGAAATGGTTACAAAATAAATTAAATAGATAATAGATAAACTTTTATTGCATTATGAACTATTATTAATATTTGTTTTTTGTTGATTTTTTTTTGTTGATGAAATGAAATGTAAGATGAAATTGAATTGTGTACTATATAAAGAATAGAAAGAGAAGAGATTCTAGCTATCACAACTAAATAAATAAATGAGGTGATACAAGTAAAATTATGTGGCATAAAATGTAAAATGTAAGAAAATCATGTAAATTATGTATCCAAATGCTACCAACATCAAAGAATTTAAATGATAAAGAAGGAAAGAAGATATATTGACAAATTATAATAAAGGACTAAGGAAAGAGCATAATGTGGGAGCATAGTGAGTGGTGCTTAGTTTCTAAAGCTAATGAGTAGCATCAAACTTCGTTTCATTAAAATAATACTTTTGCCTCGTAAAGAATCATAATTTTACATTAATAACCAAATTAAACATTAACACTGAATAGAATCAATCATTAATGTCATCACATTTGGTAGGAAAATTTAAGTAAATAGAATAAAATAAAAAAGTAATTAAAGCTAGATTTTTTTACGAAGTGAACCTCCAAATTATAGTTATGAGAAAGTGTTATTGTGTGTGTGATAGAGAAAAGTTAGACAAGTACGTCGATTTACCTTGCTCTGTACAAAAAGAAATACAACTAAACATAACATAATAACGATGTTTATAATTTTTGCCATTGCTCTCAATCTAAACAAAATCGAGAAAACTTTGGCAAATTGTTATTCTAAAAATTTACCGAGTTACATATTTATAGACAAGTGTACATAATTGTATCTAAATTATAATTATAAAAGGTGGCTCTATTTTGATGGTGAGAGATCCACCTCATACCACATTTAGCAAACTCTATGGATGGACTTACTCAAAGGTTGGACTTGTAGAATTTTTTTGTTTAGGAAACAATAATTTGACTAACTCAAACAATGACATTTTTGAAAATTAAGGGAGGTGAGTATTTAATGCATTATTAAGTATTACTAAAGGAGCTCATTGGTTTGATATGATTCATCATTTATCTACTAAAATATTAGCAAAATAAAACAAAAATATTATGTCTTAAGTATTTTATTATGTACAAATATTCATATTCCAAAAAATTTATGAGGGACTTAATGGTGAATAAAATTGTATTAAAAATTCACGAGAGTAAACATTCTTTTATATTATAACATTTAAAAAAAAATTGGGAAGATGGCTAGCACCTCAAATAATCCCTAATATGTCTGTATTTTTAAATAAGTTAAATAACTATGGACTAGATAGTAATGATCGATAGTTCCTTTAATATTGAAGTCTGTATATTACATATAGACATATACACATCATGGGAAAATCGTCGAGATTAAATCTACACCTTAAAGATCAAGTTATATAATGCATATACAGATAAATTTATTTTAAATTTTTAGATAGTACTTTTATTAAGAATTTTAATTTTCAGCATTTCTCATTTGAAGGGAGTTAGACTACTCAAGAATTCTCTGTTTCATTTTTATCGTAATTATGAATTAGATAAATAAAATTCGTAAAAGATGTATCATTGAAATATTGCTTGGATTTTGATTTGCAAAATGAAATAATCAATGTGAAAGGTGGCTCTATGGTCGTGGTGAGAGATTCACCTCGTGCCATCTTTAGCGAACTCTAAGGATGAACTTTAAATATGGACTTATAGAATTAGATGTAAAAATAATTTGACTAACTCAAATAATATCATTCCAAATTTAAGAGAGGTGAGAATTTTTAATTTATTCTATTTTTTACTCAATCTTTAATATATTCTGAAGTGCTATAAAAAGGGGTTCACTTGTCAAATATGATTCATCTCTCATCCCAAATATACTAATTCCTACAGTATTTCCAATTTCTTAGTTTGAGTAAAATATTTAAGATAAAATAACTTATGCATTTTTTTACATTTTAAAGTAATTTGTTTATCTAATGAAGTATTTGGCATTATATTGATTTCATATGCATACATAAAAGTAATTTAAGTTTTTATGAAAATTAATATATAACAAAAATATTATGTTTATCTATCTAAGTATTCATATTTCAAAAACATTTTAGGGGAGTTATTATTGAATAAAAATATATTATTAAACATACTATTTATTTTATAAAAAAACATGGGAGAGAAGACAAGGACCACAAATGCTTCCTAATATTTATCTATTTTCATCTGAGTTGAAGAAATATAGCCTCGAGATTTTAAAAACTATGGTTGTACCTTTACTCTAAAATGTCTTCCCTAAAATGGAACATTTATGTTAGAGCAAGAACTAGCATGAAAGTTGATTCATTAAGACGAGTGTGATTGTTTGCATTTTCATTTTTGTTTTTCAAGCCTTACACATACTAAATTACTTACAGCCGCATATAGTTAGGGTAATAGCTTGAATATTGAAGTTTGTATATCACATATAGACTTATATCATGGCATAACCATCCTGGTTACATCTATGCACACGTAAAAGATCAAATAATATGATAAGAAAAAGTTAAATAGCTTATAAAGATGTTTGTAACATAAGTATTCATATTATGTTTTACATATATAACTATATTCCAAAAACATACTTATATGAGTTATTAATGAATAAAAATATAGCGTTAAAAATTCATACAAATACTTGTGAGAGATGTCTGTAACCCATGTGTTGCCTAATATCTATTTTTACCTTAAGTATGTTGTTGGTCTCTAGAAAGTTAGGGTACTTTGATTTTAATCCATGTAAAAATATGTATATTATTTTTTCTTCATTTCTTGATTTTTTTTGTTGTTTTTATGGAACAAAGAAAGGTTGAAGTGTAACACTCTAAACTCCAAAATAATATATATAATAATTTATATCATATTTTTATAAAAATTTGCAATTGATAAATAAAAAATCTTTCACCGAAGCTAGAACCTCTAACACTCTCTACCTAAAATACAAACTTAGTTGCACATTCCTCTAACGATGCACCTAATACTCTTGCTGAATTTGACTCTAACATCTCAGATGAAATGTTTGAGGCTACCTTAGCAAAACACTTTGCTTCCCTTAGATATAAAACATATCCCATCTCTCAGGACCAACACTCCAAACTAAACACCCTTAGCTATTCACATTAACCTTCCACAAACACCTGTTTTTTCTGCCATTTCACAAACACCTATCCTCTCCACGCTTATGAATTCTTTTCACCAAGCAGCTGAGACAACAACTTAAGTTGTCATTGACTTAGTCTTTGATACATTTTCTAAAGACTCATCTGCTTCTGCCTCACCCCATGTTCTGTAACAACCTGATTTTTTTTTTTAAAACAAATTCAAATTCATAATAAAGAAAGAAATACCTTTGGATAAAATATTTAAGTCGTATCACAACGACAAAAGTCAACAATAATTACAAACAGCGGAAACGATTTTGAAATGAAAATCCAAAGTATTTAAAACAAAAAATACACCAGGGCTATGAGACCTATCCAACATAGCTCATACCCCAGGGGTATTTTCGGCAGAAACCTATACAACGTGAAATATTAGCAAAAATAGAAATTTTAGGTGCAATAGAAAGGAATGTTGTAACTGGGGTGGGTGAACCCTCATAGATATCAGGTGCCCACATATATAGAGTCAAAAGAGATATGGAGTCCGAAGGGGAGGGGGGTTTTATTCGGGGCTTGAGAGATGGAATAGATAGGGCCCAAAAAGTGTTGAATTCGCCGCTGGGGAATTAACACGAAAGGGAACGAAGAATTCTCGATGAAAAAAAAGTGCTCTCTGAACCGAACGTGAAAGTAGTTTTCCATCAGACGGCTGTTCCCGTAACTCCACTTGGATTATATATCCAAAAAGGTCCGCTCTTGGCCATTCCACACGCTGCCTAGCAGAGGCGTGGTTATCTCAAGTGGATTCTCTATTTTTTAGTAGATGCCGAACTTACTGCCCCATTGACTAAGAAGGGGGCAGACGCACTACATGGACCCCTTCCTTTCTGTTGTTGCCAGCGCTTTCCCGGGCCGAGATATAAAGGGCAGGCAACGAAGGCTGGTATCCCAATAGGCCTGCGGGCGGAACGAGGAGAGGGCCCGACAACCATACCACCGCGGTCGAAAAAGCGTGTTCCCTTCTGATAACACGCACCGTAGGCCATCTTCGACCTTCTTCGTTTTCGATGAAAAATAATAAAAAATCTCGACCTCCGAAAGCATTTTCCTTCCCCCGCCGCATCTCCCTCCCTTCGTCGAGCCTTTCCTTTTATGGTTGGGGGATGCATTCCACGTCACATCAAAAAGTGGTACAAGGATCCATAAAAAAAAAATCAAGCTGACAATATATGGTATAAGTACAGTCTTCCAGAATGAAATAAATACAACCACAACAGATAGACATCTAGCCCCTATACAGCTGAAGGTGCGAACACGAGAAGGGGGGGTTGAATTGTGTTTGCACAAAGTTGATACCTTTTTAATAATTTATAAATAATTAAAAATTAGTTTGAATTTGGTTACTTACTTGGAGTAGAAGCAATCAAATTTAGAAGCAGCAATCAATGAAAGCATAAATAATTTGACGCGTAGAATTATCCTGGTTCACCACTAACTTGGCTACATCCAGTCCCCTCATTCAGAAGGCTTTAATCCACTAATTCAAAAACCTTGAATTACAAAGCACCTGACCCTCCAAGCCAGTCTTCCCAAACAGCCTGACAACCCCAGACTTTTGAGGAACTAACCACCTTGACCCTACAAGCCAAGTCTTCTCCTAACAACCTGACGACCCCAGATTGAAGAAGGAACTAAACCACTATCGGGTTGGATACAAGAGATTGAAACTTGAGTAGCTGCTTCTAACAAAGCTGATAATAACAATAACTCTCACACTTTAAGAAAAGAACACTCAAAAAATATTTCTAGCCTGAACAAGTGTTTCTCTCTTTGAACTCTAAGATGAATTTGGAATCTTGAGCTTGAGTTCTTCTACTTTTTGATCTTTTCTCCTTCAGCCTTGAGTGTCTATTTATAGTGAAAAATTGGGCTTCAACTTAGTCCTTATTTAATTCTGAATTGTATCTTGTTTAGATTGAGTTTGCAAATTCTTCAAATTGATTCTGTTCCTATTTTGTGTAGATTGACTTTGTAAATTCTTCAGAATGATTCTGTTCCAATTTTGTGTAGATTGACTTTGTAAATTCTTCATATCAAATATTCTTCAAATCTTCATTAAATTTTGATCAAATATTCTTCAAATCTTCATTAAATGTTAATCAAATCTTCTTCAAATCTTCACTAAATCTTCTTCAAATCTTAATCAAATCTTCTTCAAATATTTTTCAAATCTTCTTCAAATCTTCTTCAAATATTTTTCAAATCTTCTTCAAATATTCTTCAAATCTTCTTCAAATATTCTTCAAATCTTCTTCAAATATAAATATGAATCAAATCTTATTTTAGATTTTTCATCCATTATAAATTTGAATCAAATCTTATTTTAGATTTTCTTCAATTATAAATTTGAATCAAATCTTATTTAAGATTTTTCTTCAATTATAAATTTGAATCAAATCTTATTTTAGATTTTCTTCAAAAACATTAATCTTCTTTCATACTCTTTGAAGTCAAATATATTGTTCTCATAAAATACTTTTGTTAACATCAAAACTCTAAATGTAAAACCAACTTGGTTCCAACAATCTCCCCCTTTTTGATGATGACAAAACTTGTATTTTTTATAACAACTTTTCTTTATATTTCTTTGACTCCCCCTAACTTAGGGCTCCCCCTAAATCTTAGTATCATTTTATCTCCACTTTATCAAATATATTTCTCCCCCTTTTGTCATCAGACAAAAAGAATTGAATGTGAAACTCTGCTTTTTTTTTTTTTCTTTTTTTTTTCTTTTTTTTTTTAATATAAGAAAATATAATAACTAGTGTAAAACTAAAATACTTTGAAGTGATCACAACATCAGTCAGGTATGAATGTAAGGTTTAGGTTTTTCTTTATGAAGTCAAACCTATCTTCAGGTAGTGGTTTGGTGAATATGTCAGCCCATTGGTGTTCAGTGTCTATAAATTGAATGGTTAGTACCCCTTTTTGAACAAAGTCCCTAATGAAGTGGTGTTTGATCTCTATGTGTTTAGCTCTAGAATGTAAGATAGGATTTTTGGCTAGACAAATGGCAGAAGTGTTATCGCAATAGATGGGAATGTTGGATTCTAGGATGTTGTAGTCTTCAAGTTGATGTTTCATCTAGGATGTTGTAGCCTCTAATGTTGACATTGCAAGGGTGTTTTGTCTCTTACTTGACCATGATATTAAATTGTTACCTAAAAATGTGCAGTTGCCACTGGTGCTCTTTCTCTCAAGTTTATCTCCAGCATAATCAGAATCACAGTATCCACTAAGTTTTTTTTTTTTTTTTTTTTGCCTGAATCATCTTTTTCAAGTGAACAAGTAGGGTGCATTGGTGTAGCCATAGGTCTGCAATTACTCATCTTAAACTTCCTAAGAAGCTCTTTTGTATATTTAGTTTGATGAATGTATATACCTTTTGACTTGTTGAATTTGTATCCCTAAGAAGAACTTAAGTTCTCCCATCATATTGAATTGAAATTCAAGCTGCATCAATTTAGAAAATTCTTGACAAAGAGTGCCATTAGTAGATCCAAATATAATGTCATCAACATAAATTTGAATAATAAGAATGTTATCTAAAGAGTGTATTTTCAACTTGTCATCTTTCAAAGTTATTTTTAAATAAGAAGTTACTAAGTCTATCATACCACGCCCTATGTGCTTGTTTTAGACCATACAAGGATTTCCTAAGTTTAAAAACATGATTTGGAAATTCAGAACTTTCAAAACCTGGGTGTTGTTTAACATAAACTACTTCACTTATATAATAATTTAGAAAATCACTTTTAACATCCATTTGAAATAATGTAATGTTATTATTTGCAGCAAAAGAAAGTAGGATACGAATAGCTTCTAACCTGACCACTGGAGCAAATGTCTCAGTGTAATCAATGCCCTCTTGCTGATTGTAGCCTTGTGCGACCAGTCTTGCCTTATTTCTGATCACTTCACCTTTTTCATTTAGCTTGTTTCTGAAAACCCACTTGGTTCCAATAATGTTCTTCGCTGGTCTAAGTACTAGATCCTAAACATCATTCCTCTTAAATTCTTGAGAACCTGCAAAATACTTATCTAGCTTTGATTTTTATGATCAAGCTTCTTGTTATCACATTAACATAATATCAGAAAATAATTAAATTTAAAGAAAGATATCACCTGTATGTTAACAGTTTCAGTTTCACTATGAAAACCATGTTCTTCTTTTGTGGTTTTCAGATTCTGAGTTTGCATATTCTCTGATTAGAGAGTCTGGATGAAGGGATTTGAATTCCCATCCAGGTTTGTAGTCTTCATGAATTTGATTGGAGTGTTCAAAGAAGTCTCCTGATTCTGACTTTTAATCTGCCACTTCTGTTTCTGCTGATGTATCGGGTTTCTCTGATGGTAATTCTGATTCTTATGGTAGTTCCAGTTCTGTTGATATGTGTGATTTATCTGCCAGTTTTGAGTATGTTGACACTCCAAATGTTTCTGATGTTTCTGATTCATCGTATGGTTCTGGTTCTGATAAGTATTGTGTTGACCATTCCTTCTTCCAATAGAGTCAGTTGGCTTCTGTTTGGTAGAGCTTGGAACATAGACCTTTTTGCCTTCATATATTGCAAGCATCCATTGACCAGGCACCATGACTGGTGTTTCAATTTGATTGCTTAGAACATCTGCAACATAAACAATTTTATCTTTTGGTACCCAAATTTGGTTGGGTCCTGGTTTGTTAGATCTTAAAGATTTCTTGTCTTTCCATGTGGTTAGCATAGGACAAGATATTTTATTGTGACCTTTCTTATAGCAAATAATACATAAATCATCAGACGGAATAAACTTAGATTCAATTACTTTTTCTTGAAATCCTATTCCTCTTTTACCATTCCTACTAACCCCATAAATCATAGATGCATACTTGCTTCTTTCCATACCATTATCAATAAAATCTTGAAATACTTCTTCATGCTTATCAGAGTTACATGTGGTATTTTCAATTGATGTTGAACTATAATTACTTTTCAGAGTTAGATTTTCAGCCTTATGTTCAGCAATATCAGTTTTCAGATTTGAATTTTCTGTTTTATGTTCAATAATATCAGTTTTCAAAGTTGCATTATTTGTCTTAAGTTCAGTAATATCAGTTTTCAGATTTGCATTCTCTATATTAAGTTCAGTAATATCAGTTTTTAAATTTGTATTTTCTATTTTAAATTCAGTACTTTGATTCTTTAAAACATTAACATTTTCAATTAGATTGATATTTTCTTTCCTAAGTGTTTTTAGTTTTAGAGACAATTTGTGATTAATATTTAAAAAATCGTTTATAGCAATAATTAAATCAGATCGAGTAAATTCAGAAAATACCCCACTTTCTTCATGTGTTGATTCATCTTCAAGATCAGAATCTGTGTTGGATCTAGAGGTAGAGTTGGTATGAGCCATCATACCCAAATCTACTTGTTCATCATCAGAGGATTCCTCAGAATCATCCCATGTAGCCATCAAACTCTTCTTCTTGGGTCTGGAATCATCCTATTTTGTGTAGATTGACTTTGTAAATTCTTCAGAATGATTCTGTTCCAATTTTGTGTAGATTGACTTTGTAAATTCTTCATATCAAATATTCTTCAAATCTTCATTAAATTTTGATCAAATATTCTTCAAATCTTCATTAAATGTTAATCAAATCTTCTTCAAATCTTCACTAAATCTTCTTCAAATCTTAATCAAATCTTCTTCAAATATTTTTCAAATCTTCTTCAAATCTTCTTCAAATCTTCTTCAAATATTTTTCAAATCTTCTTCAAATATTCTTCAAATCTTCTTCAAATATTCTTCAAATCTTCTTCAAATATTCTTCAAATCTTCTTCAAATATTTTTCAAATCTTCTTCAAATATAAATATGAATCAAATCTTATTTTAGATTTTTCATCCATTATAAATTTGAATCAAATCTTATTTTAGATTTTCTTCAATTATAAATTTGAATCAAATCTTATTTTAGATTTTCATCAATTATAATTTGGAATCAAATCTTATTTTAGATTTTCTTCAAAAACATGAATCTTCTTTCATACTCTTTGAAGTCAAATATACTATTCTCATAAAATACTTTTGTTAACATCAAAACTCTAAATGTAAAACCAACTTGGTTCCAACAATCTCCCCTTTTTGATGATGACAAAACTTGTATTTTTGATAACAACTTTTCTTTATATTTCGTTGACTCCCCCTAACTTAGGGCTCTCCCTAAGTCATAGTATCATTTTATCTCCACTTTATCAAATATCTTTCTCCCCCTTTTGTCATCAGACAAAAAGACTTGAATGTGAAACTCTGTTTTTTTTTTCTCTGTTGTTTTTTTCTCTTTTTTTTTTCTCTTTTTTTTTTGAATAAATAAATATAACATAATATAAGAAAATATAATAACTAGTGTAAAACTAAAATACTTTGAAGTGATCACAACATCAGTCAGGTATGAATGTAAGGTTTAGGTTTTTCTTGATGAAGTCAAACCTATCTTCAGGTAGTGGTTTGGTGAATATGTCAGTCCATTGGTGTTCAGTGTCTATAAATTGAATGGTTAGTACCCCTTTTTGAACAAAGTCCCTAATGAAGTGGTGTTTGATCTCTATGTGTTTAGCTCTAGAATGTAAGATAGGATTTTTGGCTAGACAAATGGCAGAAGTGTTATCGCAATAGATGGGAATGTTGGATTCTAGGATGTTGTAGTCTTCAAGTTGATGTTTCATCTAGGATGTTGTAGCCTCTGATGTTGACATTGCAAGGGTGTTTTGTCTCTTACTTGACCATGATATTAAATTGTTACCTAAAAATGTGCAGTTGCCACTGGTGCTCTTTCTCTCAAGTTTATCTCCAGCATAATCAAAATCACAGTATCCACTAAGTTTTTTTTTTTTTGCCTGAATCATCTTTTTCAAGTGAACAAGTAGGATGCATTGGTGTAGCCATAGGTCTGCAATTACTCATCTTAAACTTCCTAAGAAGCTCTTTTGTATATTTAGTTTGATGAATGTATATACCTTTTGACTTGTTGAATTTGTATCCCTAAGAAGAACTTAAGTTCTCCCATCATATTGAATTGAAATTCAAGCTGCATCAATTTAGAAAATTCTTGACAAAGAGTGCCATTAGTAGATCCAAATATAATGTCATCAACATAAATTTGAATAATAAGAATGTTATCTAAAGAGTGTATTTTCAACTTGTCATCTTTCAAAGTTATTTTTAAATAAGAAGTTACTAAGTCTATCATACCACGCCCTATGTGCTTGTTTTAGACCATACAAGGATTTCCTAAGTTTAAAAACATGATTTGGAAATTCAGAACTTTCAAAACCTGGGTGTTGTTTAACATAAACTTCTTCACTTATATAATAATTTAGAAAATCACTTTTAACATCCATTTGAAATAATGTAATGTTATTATTTGCAGCAAAAGAAAGTAGGATACGAATAGCTTCTAACCTGACCACTGGAGCAAATGTCTCAGTGTAATCAATGCCCTCTTGTTGATTGTAGCCTTGTGCGACAAGTCTTACCTTATTTCTGATCACTTCACCTTTTTCATTTAGCTTGTTTCTGAAAACCCACTTGGTTCCAATAATATTCTTCGCTGGTCTAAGTACTAGATCCTAAACATCATTCCTCTTAAATTCTTGAGAACCTGCAAAATACTTATCTAGCTTTGATTTTTATGATCAAGCTTCTTGTTATCACATTAACATAATATCAGAAAATAATTAAATTTAAAGAAAGATATCACCTGTATGTTAACAGTTTCAGTTTCACTATGAAAACCATGTTCTTCTTTTGTGGTTTTCAGATTCTGAGTTTGCATATTCTCTGATTAGAGAGTCTGGATGAAGGGATTTGAATTCCCATCCAGGTTTGTAGTCTTCATGAATTTGATTGGAGTGTTCAAAGAAGTCTCCTGATTCTGACTTTTAATCTGCCACTTCTGTTTCTGCTGATGTATCGGGTTTCTCTGATGGTAATTCTGATTCTTATGGTAGTTCCAGTTCTGTTGATATGTGTGATTTCTCTGCCAGTTTTGAGTATGTTGACACTCCAAATGTTT
>JBBPBP010000001.1:30885497-30914952 GCA_037974735.1 Cicer chorassanicum
CCTTCATATATTGCAAGCATCCATTGACCAGGCACCATGACTGGTGTTTCAATTTGATTGCTTAGAACATCTGCAACATAAACAATTTTATCTTTTGGTACCCAAATTTGGTTGGGTCCTGGTTTGTTAGATCTTAAAGATTTCTTGTCTTTCCATGTGGTTAGCATAGGACAAGATATTTTATTGTGACCTTTCTTATAGCAAATAATACATAAATCATCAGACGGAATAAACTTAGATTCAATTACTTTTTCTTGAAATCCTATTCCTCTTTTACCATTCCTACTAACCCCATAAATCATAGATGCATACTTGCTTCTTTCCATACCATTATCAATAAAATCTTGAAATACTTCTTCATGCTTATCAGAGTTACATGTGGTATTTTCAATTGATGTTGAACTATAATTACTTTTTAGAGTTAGATTTTCAGCCTTATGTTCAGCAATATCAGTTTTCAGATTTGAATGTTCTGTTTTAAGTTCAATAATATCAGCTTTTCAAAGTTGCATTATTTGTCTTAAGTTCAGTAATATCAGTTTTCAGATTTGCATTCTCTATATTAAGTTCAGTAATATCAGTTTTTAAATTTGTATTTTCTATTTTAAATTCAGTACTTTGATTCTTTAAAACATTAACATTTTCAATTAGATTGATATTTTCTTTCCTAAGTGTTTTTAGTTTTAGAGACAATTTGTGATTAATATTTAAAAAATCGTTTATAGCAATAATTAAATCAGATCGAGTAAATTCAGAAAATACCCCACTTTCTTCATGTGTTGATTCATCTTCAAGATCAGAATCTGTGTTGGATCTAGAGGTAGAGTTGGTATGAGCCATCATACCCAAATCTACTTGTTCATCATCAGAGGATTCCTCAGAATCATCCCATGTAGCCATCAAACTCTTCTTCTTGGGTCTGGAATCATCCTATTTTGTGTAGATTGACTTTGTAAATTCTTCAGAATGATTCTGTTCCAATTTTGTGTAGATTGACTTTGTAAATTCTTCATATCAAATATTCTTCAAATCTTCATTAAATTTTGATCAAATATTCTTCAAATCTTCATTAAATGTTAATCAAATCTTCTTCAAATCTTCACTAAATCTTCTTCAAATCTTAATCAAATCTTCTTCAAATATTTTTCAAATCTTCTTCAAATCTTCTTCAAATCTTCTTCAAATATTTTTCAAATCTTCTTCAAATATTCTTCAAATCTTCTTCAAATATTCTTCAAATATAAATATGAATCAAATCTTATTTTAGATTTTTCATCCATTATAAATTTGAATCAAATCTTATTTTAGATTTTCTTCAATTATAAATTTGAATCAAATCTTATTTAAGATTTTTCTTCAATTATAAATTTGAATCAAATCTTATTTTAGATTTTCTTCAAAAACATTAATCTTCTTTCATACTCTTTGAAGTCAAATATATTGTTCTCATAAAATACTTTTGTTAACATCAAAACTCTAAATGTAAAACCAACTTGGTTCCAACAACAACCATCTAATCTGATCATGCTACAAAAAACTATAACCCAGGTGATCTTCACGTGCCCCGTAGAAATCCTTCTGACACAGCAATGGTCAGGTAAGTCTAACTCCGTTCCCATCTCCAGGGTACTAACCGGTAGGACCATCCTGATTCTCATATGAGGGCAAAGCCCAGATTTCCACAATAATTGTAAAGGACACCAACCAAAATTAACAAATATCACATAGCATTTAAATTTTAAATGCACAAAATAACCTTTCAACTTAGCATACATCTAGAAAGGGTTTTCATATGCCAAACATGCATAATCAAAGTTGTAAAATGAAGTTTTGGACAAAACTGCATTGTCGTATTCGAATACAGCATCCTTGTATTCAAATACAGTGCTATTTCACAAGTCAGTAGCAAAATTGAATATCTGTATTCAACTACACGCTGCTTGTAGCCGAATACAACTACTAAAATTTGCAGATTTCAGTTTCGAAAACGTTTCGCAATCATTCAACACTTACCACACAAAATCAATTAATCACACTCATCAACTACTGACACAATTACAAACAACAACCAAGTATGTATATACAACCATCATAGTATATCAAACATGACTCACGTGCCAAGCACCCTAATGCAATGCGTATATGCCAATGCACATGATTCCGGAATTCCAAACCAAAACCTTCCTTGAAAGGGCGTAAATCATAATTGTACAGCCTCTCACAGACCAGTACTAATTATCAATGTGCAATCTCTCACGGATCAACACGATTTACTATCGTACAACCTCTCACAGACCAACACCATTTTTTATGCGTGAAATCGCTCACAGATCAGCACGACTTACAAGAGTGCAATCTCTCACAGATCAGCACGACGCGAAAATCTCCGCAAGGATAAGATGAACCAACTATTCACATGGCATCATCTCGTGGCCCATCACGGTTACCACTATCACCATGGCCCCATCGCGGTCACCATGTACTATGAACGCATGAGCACACTCTGACTCTTTTCAGCACAACCATTAAGTAAATACAGCTATTAAAAGATTCCCCATTTTTAATGCTCATTTAACACTAATGATTTTTGAAATTCAACACAGAGCATACACAAACATATTTACTCATAATCCCGCAATTCACAGCAAACCACATTAATTCATTTTTTCCACACAATCCACACATAAAACACATCTCAAAAATTCATAATATTAATTATAAACACATCAACCACCAAATTTAATCTCCAAAATTTTCAACCATAAATCATCAAATTTAAAACTCCATATTCTCAAACATAAACTACCAATTTCATCAATTCATTTTCCACAAAATCCACACATAAATCACATCTAAGAAGTTCATAATATTTATTATGAACACATAAACCACACCAAACTTGAATCACCACAACAACATTAATATATCAGAGTTCTCCCCACCGCTAACTCGGTGCCAACTGTCTCGATTCCTTTTCGAGACTGAAGGAGCTAACTACATAAACGTAAATATTTATAACAATTTGTTCACAACTAAAATTTATCCAACCACAACAAAATTCCCAAAATTATATCTTTTTCACACACCAAACTTTTACAACCAAATAATCTACATTAATTCAAAACTCCACATTTCCAAACATAAATCACCAATTTAAATCTCCAAATTTATAACCATAAATCACCAATTTAAATCTCCAAATTTTCAACCATAAATCACCAATTTAAATCTCTGAATTTTTAACCATAAATCACCAATTTAAATCTCCAAATTTTCAACCATAAATCACCAATTTAAGTCTCCAAATTTTCAACCATAAATCACCAATTTAAATCTCTAAATTTTTACCCATAAACACCTTAAATTCACTTTCCACAAATCTACACCTCAAACACTTCAAATTTATTTTTCAAAAATTCACACATAAGGTCCTAAATGCAAACTAAAAGTTTGGAATGAGCCCTTACCTCAATGGTAGCTCTAACAATCGATTACGGCACCGCGATTAATTCCGGTAAAAACTTTGTTCACGACGTCGCTTCCAAAGTTAGTTCACTATCACTGTAGCGTGGAGGTGAGCAACTTTCCCTTATGTCACTTCTCGAGATGGAGCTTAGATCTAGTATATAAATAAGGATTTGTGTTTGTGGGTTTTGATTTTTTTTTTTTTTGAAAACTGAAGAAAGAAGGAAAGAAAATGAAGTTGGCGAGAAGCAGGCGATTTGGTTATGTTTTCCTTTCTTTTACCTATCTATTATATACTAACTTGTACTATATATATGTATATATAATCTGCTAACTAATATATATATATATATATATATATATATATATATATATATATATATATATATAATTAAACCAAACCAACAAATATCTAAATATTTATACACACATCACTTCACTCACATCTCAAACTATTTTGATAAAAATATCTACTCTCGTCGTAACTCAAATGACAGGTAAAATCGTCCAGTAATAAATTCTTCGTAACATAAATAAATTATTTCCTGCCAAATAGTTTTAAACGGTCTCAAAAAGATATTTCTGGCATTTAACACATAAAATACCATTAAAATTGGCTAAAAAGCCTCAGAATTCAACACCAAAAATATACTAAAATTGCATATATTAAAATTTAAAACGGAGGGTCTTAAATGTTCACTCTAAACCTGTCACCTCCACCATTCCTCTAGACCTCATTCCCATCACACATTCTATTTCCTCTAGCTTTCCAAACCTTGACTCATTCATTACTTCTCTTATTGCAAAAATAACTTTAATACGTAATAAGAATGAAGACTTTGATCGTCTGGAAGTTAAGATCGAGGCATTCATGGATCAAGTTTCCAAGAATCAGGAGAACATTCAGACTACCCTAAGTTTAACCTTAGCTAGACTGACCAACCCAAATATTTAGTTCCATGTATTTTTGTTATTATTGTTTATCTGTTTGTATTTTTATGTGTTCACTCTATTGTATGTTTCTTCCTACTCAACTCTTTTTGTTTGATGACAAAAAGGGGATAATATGTTTTGAGAAGAAATTTAATGGAAATTTCAATTAATTTCAATTACTAACGCGTATCAATTATCTTATCAGAATATCTCTCATCAATATTACATTTAAACATGTATATATTAAGGTGGAGCCTTGTTGTGATATTTTATGTTATTTTTACTGCATTAAAATTAAAAATTGTTTACAAAAATAGATGTTAGTCATCATAAAAAAGAGGGAGATTGTTAGAACCAAGTTGGTTTGAAAAATTATGACCCTTACTTATTTTGATGACAACAATTTTTTTTTGTGGGAATAATTTAAAGCCCTAATGTTCTGTTTAAGTGTGCAGTTCCTATATCAGGTTTATTTTGAATGACTTTATGCTACATCCTTTGATATTTGGACTAAGTTAAAGGAACACCAAGACTCCTATCTGAAATAGGTATTTTGAGTTTGCCGAATGCGCTCTGATACACATCTCTGATGAGTTTGTTAATGCAATCAATGCTCTGATTAGTTCTACTCAAATGACTACAACAAACATTTGATTATGTTGGCTCTAATAAGTGTGACAAGCAAGTGATCATCTACCTCTGATCATTTGTGTCAAGCATTTGATCATTTGTCTTTGATGACTCTAAAAAGTCAACGCTCTAAAGAAAATAATATGTGCATCCTCTACTTAACACCCTGAATCTGTTATTTGTCTGAAGTTCTATGTGACATACTATGATCATGATATCCTCTACTCTTTCTATATCTGTATCAAGATACGTAAAATCAATTACAAGGATAATTTTGGACAAGCTTTAATGGTGAATCAATCATAGAAGATTTGATACCAAACTTCATTATACATGTTGATTTCTTGCAATTAGGAAACAGGCAGAAACCCTACAATTCTCTATAAAAGGATGTGCAACCCTCATTGAAGTATACACAACAACGTACTACAATAAACAATACAGTTGTCTATGCACTCTTGCTCTTAATTTTTTTTTTTGTCCAAGTGTTGAGAAATATTTTTTGAGAGTCCAACATTGTAAACATCCTTTTGTGAGAGTTATTCAGAAAAACCTTAAACCTATTTTATTTGTAACCTAACCTAGTAGTGGTGGCATCCCTCAACAACTTGACTGTACTAAGTTAGAAGGTTGAGAAAACTTGAACACAGTAAGATTGACTAATAGCTGTTTAGTGGAATTGTGACTTAGTTGGTGAATTAGTGGATTAAATCCTTTAGTTTGAAGGGACTAGACGTAGCTATCATGTTAGTGGTGAACCAAGATAAATTGGTTGTGTTTTTGTTTTATCTACTCTATTTTCATCACTTTGTTTTCATCTTGATAAAATAGTTTTAAAATAAAGCACAATTCAAACCCTTTTTTTGTGCTTCTTGTTCTACAATCATATGTACGTTAGTGGAGATCAAACAACTTCAAGTCTTTTATCAATAAACATGTCCCAACTAGGCTTTTACGCTTCATAGGGATATGTTTATTTTGTAAGTCATACATTTTTTCCTTTTAAGACCAAAATCAATAACACTTCCACTAACCTCTTTGTGTACACAAGCTTACCATAAAATCTTTGAAGAAGTTAAGCATCTTTACTGAGAAGAAGGTCACATAATAGTCTATACCATAGATTTGGATGAAGCCTTTCTTAGGACATATGCCTCAAAGGTGTTCAATATGCCATCCATTCTAGTCTTCAATTGAAGAACCATTAACACCTTTTATATGTAATTTTTTTTATAAAATAAAACAACTAAACAGTTCAGGCTAAAATTTTCATAATCGTACTTTAATTTAAATTAGAGTAAAATGTTTAATTGTAAAATTCTTTTCCAAAAATGACGATTAGAATCATTGTTGCATTATATACTTGACTATATGCTTTTGATAGTGTGGATTGACTATCACAATGTATGGATACTGGTGCCATTGGCTTTGCCCAAATTGGTATCTCATACAATAGATCATTTAGCCATTCAACCTTTTTACTATCTGCAGCTATAGCAATAAATTCTAAAGCCATGGTGGTGTCGGCAATACAAATTTATTTCTTTAAACCCTAAGAAACTACACTTTCACCAAGGTTGAAGATCCATCCACTTGTGGAACCATGATCATCAACATAAGTTACCCAACTGACATCTGTATATCCTTCCAAAATTAAAGGATATCCACTACAGATTAAACTATAGTTAATTGTTCCTTTCAAATATTTTAATACATTATTAATAGCATGCCAATGTTCTTTACTTGGATTGCTTGTATACCGACTTAATCTTCCAAACACATATGCTATATCAAGTCTGATACAAGTCATGAATTACATCAAGCATTCAATTATCTTTGAATAATCTAGTTGTGCCACATGACATCCTTTATGTGGTTGTAAACTAACATTTTGATCAAATGGGAGTAAAAACATATTTACAATCAAAATGATCAAATTTATTTGGCGCTTTCCAAATATAGTGAGATTGGAATAAATCAATATTTACACCATCTCTTATGATTTTAATTCCTAAAATCACATATGTTTCACCTAAATCTTTTATATCAAAATTTTTGATAAGAAAGTTTTAGTCTTTTCTACCTCATCTAAATTGGTGCCAAAGATTAACATGTCATCTACTTATAAACAAATCATAACACCATTTATATATTCTTGATAGTGTTGACCAACTATCACCAAATTATGACATTTTTGTCATTTAATCTCTTTACATTGTATCACATACAATTAATAAACATCTCAATTATCACATACACAAACTTTTATGTCATTCTACATTTCACTATATTTAATAAGCATCCCAATGTAAAATTCTAATTCTCTTTTTAATATATCCAAGTCCAAAATATAATACATTGAATGCATTAAATATATATTGCCACAAAACAAAACATATCATAAAAATTTCTCATATTCAAATATCATAAGGTGGGTCCAAATATGTAAGTCATCTACTCCTTAACAAATAAGAATTCATTTCATTTCTATTAAAGAAACCATTTCTTCATAGTCATATTATAACTAATACATGCATCATAAATTCTATTTGTTAATTCAAGTTTCATATTTAAATATGTTCTATGGTAAATCCAAATAAGTATCACAATAAAAAAAAATAAAAAAATAAAATCATTAAGATTTACTATTACTTTCTTCTATGAACATTTGTCAACTTACAATAATTTTAAAATATATACCAAAATTATTTTAAATACCAAAATAAACAAGAAACACTTACTTTCATGCGCATATAATATGAAATTATCAATTATACATATAACAACTTCTTGCATGAAGCAACAATTTTTATTTAAGACGTACATGTGTTGATATAATACCACATAAACATATATATATATATATATATATATATATATATATATATATATATATATATATATATTTGATATAAAAAAGGATAAACATTCTATGCAAATAAAGAAAACAAGTTTGGCATTAACAAACCTACAATCACGCACCACCGTGAAAAAACACAATTCTTCACCAAACTTTACATTGTTTCAATCAAATACTTTGGGATCATAGTTAATTTTTTTTAGAACAAAATTTATTTTATAAAATGAATAGGTTTTCAAAATTAGTTTTGACAAAATGAATCAACCCATGCGAATCTAAAACTTTGAACAACAACATTATTATACCAATGGACTAGCAAAACATTTACAAATGATATGCACTCCTTGAATATTTTAACATAATCAAGCATGCATATTGCTCACAACTCCAAGTGTAATTTAAATAACAGTGAATATACATAAAATTAACTTTTTAGTACATCATGTATATTATACATTTATTTAAAATAATTGTGTACCTTTCAGCGTATTCACAATTATGTGAACATCCATCTCCTTCAATGATGCAAATATTTTTCACAAATAAATCGTATTTGAACCTATAGATTGTTGGATTTTTTTTTGGGTATGTTGCAAATTTTTGAATAAGAAGAAGATGAATCTAATAATGATGAAGGTTGCACAAATAAATTCTAAAGCGTTTGTATTACACTATGCTTTAGGTTTGTTTCGCCCCCACCAATATATGTATATTGGATGCAAACGGGTTAATCGGCGAATCCCCTTAAGGATACTTTAGAATTCTTGAAGTGAATTACACATTCACATCAAACTTATCGATCAATGATGGTTTACAAAATAAAATTCATTCATGTACTCTCGTGCACTAGAGAAAAGAAGAAATTTGACTCATGTAACATGAATTTTGTCTTGTCCTTTCTGCCTCTAAAGTATTTCTATTTATAGAGAAAATCATATCAATTGGTGAAAGAAAACAACTCTTGAAAAATATGGTAATCTTTGGTAACTTAATAGATTCATTGGTTCGATGGCAAACAGATGCACTAAACCAAGCATTGCAACCACTTACCTAGCTAAGTGATACATTAAGTTATTTAATTTTTCTACATTAATAATGCTATTAAAGAATTCCAAATATATTTTGGAAATTCCCCTCACATTTGGTCGGTTTACTTAAATGAAGATAACTGTGATGGACAAAAATCTCGGGCCTTTGGTGAAGACACCGATGAATCGCGGCATTCAATGTACAAGGTTCAATTTTCCTTACAAACTTGATTTTATCTCAACCTTCAACATTTGGTAGTCGTGCTCTCTTTGTTGTCAATTAAATGTTATATGTATTGTGAAACTATGTTATCTGAGTGCCTTTAAAGGATTTGTTGGAATATCATTTTCTTCCCACAAGTGTGTTAGATTTGCATAAGAGGTTGTAGGGGTTCATGATCTTGGCATGTTAGGTCGTGGCTGTGGAGAAGAGATTGAAACATAAGTTGAAAAACTCATGACAAGTGAACTCTCTGGAAATGTGATAGATATATGTCCTGTAGGAGCACTCACTTCAAAATCTTTTGCATTTAAAGCCCATAATTGGGAGTTGAAGGCACATAGATCATTGATGTTACTGATGCAGTTGGGTCAAATATTCGAATTGATAGCAGAGGACCTGAGGTCATGCGCATTGTTCCTCGTTTGAATGAAGTTAGATTTTGATGAAAATGTTTTATCAAACTATTTATGGTTGCCAAAGCTTCAACTTTTCCTGTGGTTGTTAACATTATTGAATTTTCGCAAGAAAAACCATGGTACCAATTAAGTTTGCTGGTGCTTAAATACTATGGAGTGTTGTTCCGTGATTTCATAGTACGAATTAATTTGGAAAAGAATTGTTATTCATTAACCTAATCTACATCTTATAGGAATTGATGCTTTCCAAAAGAATTGATTGTAGTTTTTTTCGTTTCATCACAACAATACTATGGCATAAGCAAGTTGATTTTCAAACTTTGTTCACTGGCAGCCTTTGAAACACACTACACATCTTGTGTTTGGAAAACTGGTGTTGATTTTTTTTTCTTTGTTACTTGATATCAATTTGATTACTTTCTATCATTAGCAATGACTCCATTGATGTGGGTTTTGACATGTAAGTATAAAAATAACCTAAATCTTTTACCTAACGTAGAACAACCAAATGTTTGATAGAATAATAAAACAATGTGTAGTCTTAGATAAAAAAAAAAAGATATATACTATATCAGATTTTTATCTTCCATTGGTATAAATTAGTTTTTTGATTGCATATAAATAATTTTCACATGTTTGGTATACAACATTTTGTCTTTCCTATTTTTATTATCTATGATTGAAGATTGTTGGTTTATAATGCTCTATATATAATAAATATTTACTCTCCAATTTATAATTAGGCTTTGCTTTTGAAACTATTTCTGAATGAAATGTATGAAGTATCAAACATTCTTGAGTCCAAGTTTGTACCAAATACTCTTGGTCTAGAGGCACAAATAGAAGGTACAAATTCATATATAGTATTTAATCATTTTCGTGATTGAATTTTAATGGTTGTATGTATGGAATTTGAATTATTGTAGGAAATTTTAGTTGTATCTCTGTTAGTAGTTTTTTCCTACAAAAATTGTGTATGAATGATTGTTCTTGTTAATTGTTTGTTACAATGTAGAATTGTGAATTTATTGTTCATAATATTTGTTGTGGATTGATTATTTAATTCTTGCAGATTTGGTGAACAATTTGGGTACAATCACAAGTTGAAGTCTCTAGGCGATTTAAAAGTTGAATTTGTGTTCGAGCAGAGATTGTAGTGTCTATAGTTATGAGAAAGATATGGATTCAACCGTTTTGAGAAATGTTATGTGTGGCTTTTTTTTTGTCCTTCAACTTGATATATTATAGCATGATGGTTGAATGTATATTCTATCGTGAACAGTTGGCTTGATGGATAGAAATATACATACTTTGAATGTTTGATCGTGTTTAAGTTTAATTAGTTTGATAATATTATAGTCTTGAGTATGTGCGAAGAAGTGAGTTAAATTTGAATTTTACATATATAGTTATATGTTTTTTTTCAGGCAATAGACTTAAAATCGCCAAGAGATGAATAATATTCTTTTGAGTTTAGCTACTGACATCTCTTAATCTAATTCTTTGTCTCTACTTTTATATCCCTGTAGGACTTTCTCTCGATTTTCTCCTATCCGCCTCTCTATCTTGCTGTCACCACTAGGTAATTATCATAATCACTTTTTTTATATTGTTTTATTTACATTTGTTTAAATTAAGTCACTCCTTAGAAGATGAGTATAAGGAGATGTCTGATACTTTTTTTTAACCAGATCAATACCTTTGTGGCCTGATTAAAACATCATCTTTCTATTTCTTATTTTATAATTTAAATGTTATCTCCCTTAATAGAGAATCAATACACCTTTCATATAGGAAAACCAAACTACTAATAGAATAAATATGCTACAACTTGTGAAAATGATGTTGTTGTTGTGGTAAGATTGTTGATGTAATTCAAATTTGTAGGCTAGATGCAATATGTTAGGTCATGCTTCATTGCTTCAAGAATCATTAGGGCATATCACTCCACATGTAAATGTTCTTTTTCTAGCTCTTGAGTGATATAACATAGTCCAATGACTAATATATATACTTTTTGACAAATCTAATGATGTGTTTCTATCAATTTTAATCCTTGCATGTTTTGGGTTTGATTGCTTGATTTCTTTTGAGGTGGTGGTAATTGTTGTTGTTTTAATTTGAAGACTTCTTTGTGTTGTGAGTTTTGGTTATTTAGTTTTTCTAAGTTTTGAGATATTGTTTCTGTATGTGTTTTTCAATGTGGATGAGAATGAAAGTCATAGAAATGGAAAAGCATAATGGTTGGGTATTGACTATATTGTATGTATTTTGCTTCTTTGTGTGTTTTTTTACCTTTTGCTACAAACTAGGTGTGCTGGAAGGTGGAGAATAAATTTGGACGAAATTGGATATTTTTTTTGCTTCTTCGTGTATTTTTTTTTTTTTTTACTTTTTCCAATTTGTATTTACTTTAATGATTTGTATCAAAAATATTGATAAATCATTATCTGAATATGCATGCATCATTAGTTTATTGATGCTGAAAATATGATTGCAATGTTGCCTTTGTTGAATTTGAGGACTCTTAGACGTTGCGTCAGTTTGAAATATTTTGTTTTATATATATTGTTGGAATTAAATCATTGATCATTTTAATCTTTTATTTGAGTTGTTTATTACCACTATCGGTCAGAGAATTAGTTTGATATTTGCATGTTTTGATTTTGAGTGTTTGATGTTAATATTAAATTCTTGAGTATGTGTGAAAAAGTGAGGTTGAATTTAATATATATATATATATATATATATATATATATATATATATATATATATATATATATATATATATATATATATGTTTTTTCAGGAAACACATATTTAGAATCGCTAAGAGGTAGAAAACGTTCTTCTGAGTCTAGTTATCGGTCTAATCATGGAACAACATTATTAGGGATTATCTAAATTTATAAATTAAGCTTGATGTTGTTGTTTTGCATGTTCAATCACTCCACTAATGTTTTGGTTTTCGGATATTTAAACTAATTTATTTATTGTCTTAATTAAATTTAATGTATGATTATTACTTTTGAATACATTATATGAATGAGATTTATTTGTAATTTTATATTTACGTATTTTAGTTATATATATGGGATTTATGAATATTTTTCATTTTAATTAAATTAATGAAAAAGAAAAAAACCAAAAGAAAATTGAAAATTTAAGTTTGTAACTGTTTAAACTATCGCCAAAAGTACATAGTGGAGGTTTATAACCATCGCAATCTTGTTGGAGGTGGTTAGAATTGTGCAAACATTTACGGTATTTTAACCGTAGCATCTGGCAAGCATCGTCACAAACATCAAACAGCGGCGGTTGTAACCGCCGCAGACCATCTGGCACAAAATTTATTTTTTTCTTGTATTGAAATAATCATTTTAATAAAAAAATAAATTTGGAACAAAGCTATTTTAATTTGTGTGCTGGCTCCTGACATGAAGAGTATATTAAGTTTGTACATCCGCCATTCACCGTCAATTTTTTTAGAGCAATTGATATTTGGCAGAATATTTTATACCATTTTCTTTTATTCACCTGTAGGTGTTTTAAGCATGCTAATTTAAGAGCATGATCCTAGCAAGATTTTTTCCCTTGCACTTTCAAAGAAAGTTTTCACACTTATGGATGTTGATTGTTTAACCACCATGTATGGCAATCGATGATAACAATTTGAAAATCTCAATCTTATTTATTGTTTTAAATTGAAAGATGTTCTACGATATATTTGTCCTTGGCATATAATGTGGGGAACTTTCTTGATGATTATAATTTTTTTCATCTAGAAAAATCACATATTAATTATTTTTTATATATAGTGAACTTTTGTGCTTTTTGTACCAATTTCTTTGAAAGAGTTTGAATCAAAAAAATTTCTTTTATTCCTCGAGGAATAACAAAAATCAAGAAACAAACATAACTAAATGACACATTGAATGTTGTCCTATATAGTACATGATGATCAATTTGGTGGGAGCAATGCTGGTGAAAGTATAAACTTTCAAGGACATTTTGGTGTTCCTCTTTTGGTCTTCCAATTGTCATAACACGGACAAACTTCCTTGTTTCCATAAGTTCCTGGAGGCACACACAAGCATTTGGCACAACACTTTTTACAGAAGAACAAACATGGTTTCTTGTGATGTGTTTTTGAGCATCTGTATTCACAACGAGGACCGCATTCTACAATTTCAAGAATAGAATATTAGTACACAATTTTAATAATAGTAACATTAAATTTTTACAATAAATGAAAAATACAGAAAGTGATTATAATTATACATTCTCTAATACACACTTTATAATACATTCTATTTAGTTGGTTAAAATTCATATGATTCTACCAAATTCATTGAAAATTGTATATTAAAGAGTGTGCTATTAACATAATTCTTATTTTTTTTATCATCCAATATCCTATAAATTAAATGAGTAAGGTTTGATATTTTTACAATTTATTTTTATGAGTAAAACTATTTATATCAGATACCATATCCTTTATTAAATCAAATAAATACCTTCTGGTTTAAGACTGCCTTCTGTTGTACCGTGCTGAAACTCAATAAAAGAAAGATCAAGTTAACATGAAAATAAATACACTAATAGAAAAGTCGTTAACTCTGTAATGTACGTTATAATTATCTTGAAGCAAAATTGTTCATATAAAAACATAACATGTGAAAAGTCTTACCGATGGATCTGGAGTTGCAGGAGGTGAATCAGGAGTTGCGGGAGGTGAATCTGGAGTTGCAGGAGGTGAATCTGGAGTTGCAGGAGGTGAATCTGGAGTTGCTGGAGTTGTTGGAGAAGGTGGTGTTGGAATAGGAGTTGTTGGAGTAGCTGGAGTTGGATCTGGAGTTTGTGGAGTAGGTGGTGTTGGAACTGGAGTTGCTGGTGTATCTGATGTTTGATTAGAAGTTGCTGGTGTTGGAGTTGGAGCAGGAGATGGAGATGGAGCAGGAGATGGAGCTGGAGATGGAGATGGAGATGGAGCTTCAACGGGAGTTACATCAATCTCAGCCTGAAAAATACAACAATTTGTGCAATATCAAAAAGGATATTATAACAATAAATGGATTCCTTTTGTACAATGAAATAAAATCATGTAAATAAATGATTCACATGGTAGCAACATGAAGGAGATAAATGATTAGAACTATTCTCCTTTTGAGTAACTTATTTAAAGGAAAGAAGATATATCCACGAGGACAAAGGAAATAGGATGACACGAGAGCATAGTAATAATAGTATAGAAAAATTATGTGTGAGTGGTGCTTAGTTTCTAAAGCTAATGAGTAGATCAACTTCATTTCTTTAAAATAATTATTATATTCTTATTGCTGGTAAATAACCATAATTTTACATTAATAAGCAAATTAAACATGAACATTGAATAAAATCAATCATTAAGGTCAATTTAAAATGACGTAATGATCACATTTGGTAGTTAAATTTAAGCAAATAGAGTAAAATAATAAAGTAAAGTTTTTTTTTTTTGACGAATTGAACCTCAATATTAAAGTTATGAGAAAGTGTTAATGTGTAATGAGAAAAGTATGTCGATTTACCTCGCTCTGTACAAAAAGAGATACAACTAAATAGAACATAATAATGGTGTTTATATTTTTGGCCATTGCTCTAAGTTTTTACAAAATCAAGAAATGTTTTGCAAATTGTGATTCTAAAAAATTACTGAATTACATATTTATAGACAAGTGTACATCATTGTATCTAAATTATAATTATAAAAGGTGGCTCTATTTTGGTGGTGAGAGATCACCTCACACCACATATAGCAAACTCTATGGGTGGACTTACTCAAAGGTTGGACTTGTAGAATTTGTTTTTGGAAACAATAATTTGACTAACTCAAATAGTGACATTCGAAAATTAAGGGATGAGTATTTAATGCATTCTTAAGTGCAACTAAAGGAGCTCGTTCCTTTTATATGATTCATCTCTTATCTCGAATATAATTAATAATGTTTTTGGTATTTCTAATTTCTCCACATGAGTTAAATATTTAAGATAAATTACCTTTTAATTTTCAATATAGCATGGCCAAAGAATTTTTATCTACTAAACTATTAGCAGAATAAAACAATATCATGCATACATAAAAAGTGATTTAACATTTTATAAAAATCAATATATCACAAAAATATTATGTCTTAAGTTTTTTATTCTATCCAAATATTCATATTCCAAAAAAATTATGAGGGACTTAATGCTGAATAAAATGAATCGTAACATTGTAATAAAAAGTCGAGACTACATATTCTTTTATTTTATAACATTTAAAAAATAATTGGGGAGATGGCTACAACCTCAGATAATCCCTAACATGTCTATGTTTTATATAAGTTAAAGAATCATGGACTCAACCAGTTAAAAACTGTGATAGTACTGCTGCAAAAAATCTTCCCTTAAACAGAACCTTCATGTTGATTTTTTCTAAAAAGTACCATGACAGTTTATATATTAAGACCAACATTTCATTCTACTTATACCAATTGATAGTAACAATGGCTCCTTGAAAATTGAAGTCTATCTATCTGTTTTACTAAGTATTCAAAACTTGGCTGAATCTTAAGCAAATTATGTCTATGTAAATGTAAACATTATGTCTATGTGGTATCTCTAGAAAACCTCCAACCACGTCTTATTCTTTTTGAGTCACAAAAAAATATCTCTTATTCTATTTAATAATAATAGTAGTAGTAATGTAACATATAATTGAATAGAACCAATATAATATTAATAGAAGTAGTAATGTACAAATAATTAAATATCTCTTTTTCACATTTTTTTTATTTTTTTAATTATTATGGTACATATAATTGAATGATAGTAGAACCAATATAATATTAATATTAATAGTAATAATAATAACAATAATAATATTTATTATTACTATTTTTATTATTATTATTATAATTTTTGCAAAAAAGTTATAAATTGAAAATCAAATGTCAGTGGAGTTCAACAATTGCAACAAATAAAATATATTCACTCTAAAATATAATAAAATAAAATATATTCACTCTACTACTACTACTACTATTATTATTATTATTATTATTATTATTATTATTATTATTATTATTATTATTATTATTATTATTATCTATATTTTATTTTATTATTACTATGTAAACTAAACTTGACTCAATCTTAAGTAAGGATTGTGATGATGTGTCACCTCTACAAATCTACTATAGTCTCTTTTTTATTTTTGTAAGGGATTATGTATAGAAGGGTATTTTAGACATTAAATTTATTGACATAGATCATCAGTGGACTGATATTTTCACAAAACTCCTTGTTAAGGACAGATTCAGTTTTTGAAAGAAAAATGTAGACGTTATGTTTATAAAAGAATGATGTAGAAGTCTTTGTATTTTTGCCTCTGGTAAAACAGAATAAATAGTTAAATATATATATGTCTCTGGTCAATCTAAATTCAATTAATTTTAATCTGAACAGTTTTTCTTGTAAGTTGTGATACTCGAAAAAAGTATTATTCAAGTGGGTTTACGCGTGAACGCTAGTTATGGTTTTAGAAACTCAAACGTTTTCATAAAACCCACCCACCACTCACGATCACTCACATCCTTCATGTATTCTCACACTTTCTCTCTTTCAAACCTTGAAACTTCCTGGAAAATCTCCCTAAAAATCTCTAAATCTCTCGTTCTTCAATGGCTTTATGTTTATCTTCAAACCTTACACTTGGTAATGTCTCCTATGTTCCTACGATAACCTGCAACCTAGACCAACTAGAAATTCTTCATGAACTCCAATTCAACTTCGCAAACCTAGCTGAAAATGAATTTGACTTTAATGAGGACATTGTTGGTTGGTCCAAATACTTCAACCTAGAACAAGACGTAGCTTTGAACGTTCAAGTCAAGGAATTTTGGAAGTTTGTTGACGCAAACAAAGACAGAGAAATAACAAGTACAATGTTATGGGTTCTAATCAAGATCACTCAACAATTCGTTACTTCCATTACAAGATGCCCAGATGAAGGAATGTTGATTGAGAATGGTTATGAGTCAAGGGTTGGCTCTTTCAAGATCAAAAAGTAGTGTTTTAAATATCCTAAGGGGAATTCCAAGGTTGTGCACTTAAAACCTAAGTATATGGTACTCTTCAAGATTCTAATTGGGTGTGTGGTACCCAAAGGTGGGTATGTATACCATGTTAACAAAGACCACATGTTCTAATATGGAATATCTCCCAAATGATCAAGACCAATCTTCCAAACCTGATTTTGGAACACATGAGGTCATGTGTCATCAACTCTAGGTCAGCAAAGATCAGAAGAATCCCCTACCCTAGACTCATCATTGTACTACTAATGAGAACTCCCCTCATTCAAGCCCTAGAGGATGTAGGAGGAGCTATTCCAGAGGAACACATAGTTTCTTCATCTGCACCAGTGTTCAACATATCCAAAGTCATCAAGATGAGAATAATTTTTCCTAAGGACTACATTCGACCAAATAGTGATATCAGAAGAATATTTGGTCAAATCAATGGCTCTCAAGACATTCCCTTTGTGGTTGAAGACTATTATGCTCCTATCTTGAAGGAAGATAATAAAGAGATAGTTTTGAAGTATTTGAGGATATGTTAGTCTGGCTTAGAGATGGCTCTAGTCTGCCTCCCTTTGCCTAAAGTTGCTGAAGTTTTTGAGAAGAGGAAAAGGGTTTCCAAGACAATCTCTATAGAAGAGGATGTAGAAGAAGAAATAGACGCCAATGAGATTGAGCAAACCTCATTATGAGGAAGAAACATAAGGTAACATCCAACCCTGAGCAAACAATTCTTTCTGCGATTTTTGGTAATAGTGGTAGTAATGAACAAACTGCACCAAAATCTGAACCTACAACTGAACTAGAACCTCTCACATCATCTACCCAAAATACAAACTTAGTTGCCCCCTCCTTTGATCCTGAACCTACTACCCCTGTTGACTGTAACTTTGACACCTTAGATGAAATGTTTGAGGCTACCTTAGCAGAACACTTTTCATCCTTCAAATATAAAATATTTCCTCTCCCTCTAAAGACCAACACTCAAAACCAAACACCATTAGCTACTCACATTAACCCTCCACAAACATCTACCCTATCCACCTCTGCATCTAACCTACCTCACCAAGGCTTGTGAATCTCTTTCACCAAGCAGTTGAGATAACAATTCAAGTCATCATTGACTTAGTCTCTGACACATCTTTAAAAGACTCATATTCTCCTCCATCACCCCTTTTCACTTTGAACCTGCCACCTCCACCATCCATTTAGACCTCATTCCCCTCACATATTACATTCTCTCTAGCTTTACAAATCTCGGCTCATTCATTACTTCTCTTATTGCAAAAATCTCTTTAATACGCAATAGGAACACTCAAAGTTTGGACCCTAATGACGTTTCAAATCAGTGGAACAAATTTCTCTCATTTGTCACTAATTGGATAAGGGACAATATGGAGCATGGAATCTAGTTGGCCTCCCATAATTCTGCTGCTTTTAGACAAACAGATGTGATCCTCTATATGTGGATCTTGCAACTTCAAAAAGTCCAAAGTAATCGGTCAAGATAGCTATTGACAGCTGTGACACCCTAAACCCCAAAATAATATATAATAATTTATAATATAATTTTTAACTTTAATTCACATATGATAAAGCAAATATGTTTTCAAGGGAATAAAAACTTTTATAATTAATTTAAACTATCACGTTTCTCAAAATTCAAAAGGAACACTTTAAACTTATTTACTCCTATAAAATAGTGCAATCTCAATAAGCTTGATTTAAGTATAATTACTTGATTTAATTCTAAAAACTTACTAGTACTTATAAGGTTTTCATACAAAAAGTCGTTTCAATTTAAATAAGTAAAATACAAATTACAACCCTTATTCCCGATATCACCTATCAGAGCGGGGTTCCTCCCAACTTGAACTTCAAGATTCATTAACCTGTAACAAACTGCGATTTCGCAAATGCAGGGCCAAGCCAGTCAAACACAAACAACGAAGGAGGTGAGTTTTAAAATCATGTTAATAGTATAATATAAGTAAGGAGAACATGCAATTAATTCTAAATAAATCGTATCATTAGACAAACATTCTTCAAAGGAAAACATAACATTATAAAGTCAAAATCACTCAAGGAAAGTCAATACATTTCACTATAACATCAAATCATCTAAGAAGAATTATTATCGCACCCGACACATATTAATCACAACAAAACAATCACAAGAAAATGCAATGCTATGCATGAGCTTAGACTCTACTTCACAATGTGGTACCATTCTAACTCTGAAGTACTTGGTTAGGAGGCCATGATACTATGCCACCATCCCGGTGGACGGACAATTCAAATTGGCCTTGTCCTCATAGATCCCCTCAACTCAACCCGAGACACATATACGCGACAGTCGAGGTAAACGTGTGTTGCATGGTAGCTCCCAACATTTGAAGTGCTACCTCCAAGTCACCTAGGAATTCCCCACCTGAATACCTCCAAGGTCTAACAATCTTGCCTTAAGGCTCAACAGTAGACCGTCACGATCAGGCTCAATTCAGTTGTACTTCCCCGGAATCGCTAGGCTTGTCAGGCCCTACCTATATGATGACAAAATAATCTCCACTTCACAAATTCTCAATATTTATTTTCTCCCCTCGTTGGCCTATGATACTCCATTAAGACCGTCATCTCAAACACAAATTAGAATCATCATTATTTCATCAACTATGGGGTTTCTTCAATATTTTCATCACAATTTTATAACATCATTAATCATACATAATCATTGTCATCATATAAACTCATCATAAATTAAAACATCACTATCATCAATCAAACATCTTCACATAAACTTAGCACAAATTTATATTATAAATCACACATCATCATCAAATAAACTTATATCCTACACTGAATTCATATTTTATTATCACTTCGCATAAACTCATCTAATCAAACATATGCACCAATTCATTTGAAATCAAATATCACAATAGTATCAAATACCACACATTTAGCAAAATTAAATCAATCAACACCTTATAAATATTTCTAGTCCACATTTTAATCTCACAATTTCCATATTTGCACATTAATTAATTTATCACTCAAAGGGCTACTGCCGTACGTTGCGAGCCCCAGATGAATCGTTGGGAAATATGGTTTTCCCGTTCATCTCACAATATATTACACTCATGAATTCAAACGCTCTCTCACCCCTTACCTTATTTCGACGATTTCACACAAGAATACGATTCCACGAGCAAACAACCTTTATTCTCCAACTCTTTGTCCTTCAATCGATCTAACTCGACAGTTTATGGGTAAACGTTAAAAATAAATTATAAGAAGACACTCTAAAAAAATAAATTTCGAAATTTGGTCAAGAAAACTTACCATAAATCAGAAAACCAATTAGTGGATAATATAGACATTTTTCACACGATCGTTTTGGCGTTGATTTCACTCAAATCGGAGTTACGGTGAAGAAGAACGATGCAAAATAAGGAATTTTATAAACGGAGAAGTTGGGTATTTTAGAGGGAAATTGAGATGGTTAAAAATCTGAGGAAGTATGTTTATTTGGCTACCTAAATGAATAAAACAACATACTGAAATTTGGACGAAAAAAGAGAAAGTTTTCTGGGACAGCTATCGATCACCGGTATTAATTTTCTACTTTTTTTTCAACAACGTGTGGCTGGTTCTTATTTTTCTACTGTAGCGGGCGGGCTGCTCCTCAGCTTTTATACTGTAGCGCTTGGATTGACCTTATATATATATATATATATATATATATATATATATATATATTATAGTTATTATTAACCTTGAATCCTATTTTATTTTTATTTTTTATTTTTTTGATATTTTTTATCTTTTTTTTCTCACAAGATCCAACAAATTACACAGTTATTTATAATTTATTTATTTGTCACTAAAATAATATCTTTCAATTAATTAAATTAAAAGATTATTACACGATGATTATAGTTAAAATGACAATAAATAAATATAACATCAGTATTTTATATAAGTCACTAAATCAATTAAATATGTATAAAATTAATACATCATTAATGAAAAATAATCTAAATAAGATTCATAGCTCAATGAACAGACCGAGGTGGATTGGTCAGGATGTTTGGAATTCCTTATGTGATCATTGGGGAACTCAAGGATTCAAAAAGAAGAGCATACAAGCAAAAACAAACCGAGCATCTGACTGTGGAGGTTTTGGAGGGTCTCTTCACACCTGTGGCTCTATCACCATATCCCAGCATAGAGTTAATTTGGTTAAGTTTCTTATCTTTTTCTATATTTTAACTTTTATATATGAATTAATATGTAATTGTAATCAAATACATGTACTAATCAAATTGGAAACAATGAGTGTGTAGTTCAACGTATGTGTGGTTGTTTAACTTTTACACAATATAATTATGTTGTGTTAAATTTTGTTGTGTAAATTTCATTTTTGTTTTGCAAATTAATTCTTGTAATTTTGTTTTGTAAATTTCATTTCTATTGTGCAAATTAATATTATGTTTACAAGTTTTTAATGTTGAGTTTTTTTATGTTGTTAGACGGATTTGAATGGCATCCCTCCTAGTCATTCAGATTTATTTCTCCACACCCATAAACGTGGCAAGGATAAAACTTGGGTTGATAAAAGATCGGAATATGTTCATGTAAGAGCTTTCAACTTTAAAGTGTATATTATTTATTTTTGTATGTTGATTTTTTTTATCTTCATGTAAGATCGGAATAGCGTTTTAAAATATTAATTAGCTTTATATCTATGTTGACAGGAAAAATTTAAACGTAGGTTGGAAGAATTGACCCAAGAATCAACTTCACAAGGAACTCCTCCACCAAAAGAATTAGATGTGTGGTGTGAGGTTGCAGGAATAAAAAGAGGACGAGTATATGGTCTCGGAATGGAATCTACTGTATTATTAGGGAGAGACCATATTATCGTGGGTCATGTTCTTCATCAACAGAGTGGGTTCAAAGACATGAATTTGAAGAAATGAGAAATGAAAGAGATCAACTTCGAGAGGAATTGGCTAATACAAACAGAGCAGTTGAGCGCAACAACCACTTGATAAAACAACTGATGAGTAGCTTGAACTTTAAACCCATGCCATATACTAGAGATCAAATTCATGAAGATGGGATTGGTGATAACGATGATGGGATTGGTGATCATGATGCTGGTGATTTTGATGATGAGATTGGTGATAATGATGCTCGTGATCATGATGACGAAGAGTTAGATGGATAGTGATAAGTTAATCTAAAGAACTAATATGTTGCAATTTGTTATGACTAAATATATTATGTTTAAACTAAAATTTTATTTGTATTATTTTGAGTACTTAAATATATTATGTTCTTTGGTTATATACATTGAAATGATTAATGCTTTTAAATGATTTTGGTGTATAAATTTTTTAGATATTGAAAACAAATTAAAAAATTGTTTTTATTGTTCTTTTGAACATTAAAGTAATGTATTTTAAAAAAAATGGTAATATTTAGAGACGGAATTGGTGACCAAATATTTAATAAAAATAATAATTTATGTCACAAATTGTGTCTCTAAATCGGTCGCTAATGATATAGAAAATTAATTCAAAGTGGTTGCTAAATCAGTCTCAAAGTTTAGTCACTAATTCAGTCACAAAATTCGGTCACTAACTCGGACACAAAATTCGGTCACTAAATCGGTCACTAAATTCGGTCACTAAATCGGTCACTAAAGTCGGTCACTAAATCGGTCACTAAATTCGGTCACTAAATCGGTCACTAAATTCGGTCGCTGATTTGGTCGCAACAGTTAGCGACTAGCAGTTTACCAACTGATTTAAATTGGTCACTAAATCGGTCGCTATTGAATTTAGTGACCGATTTTCTCCGTTTAGTGACCGAAAAAGTGGTCTCTAAAAGCGCTTTTTCTAGTAGTGATAGAAAACACACATATGAAGAGAATTAATCATAAAACTGATCAACATATATTCTAAAATAATTTTAACACCAAATTAATTATCTAAAATCCTATTTAATTAATAAAATAATTTATTATAAAATTTGGAGTGTTACAACAGCCACATCAGAAGACTCATCAAGGGAAGACATGTCTCCCTCTAGTGGTGTTTATCTAGAACTCCAAGTGGTTGCTCCATTAGCATCGTTGCAGTTCCCTATGTTCATTCCAAAGATTGACATACCCTGTTAGATGTTCCTATTGTGGTTTCTTTAGGATTTACAAAACCTACCTCCGAAAGTCACTCTGCCACTCTTTCTGGCCCCGTGTTCGATTTTTCCCAGTATGTCAAAACTAAAGGGAAGATTTTGATTGCCTGGAAGCTAAGATTGAGGCTTTCATGGAACAAATAGCAAAGAATCAGGAGAACAATCAAACTATCATAAGTTTCAACTTAGCTAGTTTGACCAACCCAATCGATAGTTCTTGTAAAAAAAATGTTTGATTGTAATATTTTTTTACTCTTTTTCTTGGATGACAAAAGGGGGAGAATATATTTTGAGAATATCTATTAATGAAATTTTATATTTCCATTTCAAATTAATTTTATTTGCTAACGCTTATCAACTGTCTTGTTAGAATATCTCTCATCACTCTTACATTTAAACATATATATATATATATATATATATATATATATATTAAAGGGGAGTCTTGTTGTGATATTCTATGTTAATTTTTACTCCATTAAAATTAAAAATTGTTCAAAAAAATAAAAGTTTGTCATCATAAAAAAGGGGGAGATTGTTAGAACCAAGTTGGTATGAATAATTATGTCCCTACTTGTTTTGATGATAACAAATTATTTTGTGGGAACAATTTAAAGCACTAATAGTCAATTTGAGGGGGAGCCTTGTTGTGATATTTTATGTTAATTTGTACCCCATTAAAGTTAAAAATTATTAACAAAAATATATGTTTGTCATCATAAAAAAGGGGGAGATTATTAGAACCAAGTTTGTTTGAAGAATTGTGTCCCTTACTTGTTTTGATGATAACAAGTTATTTTGTGGGAACAATTTCAAGCACTAATATTCGATTTAAGTGTGTAGATCATGTTATTCTATATGAGTTTACACTGCATCATCTAATGGTTGATCTAAGTTAAAGGGAACACCAAGACTCTACTATGAAATTCGTATTCTGAGTCTGATAAACGCGCTCTGAAATGCACCTCTTGTAATTCAGTTAATGCAAGTAATGCTCTGATGACTACAACAAGCATACGATCAATCTGCCTCTGAAAAATAAGTGATTGTACGCCTCTAACAAGTGTGACAAACAAGTGATTGTCTGTCTCTGATAATCGTGTCAAGCATATGATCGTCTGACTCTCTAATAATCATGTTGATTTCTAGCAATCAGGACATAAAATGATGTGAAAGCCTCATTGAAAAAACCCAACTACGTACTACAATAAGCACAATATAGTCGTGTTTGTACTCTTGCTCTTAGTCCTTTTTTTTGTCTAAGTGCTAAGAAATATTTTCTAAGAGTACAATATTGTAAACACCCTCTTGTGAGAGTATTTAGAAAACCTTTAAACTTATTCTTTTGTAACCTAGCCCAGTAGCGGCTGTATCCCTCGGCAGTTTAACTGTACTAAGCTAGAAGGTTGAGAAGACTTGAACATAGTCATATTGACTAGTAGATGTTCAGTGGAAGTGTGATTTAGTTGTTAAATTAGTGGATTAAATGCTTCAATTTGAAGGGACTTAACGCAGCTACCATATTGGTAGTGAACCAGGATAAATTGATTTTGTTGTTCTATGTCTGTGTATTATTTGCTCTATTTTCATCACTTTGTTTTAATCTTGTTAAAACATTTTTAAAATAGAACACAATTTAAACTCTCCCCCTCATACCATTGAAAATCATTCATGGAGATGAAGAAATTGCATTGTTGAAGCACTGTGAGATAGATTTTACACCAATTGCAAATTTGTGCTAGTAACAATTATGCTTTCAGTTTTCCGTCACTATTTTCCTTTGATTTGTAATATGAATCTGTTGAAAGTATTTCTCTTTTTTATCTTAATTTTTTTGAAACTCACCATGAGCTAAACATTCTTATGCTGGGAAATAAAATGAGTAATTTCTTGGTTCCTTGTTATGATGATGTGAGAATTATTTTAAATCAAATTGCTTTATTGTTATCTTAAGCGTGTAGTTTGATCACCCACAAACTTTAACAAACTTAGTGATATTGGAAGAATCAGATCTACTAGATTTATTTGAATGGAGTTGATTAATAGGTATATTAATTAATGCTAAGTGTTTAGGAATAATTATTTAGGTTCATAAAGTCCATTGATTGGTTTAAATAAAATATGGTTGTAATTAATAGAAAAATATTAATTTGATTACTTTAATGTGAGACCCATGCTAAAAGTGTCAGAAAACAAGTTATGTTTGACTTAATTAGCTGAAGAAATTTTCATAACAAACGTAATCATAATTGCTTTGAGATTAAATTGATTTTCCCAACATTTTTAATCACTTAAAATCACAAAGCTAAGTGTTTGTTCACATTACTATCTACTTGAATTATTAGCAATTAAAATGTTATTTACACTCTTTGTTAACAACAAGCAGCCTAAATCTTAGAACATTTGTGAAGAGTTAATCATCAATTGTCATGAGAACAATATCTACTTACACTCTATTACCTTCTCGATTTGTGTACATTTGCACATTACATTTTCATATCACAAAAGGGTCGGTTCTCTCAATCAAAATTCTAGAAGATGAATACCAATAGTGTTTGGCAAGCAGCGTAAATATGTTCATGGTAGAGTTACTATTTCAAAAGATGATCCACCAATCACCTTGTTGGTTATACGTGAAAAGCTTTTGAATATATGGAAGCAACCAACTAAAAAATATTTCGACATTTTGTTGAAGCAACCAACTCAAAAAATATGGGACATTTTGCTTGAGTTTTGGTCGATTTAGACATGCAACAAAAGTTGAGAGATCGCATTCTTGTTGAACGTAAAAGATATGTATTTTTATTTACATTAATTATGAAAAGGTGTCATTATTTTGTGAATATCGTAAGGCTGTACGACATTCTACAGATAAATGTCAAAAATATTCTAACAATCATGGAATAATTCAATTTGTTGAAGATGTAGCAGCAGTAAAAAATTTGGTTAAGAAGTATGTCCCTAAATACATTGCTACTCCATACAATTTTGAAACTAAAGGCACAAATTTAGATATTTAGAGTGATAACACTTATTGTGTTGTTAACGCTAATTTTGTTGATCATATCCCCAACTTTGAACTAGGAGACAATTGTTATGCAATGATTTTATCCCTCTAATAAGAAAAAAAATTGACAAAAATTTATATAAAGCTTTTGACTCCGATTCAGTTGATTGTGGGCAATCCTAAACCATTCCGGAGATACATCAATAATACAAGATCAAGGTTGCACAGATTGCAAATAGTCCTAAAATGTAATTCACGAGAACTTTGGTTCCATCTTATCTAATTCAGCTAACACAACATTTATGAAAGGATCTTCAATATCTAGATATGCAAACTGTAGGTTCTTAGAGTGTTGCAGTGTTAGAGGAGAACAATGTTCACAATCTTCAAATCTCTTCTCATTTGAAAGTTGTTATTTTTGTGTTTGGAAAACTATTTTGAAAAATCAATTTATGCAACCGAAGATATTACTGGGTTGAGTCGCGGACTAGGTCGCTCTCTTAAAGATGTTTCGCGGCACTACCCTAATTGTGCAAGACAGACTATCAACCACAAAATCCCCAGGATAAAACAGTCCAGATTCACTGTATCGGAGTTCTACTACACCGTAGAAAACGATCTAGAATCACACCCAATATGGCAGTCAATAATGGTTGCCACTCTTAATATGGCATTGTGACCACTTGAAAGAAAGAGAAGAAGATATAAGGGGAGAAGTAGAGAAAAGTCTCATATTTCGGAGAAGTTTTGGTGTGGTTTTTAAACTGAGTAGAACCCTCTATTTATAGAGGAAATCTGCAACTAGGTAAGAGAAAAGGTGCGATCCATCAAAACAGATCCACATAAACATGTTCTCCAAATTTTTCTAGTTTATTGACCGGGCAATGAGCTGATTCGTGAGTCCACAACATAGCGAAAATAGTTAGGGTTTGACAGGGAAAACTTATTCGCGAATCGGGGGAAGGAACTGACCAGACTAGATGTTCAATGTTGACTTAGTGGAGGGCAAACACGTGTACACTTTATCAATGAGAGAAAAACGCATGTATTTATAAAAAATAATTTTTTTTAGTTTTTCAGATACTAAAAAATAATACACCACTTAGCCTAAGCCCAAGCCCGACCCGGCGGCGGCGCGCGTGCGTCTGTGGTGGTCTATTTTTATGCGTTCTTCCCTCTTCACAAAATATGGGTACCCCTTGGGGCACACCCCAATAGCCATACATCAACCTTATAAACACTACTAGTGTGTGTCATCCCTCCTATGTCGGACTTCCTTTTTTTTTTCAATTCACACCAACTAACTTTCATTAATGTCATTATCATTTCCAACATTATCTTATCGTCGTTTCCAACAATCCCCCACTTGAATTTAGAAAAGAGTTTCTAAAATAGCGTCAAACGCTTCTATAAGATCGTGCATAAACTGAGGTGTCTCCTAACTTGAACCTTTGCATAACAAGTAAGATTCAGATTCAACAAGAGTGACTCGTAGTCTTGAACTCTATCTCTGACATCAAACCCACACACAACCTTTTCATCGGGCGTATTCTCAAAAGCCCGTGCATTAACGACCCAGCACGTCTATCGAGTATAGTGAACGGTCTAGGAATTCTACCTCAAAATTCCATAGGAAGCGTCCTCTACTTCCACTTTCACATAGGTGAGTCTATCAAGAGTACTCCTATAGCTAGGTACTCCACTCCACATAGAGTATAGATCTCATTAAGAGTTTCTATTACTTCATGCTTTCATCGCTTCAAGAATCATGCTTCTTTGAGATATAATAGCATGTTCATCTCATATAACTATGACTTGTTATTACTCATTGAACCTAATTCTTGGGATCTCCAGTCTTTTAGGTCGGGTTACCATCATCAGTGACTTCTTTATCTATAGGCATTAGTCCCATCTTTTGGATGTATTTACGACTATTTCTCTAGCTAATCGTTTCGTCAAAGGATCTGCTATATTCTCATCAGTGCGAACATGATCCACTATAAAAGCTCCTTTAGAAAATAATTCTCTAACCATGTTGTGCTTACGATGTATTTGTTGTCTCTTACCGTTGTAATAATGGTTCTCAATCTTTGCAATTGTTGCGGTATTATCACAGTGGATCAACACAGCTGGCAAAGGTTTTTACCACAAAGGAGTCTCAGCCAGCAAGCCTCTTAACCATTGTCATATCATTGAGAAAGGTTCTCTGTTGTACTTGAAATTATATTAGACAGTTATCATTGTACAAGAAAGCATCAACTGTTATATTCTCTTGATTTCAGTCAAAATCACTATTGTAAAATCATTCAAGTTATTGTGTAAATTGAGGAAAGTGGTGTACTTTCTTCAAGTGTTGTAAACTAGGATAGTGGTGTGCTATCTTTAGCAGATCGTTAGAAGTTTGTAACAGAAGTCTTAGAGTTAGACTTGTACTTATTCTAACAATAGTGGAAAATCTCTTGTGGTATGCAAGAAGACTAGATGTACCTTTGGTTTGAAAGGGGAACCAGGATAAATTCTCTGTGTTCTTTATTTTTCTACCGTATACATTTTACTATACTCTAATCACAGTCAGAAAAATAATCCACTA
>JBBPBP010000001.1:30926895-30942278 GCA_037974735.1 Cicer chorassanicum
CAAAAGTTTAAAAAAAATTCAAAACGTTGGATTAATGTGAAACTTTCAAAATGTTATTTTCTAGAATTTTTTTAAATATTCAAAAATATAAATGAATGTGAAACTTCATAAATGCAATTTTTCCAAAACAAATTTAAAAGAAAAATTCAAAAAGTTTTCCATAATTTTTTTTAAAAAATTCAAAATTTGGAAGAACACAACTTTCGAAATACAATTTTTCTAAAATTCTTTAAAAAAAATCAAAAATTTGAAATTGTCGAAATGATAATAATTTCAAAAAAATTAACCATCAAATATTAGGAGATAAAATAGTATTTTCTTGTGCTTTAAGGGGGTGGGAGATAAAGATGAAGAGGTAGATGTTAGATTTCTGCATTAATATTGAGAGGACCATGATTTATTCCAAACCATATTAGACCGGGTTGAAAAAAATATTTATATGAAATTTATTATTTCTTAAAATATATACTAAAAATAGATTGTAACAAAATTAAAAATTTAACATAAAATTAAAATTATTTCCTAAAGTATTATGAATGAAAATTCTAATATGAATAACATACTATTCTATTTTAAATTATTTAATAGGAATAACATAAATAAAAAATTAATATAAACTATGCACAACATATTATATAAAAAGTATATAAGAGTGACAAGAGATGAGAAGAGATTTAATGTTATTTTTTTTTAGAATTAGAAGCGGTAAAATTTCAAGTCGAAAATTTAAATATGTCAAATGATTATATCCATAGCTGTGAAAAATGAAAAAAATTTGGAGATGGTTATAATGAATTTTTTTTTTATATATAAAAATGTAGAAAGGAAAGGTTGAATAGAAAAAAGAAAAGTTGAAAAGAGAAAAACAAAGTCTAAAGAGGAAAAAGTAACTTTTATCATTATTACAATAAATGCAATCAGCTTTTTTAGATAGATGAGAATGTTTGTCGTTATTTTCTGGGTATAAAATATTTTTTTGACAAAAATACACTTATTGTCTTTTAAGTTCAATTAAATTTTCGCTTAGATATTTTAGTTTATTAAACATCTTAATTTGATTTTTAAGTTACATTTTGAAAACAATGAGTTCAATTGAAAACTTATGATCATTTGAAACTATTGGAAATGATGATGACATTAATGGAAGATTGTTGGAAATAATGATGACATTAATGAGAGAGCTAGTGTTGTTGTGAATTGAAAAAAATAAAGAAGTCTCACATAAGAGGGATACTACACACTAGTAGAGTATATAAGGTGGAGGTATGGACCTTGGGGTGTACCAATTTTGTGAAGGAGGAAGAACGCATGCAAAGCTGACCACCACGCGCTGGCCTTGGCCTTGGCTAAGTGGTGTATTATTTTTTATTATATGCAAAAATTAATAAATTATTTATTTATTTAATTTTCAAAGAATGCCCGTCGGCTTGGCCTTGACCTTGGCTTTGGCTTTGGCTAAGTGGTGTATTATTTCTTATTATATGAAAAAAGTAATAAATTATTTATTTATTTAATTTTTAAAGAATGCTTGCATTTTTATCTCTTATTGATACGTTAATTACGTAATTGCCCTTCACCGAGTCTACTTTGAATATCTGATCCAGTCTTCCCTTCCTGATTTCGTGCGTCTGTTTGTGCCCAGTCGAAACCCTAAACTTTGGTCTCACGTAACTGTTGTTACCCGGTCAAAACCTTAAGTTTGGAGCGCACGTTTTGGGTAGTCATCAGTTTTGGAGTGCACGTTTCTGAGGTCAAATCTTGGAGCGCACGATCAGATGGATCCTTGATTTTCTCAAATCCAATTGCGGATTTCCTCTATAAATAAAGAGTTCTCCTCAGTTGGAAAATCACACCAAAAGCACTCCGCATATGAGGCTTTTCTCTCTTCTCCCCCTTTTCTTACTCACTTCTTCTTTTTCTTTCGAGTGGTCTTAGTGCTATATTACGAGTGGCAGTCATTCGACTGCCATATTAAGGGTGTAGTTCTAGAACGGTTTTTCTACGGTGTAGTAGAACTCCGATACAGTGATCTGGGTTGTTTTATCCTGGGGACTTCGTGGTTGATAGTCTGCCTTGCACAGTTTGGGCAGTGCCTCGAAACGTCTTAAAGAGAGCGACCTAGTCCGCGACTCAACCCAATAATATTTTTGGTGGCATAAATTGTTTTTTCAAAGTTTTTCGAAATTCAAAAATAACAATTGTTGGCAACCTTTTTCGTTGGTATAAAATATTTTTTTGACAAAAATATACCTATTGTCCTTTAAGTTCAATTCAATTTTCGCTTAGATATTTTAAGTTTATTAAACATCTCAATTTGATCTTTAAGTTACATTTTTTTTGCACATTGGTCTTTTATCTCAATTTCTAAAACAATGAGTTCTAGTGAAAACTTATGATCATTTGAAACTCTAGCAAATACTGCAACAAAGTCTCTCGTATTAATCCTTCAGAAAATATTCATCAAAAAAATCTTATAAATTATATATTTTTTATTATCTCTACAACAATTTAAACTCGCGTATAACCTTAAAAATAAGGTAATAAATGTTTATTTGTATAATCGATGTCTTTAACCTCTTTCACATGAAAAGTAGCTTGGACAATCAACTTATTGCGATGTTTTGATTAGATCTTAAGATTTTGTAATAACCATCACCATGTATCTAGAATATGATAATAAATTTATACATTTTAATATTTTAAAAGCAATCATCTGAGTACAATTTAAAATGTCACTGTAACTATATATGTAATACATAGTATACAAGCATCCTCTGTTGTACACAATAAAAATTATATTACAAACTTAAACAACATTACTGCAGGTCTCTATCATCTGCTGCCTGAACTCCCCGCCTCAATCCCTCTCATCTGCAATAATACATAAAAATAGGAAATGAGATAATAATCTCAATGAGTTTTGTAATGCCCTTAATTTTTGATCCAAAGCATTACTTAAAAATACTTATTACTTAGATAAATTTTACGACAGTTTTTTTAAACTATGAATATCTAAAATACTATTCATTTAAATAATTAGTAAACTCTAAACCCTAAAATAGTATACATAATAATTTATATCATATTTTTACTAAAATTCGCAGCAGATAAATAGAAACTCTTTCAAAATAAAAGAAAACTTTTATGAGTTATTAGGATATCATGTTTCTCAAAATATAAATGGAATACTTCAAACTTTTGCCTCCTATAGAATAGTGCAATCTCAATAAACTTGATTTAATTATAATTTTTTAATTTAATTTCAATAACTTAATAGTACTTGTATGGTTTTCATACAAAAAGTATTCTCTAATTAAATAAGTAAAATACAAATTATAACTGTCATTCCCAATATCACCTAACAGGGGCTTCTCCCAATCTTGAACTTCAAGACTCATTAACTTGTAATAATTGCGATTTCGCAAACGCATGGCCAAGCCAGTCAAACACAAACAACGAATGAGGTGAGTTTTAAAATCATGTTGATAGTATAATATAAATAAGAAGAACACACAAATAATAAACACATATTCGTATCAAACACATCACAATATATTAAAGCATTTCAAAGAAAATTTATAAAGTCAAACTCACTCAAGAAAAATCAATATCTCATTATAATATCAAATCATCTAAGAGAAATTATCATCACATTAGAAACACATTAACCACAACAAAACAATCACAAGATGGTGCAATGCATGCTCTTGATAACTATATATTCGGATATAATACATGCCACTAAGGCAACTTCCACATAGAAAATCACCCATACCAATAAAAAAAAATAAACCTGCCACAAAGGCAACTTTTACGAAGATGCATATGCCATGACATGATGGTGCATTATCAAAATAAAATACTCTCACACAGTCCACTAAGATGCATATGACATGACATGATGATGTATTATCAAAATCAAACATTCTCACACAATCCACTAAGATTAGGTCAAATGATCCAAAAATAACTTATACGAAATCATCACCTTATTCAAATATCACTAAGATCATACATCACATGTTCTTAACATGAAAATCAAATATTCATAAACAACCATCATAAAAATCAAAGCTTCCACTCCACATATCATGAAGATCATATATTCATAAGCAACTATCACCCCTTACCTTTTTTCGACGCTTTCACACGTGAGTATGAGTCCGCAAGAAAAAGCATTTGTTCTTTGACTCCTTATCCTTCAATTGTTCTTTGACTTCTCTAAAATAATTTTGCTAAAATACCATTATGTTTTGAAAAATAAATTAAATAACTAAACATAAAATTTATAATTTATATTACTCATTAAATCAAATATATATACGATTATCAAACCATGAGAAACTCACGCATATAAGGAGAAGTAATCATAAAATTAATCAACATATATTCTACAATAATTTTAACACCAAATTCATTTCTTTAAAATCCTATTTAATTAATAAAATAGTTGATTATAAAATTTGGGATGTTACAAGTTCTATAAAAAAGGAAGGGGCGGATAGAAATAATTTTTCTTAAATGTAATGAAAACATGACATGGATATGCAATGTATTTGTTTTTAAAGCAAGTCTTTAAGCTTTTCGTTAACATATGAAAAATAACATAATTCTCTTTTTCCTTTAAGTATGGAAAATAACATATTCCTCTTTTTCTTTAAAGTATTGAAAATATACATGCCCTCTGTCTTTTCCTTAGAGTACTGAAAAGTTTTCCCAATTAACTTGACGTGGTTCACCAAGATAATTGAGACGTCTTGGTAAAGTTGGTCTGACCATGACCCCAAACCGGTGTCCCGATACATTCTTCCTTCATCCATTATTTCATGCCTGAAACAATCATCTAATGTCCCACTGGTACTTTGATCGTGAATGTTATGACTTAATGAATGCAATGCATATGTAATGTTATGTATGCAATGCACATTTCATGAATACGATTAATGCAACCATTTAATCAACTCAGCAAGGTAATAGAACTAGAAGGTAACTTAATTTCAATCATTCATCAAGAAAATCCTCGCTGGTTGTTTGTTTAAATGGGGTTCTGTCTTATAAATTTCACATTATGATCACGAAGCTTGGACTAGAGGCTAACTCTGACTAGAGACAACATGATCAGAAGGACTTGGATAAAATGCAACATGACCAGAAGCAGATTCTGATCGGGGGCAGCGTGAGCAAACTCTTATTAGAGGTAGCATTATTAGAGGTTGACTTTAAGGAAGCATGATCAGAGGAAGACTCTGAGGAAGCATGATCAGAGGAAGACTTTGAGGAAGCATGATCAGAGGCAGAGTTAGGGGAATCATGATCAAAGGCAGAGTCAGATGAAGCATGATCATAGGCAAAGTTAGAGGAAGCATGATCTGTTGGAACCAAGTTGGTTTTATACTTGGCGTTTTGATATTAAGAAAAGTATTTTACGAGAACAATATATTTGACTTCACAGAGTGTGACTCAAGATTCGTGTTTTTGAAGACAGTCTAAAATAAGATTTGATTCAGATTTATAATTAAAGAAAATATTTGATCAAGTTGAAAAGAATATATGGTCAAGATTTGAAGAAGATATGATCAACATCTTATCACAAGAAGATATCAATTATTTACAACAAGATTTGATCAAAACTCATCACAAGAAGATATGAATTATTTACAAGCATATTTGATCAAGATTTATCTACAAGATAAGAATTATTTACAAGAAGATGTGATCAAGAATTGTCTACAAGAAGAAACACTCACAAGAAGATACATTCATTATTTGCAAATATATGATTCAGATTTTGACAAAGGACAAAATACTGAATTGGACTTAGTCATATTCCTATTTGTGAAATTTCTAAAATTGTTCCAACACTATGTTCACGCCCAGATCAAAGCAAATAATAGAAAGGAAGTTTCATCTGAAGAATTCGCGAAAACAATCTCAACAAAATATGAATAGTATCAATCTGAAGAGTTTACAAACTCAATCTTAACAAAATACGAACAGTTTCATTTGATGAATTTACAAACACAGTCTGAACAAAATACGAACATAATCAATGTAGAAGAATTACTCAGATTCGATTTAGAAATAGAGAATTGGCTAAAGAACATATTATCAAAAAGCATCTTGTTCAGAATTATTTTTTAAATAAGATCATTGTTGACCAAGCTAGGAATGAAGATACAATTCATAATTAAACAAGGACTAAATTGAAGCCCTAATTTTATATATAAATAAATGCTCATTGCTTAAGAAAAAGATCATCGAAAAATCACAAAAAAGTAGAAGAACTCAATCTCAAATTTCGAAATTCATCTTAGAGTTCAAAGAGAGAATCACTTGTTCGAATGAGAAATATTTTCTAAGTGTTCTTCTTAGAGTGTGATAGTCATTGTTATAATCAAGTTCCAAACATTTGTATTCAAACTCGATAGTGGTGTTAGTGTGCCTTCAACAATATAGGGTTGTCAGATCGTGAGGAGAAGACTTGGCTGGTAAAGACAAGGTGTGTGTATTCCTCAAATGTTTGGGGCTGTCAAGCAGTTTGAGAATAATAGCTTGGAGGGTTAGGTGTTTTGTAATTCAAGTTATTGAATTAGTGGATTAAATCCTTCTGAGTGAAGGGACTAGATGTCACAAAGTTAGTGGTAAACCAGGATAAATTACTTGTGTCATTTTATTCCTGCACTTCTTAGTTTTGTTATTGTTTCTACTCCAAGTAAATCATCAAGTCTGAATTAGTTTAATCAAATAATGAAAAAGTTATCAACTTAGTCAAACACAATTCAACTCCCCTTCTCGTGTTTCCACCTTCATGATCAAAGGCAGAGTTAGAGGAAGCATGATCAAAGGCAAATTATGCGGAAGTATGAGAAAGAAATATCGGAGCAGTCAGAATGAAGAAAATCAGAGGCAACCATAATAAGAAAATAAGAGGCTGCCACAATAAAAGAAAGTCAAAGGCAACCAAAATAAAGGAAAATCTAAGGCAACAAAAATGAAGGAAAACCAGAGGCAGCCAAAATAAAGGAAAATTAGAGGCAAGATAGAAAAGGGAATTCAGAGACAAAAGAGAAGAAAATCATAGGTAAAATAATAAAAAGAATTAGAGGCAGATCGACATGTATTGGAATTATGGGAACACATTAATTATGTATTTCAGCCATCACGATTAATTCTATTTTCTTGAATTCTTAACACATCAGAATCATCAAACCATAATTGCATAATGCGTGATTTAAAGAGCAATTAAATGCATATTCTCAAACATTTCCTACATGCTAAATCTCTGAGTTTTTCCTCAATTCCCATATTTTAATAAAAACCAATATCAAACCTAGAAAATCATTTTTAATAGAAATTGAAATTTAAATTGAACCCAGAAAACCCACATGCAAAATGTAAAAACAATTCTAGGAAAAAATTCACAGTTTGCTAAGAAAGGATTCCTATACTTCGAGCTGGTTGTAGGATTTGCTTACTTTCTCAACTCTTAGCTCTTCTGCCTTTACACTCTGGTTCAAATTTAAAGATCTTCTGAATGCTGCTCTGTATCTTCTTTTAGTGTTACTTTGGTTGATTAATAGATCTTGAGAGAAAGAAATGGACATACAAGGGATCAGGTGTGTGTATAAGACTTTAGAAAACTTTTGTCTTTGAATGATTTTGGAAATAAGGAGAAAATTGATGGATGAGGGAGATGATGAACAATAACGGTGTTGGTGTTTTCATAATTTTTTTAGAGAAAGTGGGATTTGTTGGTGGAAAAGAGGGTGCAGTCGGTGGTGAAATAAAATAGAGGTTTTTGATAGTTAAGGGTACTCGTGAGAGAGAGAAAAAAAGAGAAATAAAGGTGGCATGTTCACTCTTTGACACTTAGACTTGTTAATGCTACTATTTTCCTATTTTACCATTTATCCTTATTTAATCTTACTAAAAATACATCATTAACAATTAATAAATTCTAGTAATTCTAGTTAGTACTTAAATCTTACAAATATTTCTAAGGTAATGAGAGGGTTGTTACATGGACTCATGGACTCAGGATGCTCATTTTCTAAGATATTCTGATGATGAGTGGGTCATGGACTCAGGATGCTCATTTCACATGACCCCAAAGAGATTAGATTCCTAGATTCAAAATGGAAGGTTGTAAGAATCAGCTATGTAATTTGGGGTTTAAAGATAGTACGAGGAGAGTACCAACAAGAATGAGATATGTCCCTCAACTCAAGAAAAACTTAATATCCCTTATGAATATTGGGGGAGTTTGATTGCTCGTACCAAGCTGAACATGGTACATTGAAGGTGATGAAAGGTGCCATAATGGTGAGGAAAGGTTACAAGAAAAATGGCAATTAAGTTCTAGATGGAAGTATCATAATTGGAAATGTAGAGATTGTATTATCCAACCAGAAAATACAAGTCAATGGCATAAAAAGTTGGGACACGTGAGTCTCAAGGAGGTGCAGATTATGAGCAAACAAGGAGTTTTAGGTGGAGACAACATTGGAGAGCTGCCATTTTGTGAACATTGTGTATATGGCAGAATGCATAGGGCTAAATTCACAACTGGTCAACATTGCACTAGAGGAATTCTAGACTATGTCCATATTGATTTACGGGGACCAACAAGACAATGGTACTTGATGTTTGATTCCTTCATGTGGAAACACAAGATCATTAGAAGCAATTATGACTGTTGTGTTTACTTAAGAAATTTGCATGCAATACCATTGCTTTTTTTCTTCAAAACCACATCTCTATTCACAACCATTTTATTAGAAATTGGATCAAAAGAAGACTGGTCAGAGGAAGTCAGATCAAAAGAAGAATTGCATCGTAGGAAAAACTGACAAGAGGAAGTCCAATTCAGAAGAAAAATTATATCATATGAAAATCTGATTAGAAGAAGAACTGTATCATATGAAAATTTGATCAAAGATAATTTGATTAGAAGAAGAACTGGATTAGAGGAAGTCTGATCAGGGGAGAACTAGATCAGAGGAAGTCTGATCAGGGAAGAACTAGATTATAGGAAGTATGATCAAGGAAGAACTAGATCAGAGGAAGTCTAATCAGGGAAGAACTAGATCAAAGAAAGTTTGATCAGAGGAAGAACTGGATTAGAGGAAGTCTGATCAAAGAAGAACTAGATTAAAGGAAATCTAATCAGAGGAAATCTGATTAGAGGAACCTGTAGCCTTTTAACTAACTTTAAATTCCTTATTCATCCCTTCTATTGGGTTAAAACCCAAATTTAGAATCTTAACACACTCACACAGAAAATGTATTAGACACACATGTAGGTATGATATATTCCAAGCAATCTAGGATTCAATTGCTTCAAGCTTCTACATCTATAGTAGGGTGCAAGAGATTGTCAAACATTTATCCAAACCCAAAGGAAACCACTGTTCCATTATCCCAATAAACCACTTATGACTCTACCATCCCAAAACCAAAACCAATGGGGAACCAAAATTTCAGTACATAACCAGAGTCACCAAACAATTCAATTACTGCAAAGAAATTACACTAATGTCTAACAACTTGAAAGTTAATAAAAATATTGTCAAATCTTGCCTAATGTATTAGTCACATTATTTCTAACTCTTTTGAATGAATATTTTCTTTTCTGTCTATTACTCATTTAGATTGTTATCATTACCCTACTTATCCTCAAGGGCATAGACCCTCCATTTTAACAACTATACTGGAAGTTGGCAGTTTACAGATCCCTTCACTTCTCCTCTGTTTTGAATAATTAACCTTAGGTGTTTAAACTATGTGACTTGTAGTATAGTATGGTCTCCCAATTTCACCTCTAAGCTAGGAATACTTCTCATTTTTGCCAACCTTCCATTCCATGTTAATCTTTTAAATCTTTAGGTTTAACCTTACACTTTTCTAACCTTACATTCCATATAAACCATTTAAATAAGTATGCTTACTTTACATTTTCCAAACCTTACATTCCATACAAACCATTTAAATATGTATGCTTACTTTACATTTTACTAACCTTTCATTCCATATAAACCTTAATTTCGTATGCTTCTATTGTCTAACCATTTAAATCTTCTTCAGTAGTTGGCATATAGTCTCCTTGGTTTCCCTCAATCTTTAACTATTGAAACATCGTTCATTTGATTTACCCTTCTTACAGGAAGTCCTACAATTCTTCCCTACACAGACTAAATCATCAAATGAAAGACTCTATTACCTTATCAAAATAGGTGTCACTTATGTGAAAACAGTTCATATCCCATCATGTTTTCCAAGTCTTTCTGCCATAGTTCTGCATACCAAACACAAAATATTAAACTAATCAGACTTAATATTTGGTGAAATGATACTTAGAACATATATCAAAAATAAAAGCATCCTAAATTTAACCCACTACCCACAGTCCAATTCGTTCGACCTGCTCATATACAAAAATGTAATAACCATCACCATGTATCTAGAATATGGTAATAAATTTATACATTTTAATATTTTAAAAGCAATCATATAAAATATCATGAGTACAACTTAAATTGTCATTGTAACTATATATGTAATACATGGTATACAAGCATCCTCTGATGTACACAATAATAATCATATTACAAACTTAAACAACATCACTGCAAGCCTTTATCCTCTGCTTCCTTAACTCCCCGCATCAATCCCTCTCATATGCTTTAATACATAAAAATAAAGGATTAGATAATAATCTTAGTGAGTTCTATAAAAGGGGAGGGGCCGATAAACATAATTTTCCTTAAATGTAATGAAAACATGACATGAATATGCAATGTATTTGTTTTTAAAACAAATCATTAAGCACTTCATTAAAGTATGAAAAATAACATATTCCTTTTTTTCCTTTAAGGAAAATAACATATTCCTCTTTTTCCTTAAAGTATGAAAAATTTGCATGTCCTCTTTATTTTCCTTAGAGTACGGAAACTTTTTTCCCAATTATCTTGACGTGGGTCACCAAGATAATTGAGACCTCTTGGTAAAGTTGGTCTAGCCATGACCCCAAACCGGCGACCTAATTCGTTCTTCTTTCATCTGTTGTTTCATGCCTGAACAATCCTTAAATGTCTCACTGTGTACTTAGACCATGAATGTCATGACTTAATGAATGCAATTCATATGTAATGTTATGTATGCAATGCCTATTTCATCAATACGATTAATGAAATCCTTTAATCAAATCAGCAAGGTATAAAAGGTAACTTAACTTCAATCGTTAATCAAGAAAATTCTAGCTGGTTGTTCGTTTAAATGGGGTTTTGTATCTTAAATTTCGAACTCTGATCAAAAAGCTTGGACCAAAGGCTGACTCTGACCAAAGACTGCATGATTAGGAGGACTTGGATCAAAGACAGCATGACCAGAAGCAGATTCTGACTAGAGGCAACATGATAAGAGAAACTTGGATCAAAGGCAACATGACCAGAAGCCGATTCTAACCAGAGGTAGTGTGAACAAACTCTTATTAGAGGAAGCATGATCAAAGGCATACTTTGAGGAAGCATGATTAGAGGTAGGTTAGAGGAAGCATGATCACAGGAAGAGTTAGAGGAAGCATGATCAGAGGCAAATTCTGAGGAAGCATGAGAAAGAAATATCATAGCAGCCAAAATGAAGAAAATCATAGGCATCTAGAATGAAGAAAATTAGAGGTAACCAGAATAAAGGAAAATCAGAGGAACCCAAAATGAAGGAAAATCATAGGCAACCAGAATGAAGGAAACTTAGAGGCAACAAGAATAAGTGAAAATCAAAGGCAGTCAGAATAAAGGAAAATAAGAGGCAAGATAGAAGAGGGAAATCAGAGGCAAAATAATAAAAAGAATTAGAGGCATATCGGCCTGTGTTGGAATTCTGGGAACGCGTTAATTTCGTATTTCACCCATCACGATTAATTTTATTTTCTTAAATTCCTAATACATCATAATCATCACACTACAATTGTAGAGTGCATGATTTAAAGAGCAATTAAATGCATATTCTCAAACATTTCCTACATGCTAAAACCATGAGTTTTTCCCTCACCTAAGATTTTCGTAAAACCCAATATCAAACCTAGAAAATCATTTCTAATAGAAATTTAAATTTAAATCGAACCCAGAAAAACCTCTTTCCAAATGTAAAAACAATTCTAGGAAAAGAACTCAGTTTGCCAAGCATTCCTATACTTCAAGATGGTTGTGGGATTTTCTTGCTTTCTTAGCTATTAGCTCTTCTTCCCTTTATACTCTGGTTCGAATTTAGAGATCCCTCAGATGTTGCTCTGTATCTTCTTTTAGTGTTACTTTGGTCGATTAATAGATCTTGAGAGGAAGAAAGGGACATGCAAGGGATCAGACACAGTGTTACTTTTGTCTTTGAAGGATTTTGGAAAGAAGGAGAAAGTTGATGGATCAATGAGACGATGAATAGTAACGATGTTGGTATTTTTAGAATGTTTTGAGAGAAAGTGGGATTTGTTGGTGGAAAAGAGGGTGCAGTCGGTGGTGAAATAAAATGGAGATTTTTTGTTAGTTAAGGATACCCATGAGAGAGAGAGAGAGAGAGAGAGAGAGAGAGAGAGAGAGATAAAGGTGGCATGTTCACTTTTTGCCACTTGGAATTGTTAATGCTACTGCTTTCTTGATCCTAATTTAATATTACTAAAAAATAATAAAATTCTAGTAATTCTAAGTAGTACTTAAATTTTACAAATATTTCTATGTTAGTGAGAGAACTATTACAGATTTCATATAGTAATTTGAGAAAAAAAAAATTCAAATTCAAAGGACTGCATATGTAATTAATTTAATATATCTGTAAGACTAATGATGCAAATGAATATAAATTAAATAATTGAATCGGAAAAAAAAAAAATTTAAAGGATCTAAGCAAAAATTGAACTAAAATTAAAAAAATAAAAATGTATTTTTGTCAACTTTTTGAAATAGTAAACAGATAGTAAAACCAAAATAATTTAATGATTCTTAACATTTATACAAAATTTAAGTGCTAGTGTAAGAGATCAACTACATGATAATAGGAACACCCATGGTCACATGCATTTCATAGTAGACATACATGCATACTCACCCACTCTCTTCCTTTATATACACCATTTATGATTTGCTCCGCATATTACTTTTCTTCTTTGATATTTCCTTCCTCTATACATATACAAACACCCTCACACTTCTTCATATCCTAGTTTTCATAGTAATCATCAAACAACCATTTATATGGAAGATTTTGAGTAATGGTTTGCCTACAAATGAGTTCCAATTGCAAAGTAGATTAACTAACTCAGGGATTTGTTCGTTATGTGGAGCCCATATAGAAACAACTCTTCGTGCTCTTAGAGATTGTTTTAATGTTGGTGAAGTTAGGAAACATTTTCAACCATACCTTCATGATAATTTCTATTGGATGAATGCTGGGGAGTAGATTATGTGCAATATTGGGAACTTGGAGTGTGTTAACTCTCTCGGTAATTGGGTTTTGTTGTTTGGTTTCTTGTTGAATGCTATCTAGTATGCTAGGAATAATATGGTCCTCTGGTAATTTCATCTCTCGGATTCAAAAATTATTGGTAATTTCATAATGCTATCTTAAATACACTTTTAACTCCCAATTTATTGAAGTGTATGATATTAACATAGACCCATAACATCTGATCACTTCTCCCTTTTCATCTTTTTCCTTTCCATCTTCCACGTCAACCGAAGTGCTCCACCGTACCTTCATAACTTTTCTTTCCCTTTCAAATCATAAATTCTACGCTCTCGTCTCTTCCCATCTCCAATGGCTCCAACAACTAGAAAGACTGAGTGTCAGTCGGAACATTCTCAACTCGACTCAACACAGTTTCAGCACAACTTCAGAACACAAGAAATTGGAGTTGCACTAAACGGTCTAAACTCAACTCGCTAGAAAAGGTTAGGCCTCTCTCCCTCTGTTTATTTATTTGTATATTTTTTATTGATTAATTTTCTGCATTTGTTCATTTTTCATGTGAAGGAATGCAACGGTGTTGATGATTGAATTGATCTGTTGATGTAGTGAATCAGAGTGTTAACAATGGTTTTACTTTGTGTTTTTCTGTGTGGTGAATCTGTGTTTATGCTTTTTGGAATTTTACTTTGATTTGTGGTGTAATGTTGGATCTGCAAGAGTATTGATGTTAATAATTTTAATTATAATGAATACAGGAGGTAGCTTGATATTGTTCTTCATAGTGTCTTGGTGATTGTGTTCTTAGGACATATTTTGAGATGAGAAGAGAGCGTAGGATTTGTGCAATGAAAGGGAGAGGAAAGTGATAAAGATGGAGAGTTTTGGTAGAAGAGGAAAGGAAGAGAACTCATTAGGTGTGAATGGTGTAAACTTATGAATAGTTATCTAATAACACATCAAATGATTTTAGATTTATCTAAGAAAATTTAGGTTTATGTAAAATTTTATATAGATAATTTTTATGACAAACTTTTAATTCAAATAAAAAAAATTGGAAAAATAAAATTAAGAGAAATAGAGACAATTGAGAGAGATTGAAGAATATTTGGATTGAGAGGATCCAAATTCATGCACTTGGACGACACGTGTATTTTTTCGAGACAAAAGTAATAAATGTTTTTAGTTGAATGTATTATCGATTTGGTTGAATGGTTACATTTCAGATGGAATAGAAATGTGGTTGATTTCTTTCATTATCGCATGTGTCATGTTTGTCCTCAGTTATTTCTATTATGTTAGTTGTGCAAAGTGGACAAGAAAATGTTTTGTACATTAATTTTAGGATTAAGAAAGAAAAGATGTGAATGAATTGACCCTAGCTTCTATCATTTATTGGAAATATTCAAAATAAAAATAATAGCAAAGTCTTAAAAAATATTGTAATTTTAAAGAATATAAATGAATTTAATGGAATTATGAAATTACCAATAATTTTTGAATCCGAGAGATGACAACAAATGATTGAATGATTCTCCACATTCCTGTAATTCTATAGCAACAAACAAAAGTGAAAAAGTGAAGAGAGTTTAAAGATGTAAGGTTAGTTTTTCAAAGAATACGACTTTTAAGTGTACAAGAGGGTTTAGGGATCTATAATACTTCTTGAGGATATGCTAAAGTTTAAAATTCAAAGTTTAATTTAATTGAATAGGTAGATGACATAATTTACTAGCAGCGTAAAAATTGCATAATAATCAATTATCTAAAGAGAGCTAAAAATTAGATGTGGCAAAACATCCTTGAACAATTTCATATGTTTTTAGTTTTTATATAATTTTCAATTTTAGTACTTATAAAATAAAAATACAATTTTTAGTTTCTATAAAATTATCCAGTAAATATTTTTAGTCTCTGATAAAAAGAAATAT
>JBBPBP010000001.1:30942408-31031035 GCA_037974735.1 Cicer chorassanicum
TTTTTAACTTAGGATGAATTAAAATGAATTTTTTAAATGTAATAAATTTAAGATAAAAGTAACAAAAATATGGACCTAAAAATCAAAATTTTAACTCATTTGTTGTGGAAGAACTTTTTATAATATTGTTAATATGCCTGCAAAAATTCATTTAGAAATATATATTGATTTAACCATAAAAACTAAAACTGCATGCATGATAATTTTATAAGGACTAAAAATTGAATTTTTATTTTATAGGAACTAAAATTGAAAGATTGAAAGTTTCTAAAGACTAAAAACATATTGAATCTTTCTAACTATTCTACATTAATGTCTAAGCATTCAAACATCTATCAAATAACACACAAAAATGAGAGGTGTTATTCCACACTACTTTAACTTTTGATGGTAGTTCATTGAACTATCTCTATTCCTAATTATAAGCATCAATTGCCTTTTTCACATATATTAAGAAAAATAAATAATATATTTAATCTGTCTATTTTATGTATGGACGTTCTTAAATTATTATTCATATATAAATGTGTTCAACTTTAACTCTTTATCTTTTAAGATAAATTAATAAGATTGATAAGAGATTTGTTTGAAAAAATAATAATTAATGCATTTAAGAATTTGAAATACACTTATGTTTATCGATAAACTTTTTTAAAAATGTGCTTATAATTAAAAATAGAGAAAGTGTTTTTAGTTTGAAAATGTAGGTCTTTTTTGTTTGCAAAATCAAAAATAGCTTATATTAATAACGACATCCAATGCACAAGATGTGCAAAGATAAAATAGAACAATTACAAGTTTACAAACTTGAAGGGTTTGTTTGATGGTCATGATACACTTATCTTATTTCACCTAATGCATCGATCGGATATAATACGGTAATCAAATTTTTGATAAAATAATTTTCTAATTTTATGATTGTTTTCTGTTATTGATATTGGGTTGATTTTATGACGGGTTACGTTAAGTTGATTTCCTCTTTTCATATATGATGTTTTTGACTGTTTTCTTATTTATTTTATTCTATGACGGGTTATGTTAAGTTGATTCTATGACGGGTTACGCTAGATCCTTTTATATATAGGTAAATATGAATTCACAAAAATAAAATAATGTGACGTTATATCTAATGTTAGAGCAAATGAGTTTAGAGATGGTTTGACTTTGTTTAATAATTTTTATGATAGTGAGTCATTCTTCAATGGTTTTATGAAAATCATAGCATTACAAATCGACTGATGGATAGAGAGGGATTAATAGGAGAATTTTTAAAGAGTTTAATCAATCGAGATGATGTTATGATAGTATTTCATTCAATTGTGATGGATAGAGAAATCATAATTTTTTGAAGTATATAAAATTACTTCATAAATTATTTACATTTTTATGATAGTGAGTCATTATTCAAATGTGATAGATAGAGAAATCACAATTTTTTCAAGTATATAAAATTACTTCATAGATTATTTACATTTTTATTTATTTATAAAAAAAAAATATATGAATGTTATTTTGAAAGAAAAAAAAAGTTAAATAGATTATAAGGACAAATTTGTCATTTTATCAAAATATAAATCATATCATTTGATTATCTGTTGTGTATCAAACACTGAATATAATAAATTAATCTTATCAAGTTTGTTATCATGTACATACATGATAACTCTTTATCATTTCCATACTCATATCTTCATCATGTTTCTTATCCTATCCATAAAACGGGCCTGAACAGGATGGTGAATTCGATAATGAATCCACCTAAACAAAATAACACCCACACTATAACTAAATGCAGGACATCATATCAACCCATAGCGGCCAAATTGTCATCCCAATTAATAGCTTCTACAGTGACTAGGGGTGTTCATGGTTTAAAAACCAAACCGCATTGAACCACATTAGCAGTTTGGTTTAGTTATTGAAAACCACTTTTAAAACAAATTCAGTCCAGTTCTGAAACTGGTTTAAAACTGGTTTATAAATATAAACTAGTTTAATATTTTGAACAAATTTTTAGTTAAAATTAATTTCAAAATAGTTATTTGAAAATTCTTTTGATAATAAAAATCAACTTTTTTCTAGAAAAATAAATGTAAAAAATTTTCTCATAAAAAATTTTTCGAAAAAATAATTTCAAAATTCTTTTGGCAAATTTTTTTTGATTTTTTCGAAAAAAACTTTTCGATTTTTTTCGAGAAAAATAGATATAAAAAATTTCTCGAAAAAAAGTTTCGATTTTATATAAAAAAAAAATCAAAAATTTTTCAAAAAAAAATATATTTTCGATTTTTTTCTCAAATTTTACAAGAAAAAAATGATTTAATCTTTTTTTTTCTGAAAAAAAAAAGTTTCAATATTTCTTATAATATTTTTTGGGAAAAATAAATTTTGAAAATTTTGTTAGAAAAAAATCTTAATTGAAGTTATAAAATTTTTAAAATTGTTAAATTGGTTTCGAATTAAGTTTGGTTAACCGAATTATTTTAAATATGTGGTTCAATTCATAAACCATTTAAATAGTTTGGTTTATTGTGGTGCAGTGCAATCCAATTTATCAATATGGTTCAATTAACCATATTTTTTGCACACCCCTAACAGTGACCACTTTCAATTGGAACATCAAACCAACATACTCAAGTACATATACCATATAACATGATAACATCCACCAAAGCTAACTATGTACAAATAAATTACTCAATAGACCACACCATTTTCAAACTCTATAAGCTTCACACCTTCCGCCAAAAGTCACTACAAGAAAAGATTCGTATATCTACGGAAAATTATCAACGGATTTTAATTCGTGAGTAAATTATTTAATATATATAAAAAAACCATAAGTAACTTTGTTATTGAATAAATTGATTTTTTTATTAAATTCCACAGTTATTCCATGAGTAAAATTAAATTCCACAGTTATTCTATGAGTAAAATTAAAAAAATATGTGGGTAAAGTTAAAAAAAATGCAACTCAACCTTAAGTTGTCCAAATTTATTTTAGTTTTACCACAAATTCTCCATAAATAAATGAAAAAAATAATTTCAATTATTCCCCATATTAACCGTGGTTAAGTAAAATTAAAGTTTACATATTTTAATCATGGCCTACTAATATGAGAGATGCTCACCATTGAGACATGTTGTAATTGGGACACTTTGATTTAATTCTGAACCAGTTCCAAGATACTAGCTTTACCTCCTATAATAATGCCTCCACCAACGCCTCTCTAGTTTTGAATTTTTTTTCATTGTAAACATTCCAAATACAAGTAAACTAAACTACACTAACTCTTTGATTACAATTCCTCTCCTTTCCACATAAGTCAGCAAACCGATCAAAATAAGAATCTTTTCACAAAATAAAATAATGATTAATCTTATATTCGATCTTAAATATAGAAATGAAAGAGAATATTAATAATCCTAATACACACCTCTCAAAGACATGGTGTAATAAGAGAAAACAAAAAGCTGAGAGTGAATAATACATGCCCATTTGTGATTTTTTACCCAAGCTGATTTAGTCTTTCGGTATACTAACATATGAAACCCTACCTACCATCTTCAATACTCACGACAACCACCTATTAATTCTTAGAATTAAATTGGTTTGAAAAATTATGCGTCGTACTTGTTTTAATGATAACAAAGATTATTTTGTGAGAACAATTGAATCACTAATGTTTTATTTAAGTGTGCAGTTCCCTGATCATGCAATCTTAAATGACTTATGTTGCATCATTTGATGATTGAACAATTTAACTGAACACCAAGACAATGTTCTGAAAAATCGTATTTAACTCTGATGAACACACTCTCAAACGCGCCTCTGATAATTCTATTTTTGCAAGCAACATTGATAATTCTGTGTCTGATAAGTGTAACAAGCATTTGATCATTTGGCTCTGATAGAAAGGCAACACTATGATAGAAATTCAATGCTCTGTTATAAAGTCAATGCCCTGATATAAAGTTTATACTCTAAAAATAAGTCAACGTTCTAAAGAAGTCAAATTTTACTATCCTCTTCTCAACATCTTGAATATGTTATAAGTCTGAAGAACTGTGTGACATACTCTGATCATGACAACCTCTACTCTTCTTGACTTATTATCCGGATACGATGAATCGATTATGAGGACATATTTGGACAAGTTTTAATGGTGAATCAATCTTTGAAGATTTGATATAAAATATTATGATACATGTTGATTTCTTGCAATCGCAACAACGACCAAAAATCCTAATAACTTTGAGGTCTCTCTATAAAAAGGCGTGCAATCTTCACTTAAGAAAACAACAAGAAAAAGACTACAAAAAACACAATATTGTCGTCTCTGCACCTTTGTTCTTAACCTTATTACTTTTCAAAGTGTTGAGAGATATCTTACTTTCTGAGAGCATAGCTTTGTAAACACTCGTGTGAGAGTTATTCAGAAAAATCCTGTAAACATTTTCTGTTTGTAATCTAGCCCAATAGTGGTTGCATTCCTCGACAGCTTCACTGTATTAAGCTAGAAGGTGGAGAAGGCTTGAACACAATCAGGTTGACTAGTAGGTGTTTAGTCGACGCATGACGTCGTTGGTAAATAGTGGATTAAATCATTTAGTTTGAAGGGACTTGACGTAGCTACCGTGTTGGTGGTGAACAAGGATAAATTGACTTGTATTATTATGTGCTTATCATTCTTATCTGTTCTATTTTATATGTTTGTTTTAATTTTGCTAAAATCCTTTTTTAGAATAAAACACAATTCAACCCCCTCCCTATTTAGTGTGTTTCTGATTCTACAATTGATATTAGAGCTCTGTCTCAAAGTTGAGCACTTAATCGTGTTTGAGTAAAGATCTGTTTTATTATGACTAATTCTGGTGATGAAGCTACAAGTGGAAACGTTAACAAACCTCCTTTGTTTGATAAAGAAAGATTTGAATATTGGAAGTACATGCTTAGAAGTTTCTATATCTCACATGATCCTGAACTTTGGGACATAGTCAAAGATGGCTATAAGGCCCCAAAAGATGGTGCTGGTGTTGAAATAGCTAGACAAGATCTCAACGCTGATCAAAAGAAAAAATACAAGATGTATCATAAAGCAAGAACTTTTATGATGAATGTTATCACTTTTAAAATGTTTGAAAAATGCAGCAACAAAAAAACAATAAAAAGTATCTTTGATGCTCTAGTCCTTAACTGTGAAAGAAATACGCAGGTATAAGAAGCTAGTGCCAATTTACTTGTTAGGAAGTATGAACTTTTCCGAATGGAAGAAGACGAAGACATTGAGAAAATGTTTTCTAGATTCCAAACTCTAGTTTCTGGATTTAAAGTTCTCTAAAAGAGTTACACTACCTCTGATCACGTCAAGAAGATTTTCAAAAGTCTTCTTAGCAAATGGAGACCAAAGGTAACAACAATTCAAGAGGCTAAATACCTAAACAAACGACCTCTGGAAGAACTGATGAGTTCACTCATATCCCATGAGATTGAACTAGTTGAAGATGGGCCAAAGAACAAAGAAGAAGTCAAAGTCCTTGGCTCTTAAATCCAAAGGAAAAAAAAAGCAAGCTCCAAGGCCTTGTAAGCGACATAAGACTCAAAGGAAAGCGAATTAGATGACCAAAATGAAGACTCAGATAATGAATAGTTATCTTTTATCTCAAAGAAAATACAACGAATATGGAATAACAGGAAGAAATCTTTTCCCAACAGAGACTTCAAACGATCCCAAAATAGTAGAGAAAAAGATGAAAAATCAGACAATAAAAGAATCATCTCCTATGAATGCAAAGAACTAGGACATTTCAAGTCAGAGTGTCCAAAGGATATCTTTCATCTCTTTAAGGCTAAATATTTCCCGAATAGACAATTCCTAGATTCTAGTATTGGTCACAATCCAAGCTTTGTTTGGCGAAGTATTTGTAGTGCCAAACATATTCTTACATCTAGCACTAGATGAGGTATTGGCTCAGGTAATGATATCTCTATATGCAACAAAAATGATTAGATGATGGTACAATTATGATTGTACCAGTGAATAATGAGCCCTATGTGGCAACTCTGTGTAGGGGATCTTGTGAACCCTTTTGAGAAAAATTAGAATGCTCCATTAATATCTTCAAGTTTGATTATGCAACAAGTACCAAAATATTTCACACTCCTTTGTTTAATTCGGTTACTAGTGCACCTACATATTATATGTTCAAGACTTTAATGAGGTCTCCCACCAAAGAATGTCCAAACAACAGAATCTCATATGTGGCAACTCTTTGTGTAGGGGATCTTATGAACCCTTTTGAGAAAAATTGGAATGCTCCATTAATATCTTCAAGTTTGATTATGCAACAAGTACCAAAATATTTCACACTCCTTTGTTTAATTCGGTTACTAGTGCACCTACATATTATATGTTCAAGACTTTAATGAGGTTTCCCACCAAAGAATGCCCGAACAATGGAATCTCATATGGAACCTCAAGGCTTCATCGAAAATAAAAAACATGTTATGGTGTGTTTGTAGGAGGTGCCTCCCTACTAGAGGCAGACTTCAACAGTGTGGGGTTGAGTGCTCTACTATCTTTGTGATGTATGATCACAAACTTGAGGATAATGTGTTGAGACAAAATCTCAATTTAATGTTTTGATGAAAACAAACAAAAAGTTAATTAAGAATGTTAATTTTGATTCTAAATGTTATGCTAATTTAACTTGTGCTTTTGAGTGTATTAATTCAAAGATAGGATCCAAGCAAAGCAAAGAAATCAGATTCAAACTGATCAGACAAAGAAACAACAAAATCTGGAAAACAGAGAATGTTCTCCAGTTTCAAGAATGATCGTCATAGCCTCTTGACCAATCAATCTCCATTATTTCAACGAAGCTTTTGCCTCTGAATTTGATACTAGTTCACCAGTACATGGCAAAGAACAAGTAGAAATCATTATAGTCAAAGAAGGCATTCGAATCACAAAGAGAGAAGATCACAAACTAACAAGACCAAACATATTTGAACTTGACTGTCAACATTATTGACAGCATTCTGATCATTCTCCAAATGATAACATCAATCTGCAGAATGATCATCAGTCTCCAAAATATTCAGATCAGTCTCTAGAATGTTCAGATCAGTCTCTAGAATGTTCAGATCAGTCTCCAGAATTTTCAACATCATTCTCCAGCAGATTATCATCATTCTCCAAGCTGTTTTGACAGAATCAATCTCCGTTTCTGCAGAATTTCAGCATTGATCTCCTTACTTCTGCAGAGGTTTATAATCATTCACTAAACTGTTTTGGACAGAATCAAGACTCCAGATCGAAGCTGTAACATCAATAATTACATATGAAGCTTCAAAGATCAATCTCCGTTTCTGCAGAATCGATTCTCTTATTTCTGCAGAAGTTGTTCATTACTTTCCAAACTGTTTTAGATCGAATCAAGTGTCCAGATCAAAGCCCAATAATCATCAAAGTATTTTCAAAGCTTAATGGGTCATTAAGCGCACAGGAAATATGTTTGAAATTAAGCAAAACGGCCCAAAACAGCAAAGCCCAAAACTGTCACATGAATGGTGTATTTTTTCAACAGAAAGGTTGCTTGTGTCAGAGGAAAACAGAGCACTACCAACAGTTCTTTCTGACCAGAATTAATTGCTCAAATCACCTATAAAAGGAAGGCCAAGCTCAAGGAAAAATCAGAACTTCAAGTGCTAAGAAAATCCATCAATCACATACACTTACATACTTGAAAGTTTCTCACTTGCAATAGAATCAGTTCTGATTTTTTCATTTGATTCCTAGATCATTCTATTGTATTTCTCTGTCAAAAGAATCAAAAAACTCAAACAAGTGTTGAGCTATCTCAGATTATAACAAAACAATCTCATCATTATTGTAAAACTCAAACTATAAGAGTTTAGTATAGTTTGGGTAGATTATAAGAAATCCTATCAAGGTTGATAGGTGACTTGATTGAACTCCTTTCTGGGTGGAAAGGTTTTATCTTTTAAACAGATTAAGGTTGACCTGAGCTAGGTGCTGTAAAACCAAGAAGGTTCTTTGTTTTTAACACTTTGTGGAAAATCTCACAGTTGTGAGGACTGGACATAACCCGGGTTGGGTGAACCAAGATATATCTTTGTGTGGTATTTTTCTCTTATCTCTTTATTTATTAAGCTTGATTGATTAACTAAGATAAAACATAAACTGAATTTCTGTTTCTAAGCTAACCAAGAGCGTTCTCCGTTTTCTGTTTTCTTAACCAAAGTCATTCTTGAGTTAAATTCTAAGTTTTTTCAGGAATTTTTAAATAGGAACATTTACAATTCAAACCCCCCTTTCTTGTAAATCGACATTGTTACTTCACAATGTCCATATTATTTTTTCTTGTGCTAATAGTCGAAATGCATGGCACAAGAGCTCTTTTTTTTCTTTCTTTTTTCTCTTAAGGTCATTGCTGATGCTACGCTACATAACTCGAAGGTATTTGACATAATCTTCAAAGTCTTGTAGTAGTTATCTAGTAAGAATGCAAATCTTTTTGTAACTATCATTTGGAGCGTTTGGAAACAACGTAACAACAAGCTTTGGAACAACATAGTTCAAAGTCCATTCCAGGTATTTAACCAAGCTGTAGATCTCCTCAACGACTAGAATGTTGTCAGGGCTACTCAAAATCAAGCCGAAGTGATGCATAGAGAGTAACCTACACACATTTGGAAGAAACTGAGATCAGGTACAATGAAGTGCATTGTTAATGCCTCTTTCTCCACTTATACCAATAAGGTTGGAGTTGAAATGTGTATTAGGAATGAACATGGAGAGTTTCTGCTGGCTAAAACAGATTGGTTCACACCTTAGTGCGAAGTTCACATAGGTGAGTCACTTGGTCTACCTTTCCACTATCGAATAGGTACGTGATTTACAAATAGGTCCCGTAGATTTTGAACTTGATTCAAAAGTAGAAATTGATTTATTCCATTCTCAAAATCCTGACAATGCTAAATTTGGATATATTATTAAACATTGTAAATTTATGTTTAATTATTTTCATGTAAACTCTAGTGTTTAGTTCTATAAGAGACAAATAAATGAGATTACTTATGCTCTTGCGACTGCGGATCATTATTGTTTGGCTTGACATACATTATTGTATTGAACAAACTATTATAAATGAAATGAGATAAATATTTTTAAAGAAAAAAAAAAAAAATGGCCGGTGGCATTGTGTAACGGATTACATTGCCTTAATTTAATTTTTGTCTTAAAAATTAAGTAACAATGAAAACAAGACAACCTTCATTTGTTATCGGTTTTATTTAACAATTTATTATTTAATTTCCATTTTTCCTTTCCCATTGTTTCCGCGTTTATCATCTCATCACCCTTTCCAATAGCTTCATTCATCAAGAATAGCATACTTTAATTTCTCTGCAACTCGTTGATCTCTTTCTCTCTGAATTTGTTGAATATATATCTCAAAAGGCGAGACAGAGAGAAAGAAAGAAGAGAGAGGGACCGCACACAACACAACAAAGCCACCCCAAATAATTCACTTTCCTTTCAAACTTTCTCTTTCATAATCTCATCATCACCGTTCAGATCTCAGGTATACGCCAATCCAATTATTATTTTGCTCAATTCAATGTCATATCTCATGCGTTTTCCATGTTTTTGCTTTTCGAATTTCGGATCCGTTTTCATTTTCCGTGTTTTTTTTTAGTTTGTTTGTAATCTCGCGTTTGTTTGTGTTTATTTTTAATTTTAGCTACGATTAATTTCCATGTTTTTTCGATTTTCATTTAATTTGAGGAGAAATATTTGGATGATCATGAGAGAAACGCTGTTGGTAGATCTTAGTATTAATCAAGGTAGTTGTCAATCCTTGATGTGTTTTTTTTTTAATTACTATCTCTAATCAAGTTAGTGCTCTAAATTATTGGATTTTTGAAATACTGAATAGAATTTGTAAATATGGAATGCTTTACTGAGTTAGCTATTAGTTAATTTTGTTTGTGACGGTTGAGCAAGCAGTGGAAGAGCAAATTATTGCTCAAGTCTTTACGGCAATTTACATGCAGGGTGCCTTGAGCTGGCAATGCTGCTTAGTTAGAGAACTGGGAAGCTGTGAACATTGTATATATTGGTTGAAAAGATGTAGCAGATATTTGTTGAAGATAAAGAGAAAATGGTGCAACTTTGGGATACTGGCAGTATTCTCATGGATTTATGCTGCGAATTCTCATTGGTTGAAAAGATGTAGCAGATATTGGAAAAGAGAGAGAAGATAATATAGTAGGAATTCAAGTTTGAATGGTTAGTACCACATTAACTAAGAATGAACTAAATGAAAAATATGTGAGGTCACCCATATATGATATATTAATAATTCCTTGAAATATTGGGGGAGATGTGGTGTCCTACAAATCTCTTGGTAGTCCTAATCATTAGAATCCCGTTTCTTTCGAGCTCCTTAGAAACTTCAACAAATGACCATAGAATCATTGTTGTCTGATGGGGGAACGAGAGTAGATCCAAATCCTTGCATTGAAAGTCTTTGTTGGTAACATTAGTGTCAGTATAGTCATGTGGAAAGTTCATAGTGGGGGGATTGGATTTCAAGTGTGGGGTCCTAGTCTCTTGGTGGTCCTGGTCATGAGCTTGTTGCTGTTTTGGTGCTCCCCGCTACACCACTATAGCGTTTTGGGGATTGGCCGATACGCTACACTATTGACTACATAGATAACTCTTAACAATAACTAAAACAATAAGACTAACAGAAGTATCCCTACGTATCTAACAATAGCCAAGGGAAACTGTTGCCCAGCTAATTTGCTATGTTTCCCATGCACCAGACAGTTTTAGGAAAGCAACTGTTTGCTTTCTGCTTTAATTTGAACTACTTTTTCATGCATGCACCTCAAACAAAGAACCAATTCATGTCTGATTTGAAGGTGGTGTATTTCTTCTTATCTTATCATGTAATAAAATCTTTAATTTTCTGAATTAATAAACCTGTTTATTTCCTTATTTCTATAGTCATTAATGCTAGCATTTCTTGGTTTATTTCTGTTACATATACGGTGATGAGAACTTGTGGATAAGTTGATTGCATTACTGAGTTTTGATATTGCAAAACTTGGTCTGAACCTGAGTTTAGATTCTTCAACTACCTTTACCTATGACATACTTTAAAGATCCACAGCAAATCTTCATTAAATGTCACCATAATAAATTCCCTTTTTTGTTTGTGGTAACAAGGACTTGTATAAGACTCCACCTAATAACTGATATCCATGTAATGTCTGCTCTGATGCCAGTCTCTGGTATATAAATCCATGTTGGTCAAGGCTGAATTACCTGTAGAATCCAGATTTAAGGCTATACTATAATAGTGTTTTACTATTTTGAATTTTTGGGCCAACATAACATTCACAATTATTATAGGTCATCTGTTTGATACTTGAATGAAAAACAATATACAAACTACATGAAACCAATTTAAATTAAAAGTACCTGCAGGTGGAAAGCTAGCTTTAAGCGATCATATTCTCCGAAAAATAAGACAAGAAAAACAGTCAACCGGGTTCCTGGTCTGCTCATATTTAAGATGATAATGATAGATATAGAAAATATTTTATGTTTTGGGAAATAAAAGCTTTCTGCTGCTGGGGCTGTAACCTACACTTGATTTGATAACTTAAATCAGAAGCTGCGTGCTTGATATTATAGTTCGATAGTATCCTACTACTACCTTTAATTGCATGATGTTGAATGTTTTCCTCATGCTTATTTGTTCTTAAATTTGTACTTCTTTTGCAGTGGATTTGGCATTTGCAGCAGGTGTTTGTCGAAAAAGGAGCATTTAGCTATGTCTAGCACTGCAAAAGTTTTGGATCCTGCATTCCAAGGAGTGGGTCAGAGAGTGTATCCTTTAAGAAATGGGTGATTTATAAAAAATAAATTGTGAAAATTATAAGTTTTTAAATTTTCTTCATCAAAAAAGTAAATGTGAAATTTTAAATAATTTTTTCTGCCGTAGAATAATTAACCCATATTGTCATTAAGTATAAGCCTGACATATTCACTTGCATGAACCAAATACCCCACAAGCTTAAGTTGTTGGCTGAAAGCACATGAATGGTTGGTTTTATACATCTGACTCACCCTTCACACAAGAACCATTTGGGCTTGAAGTGTAGAGAGTTCATAGATCCACCTTACTTTTTTTGAAATCTAACTTTTATCTGAATGAATGGGAAACAGGATCAAATTTAGACCACATAATCGTAGAGGCTCTAATACCATGTCATGAGCCAACTAATCCAGAAGATAAGCTATTGGGTCAAAATGAATGATTAAATATTTAACATGCACGTTATATTGTTAGATATTGAATATGCTATATACTTTGAGAGGTTTTAAACTTAACATGTTGTAGAGGAACTGAAATATGGAGGATTGAGAATTTTCAGCCGGTTCCATTGCCCAAATCTGAATATGGGAAGTTCTACACAGGAGATTCATACATCATCTTGCAGGTATAAGCTACATCCAATATTACCTTAGATTAGATGTGTATTGTACACAAATCCTAGAGGTTAATTAGTCTGGAAATAGTTAATCTTTTTTCTATTATCTACTGGATCAGAGAATTGAGGTTCAACAGGAAAAATAAAGGAGGTTTCATTGAATATCCCCTTCCAATACTGGATCAGTGGTTTCATAGTCAAGAAGAGGAAGATACAATGGTGTCTTCCCCCAAGAGTTCAAGCAACTGAATTTGCTAAGCAACTGAATTTGTTTACACTCTCTTTCTCTATTTATATTTTATCTCTGCTTCTGCAGTTAGAGAGCTAGCAAACACTTACCACTTCTCTAACTCCTTCTGCAACCACGACTCCACACATAGAAGCTGGGCCACTCAGCTCTTAGGGTTATTCCTATTTCTTCCAACTTATACTATTATACTTGTGGAAAATAGTTCTGATATATTTCAAAGTCGTAATTAGAGTATATGCATGGATTCGTTTAAACAAACTATTCTAAACCTAATTAACGAGTCGAGTACAATTTTTAGAAATTACTACAAGTATATGTTATTACAACACTTCCTCCCAAGCAGGTGAATAGATATCTATTATTCCCAACTTGCAAAATAGTTGGTTGGATTGTTCTGTTGGTAAATACTTTGTTAACACATCTGCTAGCTAATGTCCATAGGAATGCAGTTATCAATCCACTGTCACGCTTCTCTTTATGAAATGTCAGTTATCTCGATGTGTTTTGGCCTATTATGCTGAACATGATTATGAGCAATGCTGATGGCCAACTTATTGTCACAACACAACTTCATAGAGTCTTCACTCTTTATCTTCAATCTTCTAACACAATTTTCATCCACAGTAGTTCACAAATTCCTTGTGCCATAACTCTAAATTCTACCTCAACACTTGATCGAGCTACTACACTTTGCTTCTTACTCCTCCATGCAACAAGGTTCCTACACAACAAAGCACAATAGCAAGAGGCATATTTTCTATCACTCACTAAACCTACATAATCAGCATCATTATACGCCTCCATAGTTAGGCTTCCACCTTTGTCAACTTTGGCAGTTTCCTCCCCGAAGCTCATCTTTTGAATTTGCTCAATAGGAACACTCGCAGGTTTACATCCAAGCTTGCCTGTTTCGTGCAAAAGAAGTAGCGCATACTTTCTCTAAGACACAAAAATGCCTTGTTTTGAGTAAGCCACCTCAATTCCCAAGAAATACTTTAGATGCCCATGGTCCTTCATCTCAAACTTTGCTGATAGTTTCTCCTTGAGCAGTTGTCTCAATCAAATCATCTTCTGTAACAATAATATCATCAACATAAACTAGAAGTACAGTTAGTTTTCCTCCAGGTGAATGTTTGAAGAAAATAGTGTGATCTCCTTGACTTTGTTTTTATAGCTCAAGCACACCATTGCCTTTGTGGATCTTCCAAACCCCTCAATAGACACACCTTGTTTGCTCTACCTGTGATACCAAAATCTAGAGGAATCTCTATATAAACCTCTTCCTCTTAGTATTTGTGCAAGAATGCATTTTTGAGATTGAAATGGTGCAGCTGCCATATGAAGTGGGCAACAAGAGATAAAAGATTAGTGTCCATTTTTGCTACTTGGAGCAAATGTTACCTCATAATTGATGTAGTGTCTGAGTGTATCATTTTGCAACCAGTCTAGTCTTGTATCGATCAAGAGTGTCATCTGATTTATGCTTGACTGTATAGATCCACCTGCATCCAACGGGTTTTTATCCTCCTAGCCTCTCAAAAATCTCCTAAGTTCCATTTCTAACAGAGTCAACAATTGCAATAAAACTCTGATACTACAGGGAAAGATGCTTAGAGGAGACAAATTGAGAAATATGATATTTAGGACATGATTTTTTATCCTTTCTCAACACATTGGTGAATCATCGGAATTAGTATCACAAATATTGAAACTCTGAGAATCACCAATAGAGATATCATTTTCAGTACTTACCTTTGGCTCAGGCTATTGAAGTTGTTTCTAGAACAGGATGGGTTTACTTCTTCTCTGATACACTAGAATTGACTTACTAGCCTTATTCTTTGTTGGTGTCAAATGTGCTGATTCCTGCAAAACAAAAGACAAATGTGGAATCGAAATAGAAATAGACTTAGGTTCATTAGCACAATCAGGAGTAGGACTCAAAACATGCGACGACTCAGATTCAAAAACAAGACTAGGAGCATCAGATTCAGAAAGAGGACTAGGAGATAGAACAGGAACATGTGTCTCAAGGAAGCTAGGACCAAAGATCATAAACTTGAAATGAAATTTCAAGTCATTCGTGTTCTCCTCCTGAAGCTGAGGACGAGTGAAGTAAGAAACATATTTATAAAAGGTGACATCTTTAGAAACAAAGTACTTACGACAGAGAGGATGGTAGCATTTGTACCCTTGTTTTTTGGGAGGATAACCCACAAAGACACATCTAACTGCATGAGAATCCAACTTAGTTCGATCTTGCTTATGAATATGGACAAAAGCAACACAAACTGCAATGAAGGAGGAAAAACAAAGAAAACTGTAGAACGACGGCTAGGCCCCAAAATCGGGAGCTCGCGATACTATGTAGAAAATAATTCTGATATATTTCGAAGTTGTAATTAGAGTACATGCACTAATTCATTTAAATAGACTATTCTAAACCTAATGGGCCTGATAATGGACTGAGTACAATTATTATAAATTACTACAAGTATACGTTATTTACAACAATACTTCTCCAATTTCTACCTTTGTTTAACATTATCACAATATGATTCTCAATTAAAAGTAGAAATACATGAACACAAAAATAGAAAAATGATACTTCCATAGTCTATTCACTATGGTTCAGAATATGTGACTAATTTCAATTTATAATTTTGGGGATAGTTTTTGTTGGCATGAGCAGAGCTTTTACTACAATTCCCTCTTCTGTGGAAATATAGATTAAGAATTAACAAAATTTCTATTTGTATGGAAATATATATATTTTTTTCCTCCTTATTTTATAAAAATTGGTATTCATCTTATATGTATTTGCAGACAACACAAGGCAAAGGAGGTACCTATTTTTATGATTTACACTTCTGGATTGGAAAGGATACGAGTCAGGTAAGCTTGAACTTCACTTCACCTTCACCCGTTTCGGTCCTGGATCTTGCCCAACTCACCTTGCATTTTATTTTTTTCTCCTGTCATAGAGAAAAGCAATTAGAATGTTGAACCTAAGTAGAAAACTGAACCTTGTAATAAGATGCTTAGAAAAAAACTGTTCTAAGGTCTGTATCATTTTATGTCTCTATTTGGTCATTTTTTTGTGATTCGTGTTCTTTTTTAAAAAGTATTAGATATTTAGTCCACTTTTTTATTTTCGAAGGGCCTGGGCTTTATTGTTCCTAGCTGTTTGGAAATTCTTGCATCACTACCTTTTTGGCAAAACAAATAGTCTTGGCTGAAATGTGAATTTTCTTGTAGGATGAGGCCGGAACATCAGCGATTAAAGCTGTTGAACTTGATGCAGCTCTTGGAGGACGAGCAGTTCAGCACAGAGAGATTCAAGGACATGAATCTGACAAGTTTTTGTCATATTTTAAGCCATGTATTATACCATTAGAGGGGGGTGTTGCATCAGGATTTAGAAACCCTGAAGAGGAGGAGTTTGAAACACATTTGTATGTATGCAAAGGGAAAAGAGTAGTTAGATTGAAACAGGTACTGTGTTCTCTACTCATGAACTTTTTTGGTTCTGTATGCATGTAATTTGGCATAATGTTTTGGCAGGTCCCGTTTGCAAGGTCTTCATTGAACCATGATGATGTGTTCATTCTCGACACCCAGAATAAGATTTATCAATTCAACGGTGCAAATTCCAATATTCAGGAAAGAGCCAAGGCTTTGGAAGTTGTACAGTTGCTGAAAGAAAAATATCATGAAGGGAAATGTGATGTTGCAATTGTTGGTAAGGGCACTTAACCTATTATATCATTCTGTATATCTGTTTTCAGAGGTGAGTTCGTTTCTTTGTTACTAGTAAAAATCTATCCCACATTGCAGATGATGGAAAGTTAGACACTGAGTCTGATTCAGGAGAATTTTGGGTCCTCTTTGGTGGTTTTGCTCCCATTTCAAAGAAGGTAATCAGTGAAGATGATATCTTCCCAGAGGAAATTCCTGCTCAGCTGTATAGGTATGTTGACTTTCTTTTCCACTTTTCCTCAGCCTGCCCCCACCACCACTGAATTTTTCATGAAGCACCAGTTTCCGGATGATTATATAACTAAAGAGAGACGTTGGTTATTTTTTAAACAAGACCAAATTATGCAATCTAAACAATGGAATTTATTAGCTGCATTTTAATTTATTAAGTCATCTAATTTGCATGTATGATAGAAGAATATAGGGAGGTTAATTATAATCAATTGCTTTGTTATCCAATGATAGGTAGGAACCGGAGAATATAGAAGAAAATAATATTTATTGATATATGATTTGTTGGATTCCAAACTGTGGCTGAGAATAAGTTATTTGTTGATTGATTATTCTGTAATTAATTTATCATTATATTATATAGGACAGCTGTAGTGAATATCAAGGGACCTTGTATAGTAAATCCCTCCTATTTAATTGTGATTTATTTATTAGACTAGGGAATGCTGTATTTAAAACCAGAATTGTAACCATTCTGATTCAAGAAATGAAAAGATTATTTCCTCTATAACTCACATGGTATCAGAGCAAACCTGGTCCAAGTGAAAAACACCATTATTCCATGGCTGAAGAAAGCAGTTCAGTCACAGACCCAAACCCTAAAATGGCAGCTGGAACTTCCACAATTACCAGCCTGACCGAAAACACCACTATACCCATCACTGGCTACAAATTAAATGGCCAAAACTACACCCAATGCGCAAGATCTATCCGGATCTTCCTTCAAGGAAAAGGGAAGGAAGATTACATCTCTGGTGATGCTAAAGAGCCAGAGTAAAAGGACCCCGACTACCCGAAGTGGAAGCTAGAGAACAGCTTAGTCATGACATGGCTACTGAACTCAATGACCACTGAAGCAGGCGAAAACTCATGTATTACAGCACTGCAGCTGAGATCTGGAGCGCTGCCAAGGAGACATACTCAAATACCGATAATACTTCCGCCATATTTGAGATCAAGAGTCTCCTCCATGACCTGCGACAAGGAGACACAACAGTCACTGATTACTACCATACCCTCACCCGTTACTGGAAGCAGCTGGATATCTATGAGGATATAGTATGGAAATGCCCTGAAGACAGCAAACAGTACAAAAAACTGGTGGAGAAAGACCGAATATACCAGTTCCTCTTTGGCCTGAACAAGAATCTAGATGATGTAAGAGGAAGAATCCTTGGAACCAAACCATGCCCAACATCAGAGAAGTATTTTCAGAAGTGAGAAGAGAAGAGAGCCGAAGGAAAGTCATGCTTGGAAGCACGAATCAAAGCTCCATTAATGAAGGTTCAACCTTGGCTGTGAAAGAAAACTACAAAAAATCTAGAGGATGGTGTGATCACTGCAAAAAACCAGGCCACAACAAAGAAACATATTGGGTCATTCATGGAAAACCAGCAGACTGGAAACCATCTAGGAACAGGGACATTCGCGCCCATGCTGCCACATCAGAAGGAGGCAAAGTGTTGGCAGCCCCAACACATGAACCAAGTCCATTCAGCAAGGAACAAATGGAGATGTTGCAAAAATTGCTACAACAATCCCTTCAAAACACTAGCACACACTCAACTGCTGCCTTGGCCCAAAAAGGTAATTCTTCATGTGTTTATTTTGTTGACAAGGGAATATCTAACTCATGGATTGTAGACTCTGGAGCCTCAGACCATATGACTGGGGATATCACTTTATTTGATGAATATTCCCCATGCAATGACAATTCTATGGTACGAATAGCAGATGACACAAAAACAAAAGTGATTGGTAAAGGCTCAATAATCATCTCCAAGGACATTACTCTTAACTCAGTTCTTTATGTTCCAAAGTTGAATTGCAACCTTTTGTCCATAAGTAAATTGACTCAAGATCTAAATTATTTCACTAAATTCTTGCCTCACCTATGTGAATTTCAGGATCTGGATTCGGGGAGGAAGATTGGCAATGCTGAGGAATGTGCAGGTCTCTACTTCCTTCAAGCTAGTGAGTTCAAGAAGAGAAAAAATAATTCAGTCTATGTTGCTGCATCAAGTGGTGAAAACCTAGAGGAAGCTGTCATGCTATGGCACTATCGTTTAGGACATCCAAACTTTATGTACCTTGAGAAAATGTTTCCTTCTCTATTCAATAAAAATTCCAATTTGTTTCAATGTGAAATCTGTCAATTATCCAAACACTCACGGAACCATTATCCTCCTCAATCTTATAAACCATCCCAACCTTTCTCATTAATCCATAGTGATGTTTGGGGACCTTCCCGTGTTAAGAACATAACTGGTTCAAAATGGTTTGTGACCTTTATAGATGATCATACACGAGTTACTTGGGTGTTCCTTATGAAAGAAAAATCTGAAGTGGGAGAAATCTTTGAGAACTTCAACAATATGATCCAAACCCAATTCCAAACCAAAATCCAAGTCCTACGAACTGACAATGGCCGTGAGTACTATCACCATTCCCTCAAATCTCACCTTCTCAAGCATGGAATAATTCACCAAACCAGTTGTGTGAACACACCACAACAAAATGGTATTGCCGAGAGGAAAAATAGGCACCTCATGGAGGTTACTAGGTCCCTTATGTTATCAACTAATGTACCAAATCATTTTTGGGGTGAAGCTGTCCTTTCAGCATCATATTTAATAAACAGAACGCCTTCTAAAGCGCTCAAGTTCAAAACCCCTTGCCAAACTCTTCTATCCATTTACCCACACATTAAAATCCTTTCATTCATTCCTCCCAAAGTCTTTGGCTGCACTGCATTTGTGCATGACAACCAGCCTAACAAAGGAAAATTAGAGCCCAAATCCCTAAAATGCATATTCTTAGGATACCCACCAAATAAAAAGGGATACAAGTGCTACTGCCCCATAAGCAAAAAATTCTACCATTCCATGGATGTAACCATCTTTGAAAATCAACCTTATTACCCCAAAGTTGGCCTTCAGGGGGAGAGAGAACAAAACATAGCAGAATCCCAACCTTGGGAAACAGAACAGCATTTGCAACATGAAATGGCATAGAATTTACAGCAGCAGCATCAGAATTTGCAACATTTTTTAGAAACAGAACAGACCTCCATACAGCAGCATGTTGTAGAACCAGAAATTGACCTTGTGACTGGAGAAACAGCAAAATCTGCAACCAGATCTGAGACAGAACTGGAAAAAGAACTACTAGTGTACACAAGGAAGAAAAAAACTCAAAGGGAGGAAGAAATCTGCACATCTCCAAGGCCAATCCAAAATTCTGAACTTAATACAGATTTAGAAATTCTACCAGGTAATATTGTTTTTGAGCCTAATGATAATTGCAGTCTAAATCAGAATGATCTTAACTTACCAATTGCTGTGAGGAAAGCAGTGAGATCATGCACTCAACATCCAATTGGCAATCATGTATCTCATAGAAATCTGTCACAAGAATACAGGGCTTTCATCACCACATTGGATAACATAAAACTTCCAAAAAATGTTCAAGAAGCTGTCCAACATGTTGAATGGAAGGCTGCAGTAGAAGATGAAATTAAAGTACTGGACAAGAATGGAACATGGAAATTTGTGGAGCTGCCAGAAGGAAAAAAACCAGTTGGGTGTAAATGGATCTTCTCAATAAAGCACAATGCTGATGGGAGTGTGAATAGGTACAAAGCCCGCTTGGTGGCAAAGGGGTTCACCCAATCATATGGGGTGGACTATGAAGAAACATTTGCTCCAGTGGCAAAACTAAATTCTGTTCGTGTCATTATCTCCTTAGTTGTAAATCTAGATTGGCCTTTACACCAACTAGACATCAAGAATGCCTTTCTAAATGGTGAACTCGAAGAAGAGGTATACATGAAAATACCACCTGGCCTAGAAACTCCCCAAACAATTGGCAAGGTATGCAAGCTCCAGAAATCACTTTACAGTCTTAAGCAATCCCCACGGGCATGGTTTGAAAGACTAACCCGAGTTGTTAAGGGTCACGGCTTTACTCAATGCCAAACCGACCACACAATGTTTGTCAAGCATTCTAGTGAAGGAAAGGTGGCAATATTTATTGTTTATGTGGATGACATCATAATCTCAGGCGATGATGACAAAGAGATAGAAGAACTCAAGAGATTTCTAGCTGAAGAATTTGAGGTCAAGGACCTTGGACACCTAAAATATTTTCTTGGGATGGAAATTGCTCGTTCCAAACATGGAATCTACGTATCCCAAATAAAATATGTGCTAGACCTGTTGGAAGAAACAAGAATGTTAGGGTGCAAGCCAGCAGATACACCGATGGAACCTAACCTTAAATTGGCAGAACAGGAAGGCAGTCCCCAAGTTGATAAGGAGAGATACCAAATATTGGTAGGAAAGCTAATTTACCTAACTCACACAAGACCAAATATTGGTTACTCAGTGAGTATGGTAAGTCGTTACATGAATAAGCCCACTAAAGATCACATGAAAGCTGTGACTCGAATTTTGCAGTACCTCAAAAAGACACCCGGGAAAGGTCTTCACTTCAAAAAGAACCCAGTTAGGAGTGTGAAAGTGTTCACAGATGCAGATTGGGTTGGTTCGTTGACTGATCGCAAGTCAACAAGTGGGTATTGCACATATGTGTGGGGAAACTTGACTACTTGGAGAAGTAAAAAACAGTCGGTGGTGGCAAGAAGTAGTGCAGAGGCTGAATTCAGAGCAATGGCTCATGGCATTTGTGAGGGAATTTGGTTGCAGAGAATGCTTAAGGAATTAGGAGTACCAACAGATTCCACCATGAGCCTCTGGTGCGACAATAAGGCGACCATCAATATTGCAAAAAATCGAGTCCACCATGATAGAACGAAACATGTGGAGATAGATAGACATTTCATAAAAGAAAAGATAGATGGTGGAATTATCAAGTTGGAATACATCCCTTCCAAGAACCAAACTGCAGACATACTGACCAAGGCCCTTCACAAATCTAATTTTGAGAACTTAAGGTCCAAGCTAGGCATGATTGACATCTACTGCCCAGCTTGAGGGGGAGTGTTGGATTCCAAACTGTGGCTGAGAATAAGTTATTTGTTGATTTCTGTAATTAATTTATTATTATATTATATAGGACATCTGTAGTGAATATCAAGGGACCTTGTACAGTAAATCCCTCCTATTTAATTCTGATTTATTTATTAGACTAGGGAATGCTGTATTTAAAACCAGAATTGTAACCATTCTGATTCAAGAAATGAAAAGATCATTTCCTTTATAATTCACATGATTTCTATTACATTCCAGCTATTCGAGAGACGTGGTTCTCACCCACCCTAAATTCCTTTCCAAAACTAAAAAAATAACCCTCACTAATCTTCGCTTCCTCTTATTTATTGCTTATTGTTTAAAATAAGATTAGGATCCATGTGAAAGGGATATCATATCGTGTAAATAGGGTTATCATATCATATCTTGTAGATATGGATAGAATACTTTGTAATTATCTTATATATTGTTTTTAAGCCTATATAAAGATTCTCTGTTGTGTAGTTAAGACACATGGTTTCACCATGTCTTTCTATTTTTCTCTCATTCAACATAGTGTCTAGAGTCTAACTTGAGGAAATCCTAAGAACCGTGCTTTCCCAGTAGACCTACTGTCTTCCAGTGAGAGTTTTTTTGGCAAATGTGTTCCAACTCCGATTTTCACCTTCTCCACTGTCGTGACCTTGTTTGGATTAGAATTAGCAAATCATATCAAGTAGCATTGATTATATTTATTCTTTAAGCTATTTTATATAGATGTAAGTGTGGTATGTTTTAGACACATAGATTACAAACATCATAGTTTTCAAAGGGTCATTAGCAATGTTACACGCCGATAAATAAAATTAAAAATAACTTCATATCACATTTCCTTGCAGTATCATTGATGGTGAGGTCAAGTCTGAGGAAGGTGAACTATCTAAGTCACTGCTAGAGAACAACAAATGCTATTTACTAGACTGTGGCACTGAGGTATTTATCTGGTTTGGCCGGGTAACACCAGTGGAAGAACGAAAAGCAGCTTGCCAAGCAGCTGATGTAAGTCATTATAGAATCTAGTTCTTCATGTATTTCCAAAAGATGATTTATTGACTTAACTAATATCTCCAGGAGTTTGTTTCAAGCCAAAATAGGCCAAAATCTACAAGGATAACAAGAATTATTCAAGGTTATGAGACACGTTCATTTAAGTCAAACTTTGATTCTTGGCCATCAGGATCTGCTGGTACTTCTGCTGAGGAAGGAAAAGGAAAAGTTGCAGGTGGACATCGTTTATTCTCAATACTTCTTTTGTTTTCCTGTGTCTAAAAATTGGTACTGATAAGTGTGCTATTTATGTACTTTCAGCATTGCTTAAGCAAAAAGGGATGGGTGTCAAAGGAATGACAAAAAGTACCCCTGCAAATGAGGAAATTCCACCATTGCTTGAAATAGGTGGAAAGATGGAGGTACCTATATAATCTACTTTATAAAGTTTCTTATTTTTAATTAAATTGTCACCGAGGAACCTGTAATATATAATTTAACAATTAAAGGTATGGCGAATAAATGGAAGTGATAAGACCTCATTGCCAAATGAGGAGATTGGTAAATTTCATAGTGGAGATTGTTACATTGTACTGTACACATACCATTCTGGTGAGAGGAAAGAAGATTACTTCTTGTGCTGCTGGTTTGGCAAAGACAGCGTTGAGGTAATTTCTTTCCAGCTGATTTGAGCTTAAAATAAATTGCGAGCATTTTAATTTCTATTTGCCAGTCACTTTTCGGCATTAGCACCATTAAGACTGACCAAGAATTTTCTGTGCATAGGAAGTATTTTTTAAATCAAATTGTATTTTTCCATTCTTACTTCTTTGTGGAATAGAATAAGTGAGTTTTGAATGCTTTTTACCTTGGTTAAATTTCTTTTTCAGGAGGACCAAACAATGGCTACTCAGTTGGCTAATACGATGTCTAATTCTTTGAAGGGTAGACCTGTTCAGGTATTGTAATCTAAATGTCAAGTTTGGGATCGTGCTTTGAAATTGTGTATAATTATTGTTGTTGCTTTCAGGGTCGCGTATTCGAAGGTAAAGAGTCACCACAATTTGTTGCTCTTTTCCAACCTATGATAATCCTTAAGGTATCATGGAGCAAATTTTATGGTGTTTTCAGTTACATATCTAGTATAACAATGTGAGGACACGTTTAAATGAGTTATGCCTGTTTTAGGGAGGTTTGAGCTCTGGATACAAAAAGCTTGTAGCAGACAAAGGTTTATCAGATGAGACATACACGGCAGAATCTATTGCGCTTATCCGAATTTCTGGAACCACCACCCATAGCAATAAGGCAGTGCAAGTTGATTCAGTATGTCACGTGAAATTTTTTATTTTTTCCCATTAGCATGTTGCTAGGGCTTTATCTTCTTTGCAGTCCACCATAATTATGTTATTCTTATTCAGGTACCATCGTCATTGAATTCTTCTGAATGTTTTATCCTGCAATTTGGCTCTACAAATTTCGCTTGGCATGGGAATCATTGTTCGGCTGCACAACAGCAGCTAGCAGCAAAGATTGCAGAATATCTAAGGGTAAGATCCGTTAACCCCATGTTGTGGATATTCTGCCAAACTATTTGAGCACTACAATAGTAATTTAAAACTAGGTAGTTAATCCCAGTGTTTCCCGACAAGATCCCGCTGTCCCGGTGCAGTGCCTAACCGCGACGGCGTGGTCCGCGATAGTGTTAAACAAGATCCGGACGAGATCCCGCTATCCTGGCGTAGTAATCCCAGTGTTTCCCAGCGAGATCCCGCTATTATTTCTTCCTTCTCTGTTTTGTTGTTTTAACTTTCATCTAGGAAGAAGAGGAAGAAGAATATGCTAATGAAGATGATGCTTATCTTTGATTCCTATGCTAGAACATGCATTTGTGTTTTAATATTTAGTTATTTTATTACTCTGTGTTAAAAATTTGCATCATCTTTATTTCCTTGAGTTTTGTTGGTATTTCAATGTATCTTTTGACTAAGAGTAAGACTTGTGGATTTTTATTACTAATTATGAATGTTTCAGAGTTTGAGTCATTTGTTAATGTTGCATTAAATATAGGTATATATAGTATTATTCATAATTTGTCCAAAAAATAGCAGTTATTCTGCCTATCCCGGAATGCGCTATCCTGCTATCCCACTTTTGGGGTTGGTCGCGACGCACCGCTATCTGGGATTAACTACCTAGATTTAAAACACAACTAAGCCTCAATTTTATTAATTCGAACTGAGTGTCTACTGTGCAGTGACAAGTAAATGTTACATTTCAACTCTTCTACGCATGAAATTTTAATTAGTCGAAATTACTAGCTTCTAATTAAGAATTAGTTGTATGTGTCTATGGGTTCATGTACATAGGAGGTAGCATTCTTATTAATTATCATGTTGTTTAAATTGTATTTATTTTTAACGATTCATTAATTTAATTATCATTATCTACTGCAACTTCCAACACAGAATAGTACTTCTGGTAATATGTTGTTTTATGTTTCATATATATCTAATCAACTTTTAAACTTCTATCTGTACCGTGTTGGTTACCTCAAGATTGAATTGTTCAAACTGAGTTGATATGTAAGACTATATCCTTCTTGTTAAAAACCTAAGTGCTTTACTCGTGGTTTCCTGAGACTGCTTCTTTTTTACACTTGTGAGCTTGAGTATTGTTTTCAACAAGATAAAATAGTTTAAGTTGTGGTTTGCATTGTTTGCTAATGTGATATATGTCCATGTTCAGCCAGGAGTTCCTTTAAAGCATGTTAAAGAAGGTACAGAAAGCTCATCTTTCTGGATGGCAATAGGAGGAAAACAAAGTTACACCAGCAAGAAAGTTACTAATGATGTTGTTAGAGATCCACACTTGTTCACGTTCTCGTTTTATAAAGGTTAGCATTTCTTGTCATGTTATTTCATAATATAAAATAAAATGTGATGCCATAGCATACTTGTTTACTTTATATTTGAATGTACTGACCATTTTTATTTTGTTTATTCTTTTGCACTGTGGATCTATATCAGGAAAGTTGCACGTGAGTTTGTTACTACAACTTTTTATATAAAATTCCTCTTGTTTTTAGGAATTTTGTCAGTAGAACCTTTAAGGCTTCTTTATGCCTTCTAAATCTATTTTTATATTTTATTCTGCAGGTAGAGGAGGTTTACAACTTCTCCCAAGATGATTTATTAACAGAGGATATCCTCTTACTCGACACACATGCAGAAGTGTTTGTTTGGATTGGTCAGTGTGTTGACCCAACAGAAAAGCAAAATGCTTTTGAAATTGGTCAGGTAAATAAAATTTCAATGCTTTTGATTACCATATTCTCTCCTACTTGAAGTACTTGATTTATCCTTGAAAATTTTCCTCAGAAATACATAGATATGGCTACATCTCTGGAGGGGTTATCTCCATGTGTACCCTTATATAAAGTAACAGAAGGGAACGAACCTTGCTTTTTCACAACATACTTTTCGTGGGATCATGCAAAAGCTACGGTATGTCCATAGCAATTAAAATGTCCCTTTTAGTTTTTTCTTTGTTTAAAACATAATAATAATCTATCTTGTACTTTTCCTTATGTCAAAATCTGTTTTGTTTAATATCACTCAGGGATTCAGTTGAATAGGAGTACTAGTAGGGATTTAGTTATATATTAGTACTAATAGAATTTGGTTGTTTAGTAATCTAGTATATATATATATATATATATATATATATATATATATATATATATATATATATATATATATATATATCTGATGTATTGCCAACATATTTTCAATTCAATAAATATATTTTTACTCTAATTCTTGAGATGGTATCAAAGCTCTCGATCTTTTTTTTTTTTGAAACCTTAGCCACCTTCATTGTGGCCCTTGCTTCCGCATAAATCTACCGCCTTCATTGCGGTTTCTATTTTCCTGAAACCTTAGCCACCCTCATTGTGGCCCTTTTTGCTGCATTCATTGCAGCAACTTGAGATTTCTTTTTGGCCTACTCGCTGCCATAGTGTTATCAATACTCACGTCATTTCTGTTCACGTCCGTTTGACCGCCTTCTAGACCTCCTTTCAGCGCCGTTTTCAACCAGATTGTAGATTGGCCGTTTCTCGTTTCGTTTTGGGGGTTCACTTTTTGATCAGAGCACTTTTGTTTGTGGGTCATTTGAAGCTCACACGGTTTTTGCTCGGACTTTTCTGTTGCGGCATTATAGCACACTTACAGTTTGTGGATATCTTTTGGACATTTGAAGTTTGTTTTGTTTGATAGATCAATCTTTCGTCTCTAATATCGTTTGTCTGCTGATTTTACGGATATGGCCCGACTCAATGAAGATGAAATAGAGAAAATTAGATCACTTCTTAGTAAGTTGGAGAAACCGACAGGTACTAGTTCTCTGATATATACAAGTACACTTCCTCTTGGTAAGTTTCAATTTTCTTTTGAACTTAATGCTTCGAATACAACCTATAACCAATATTAGAACTGGATTCCGGAGCCACTGACCACATGACACCCATACCTACACACTTCTCCACTTATTCACCTTGCTCTAGCAACAAGAAAATATCCACAACAGATGGTACCCTTGTAACTGCAGCAGGTCAAGGAGATGTCCAAATAAACTTATCCGTAACTCTAAGTAATGTCCTTCATATTCCTAAATTTCCCACTAGCTTAATTTCCATACAAAAACTAACAAAAGACCTATCATGTAATGTTTTTTATAACAAATCTTGTGTCTTTCAAGACACAAATTCAGGGAGGACAATTGGTAATGCTAGAGAATGGAATGGTCTATATTACTTGGATAATCAAAATCTTCCTCCAAATCTACTCAGCAATACCAACTCCTTTTGTTCTAAATAAATAAAGACCAATAGGGACAAGGTCATTTTGTACCACTGCCGCCTGGGTCATCCTTCATTTAGAGTCATAAAACAGTTGTTTCCTTCCCTCTTCATAAAATTAGAGGTAGAAAGTCTTCACTGTGATGTGTGTGAGCTTGATAAACACAAACGTGTACCTTTTCCAAGTAGTAACCAAATGAGTACTTCTCCATTCTATTTAGTTCATACTGATGTATGGGGTCCCTTTAATGTTCCAAATATATCAGGAGCCCGTTGGTTTGTAACATTTATTGATGACTGTACTTGGGTTTACTTGCTGAAACAAAAATATGAAGTCAGTTCTGTGTACACTTCTCCATGATAAAAAACCAATTCGGAGTGAGTATTAAGAGGATTAGGTTTGATAATGCCAAAGATTACTTTAATCATGGGCCTAATTCTTTTTGTCAAAACGAGAGCATTATTCATGAGTCCTCATGTGTTAAAACACCCCAACAAAATGGGATTGCTGAGAGGAAAAATGGGCACTTGTTAGATCATACTCGAGCGATGTTATTTCAAAATAATGTTCCCAAGAAATTTTGCATCGTATCTTGTAAATTGATTACCTTCTAGTGTCCTTGCCTTCAAAACTCCTCCACCCAAAATGGCTACAAATGTTATCATCCACCATCCCAAAAATTCTGTCTCCCGAGATGTCATTTTCCATGAACAAGAAAGTTTCTTTGGTCAAACTCATCTTCAGGGGGAGAATACTAGTAAAGAAGATGAATCTCTTCTACTTCCTGAGTCGACTCTTGAACCAGAAATTGAGACTGAAATTGATTTTGAAAAAGATGGAATTGATAATGTTGAGACTGAAATTGATTCTGAGGAAGATGGAAATGATGATATTAATGTAAGATATGGGAAGAATCTAGTATATACAAGAAGAACAAAGGCCATTCCTGAATCTATTCACATCCAAGAGTCCAATCCGACTTTTAACGCGGTAACTTCTCTTGATGCTTCAAATTCTAGTGATCCAATTTATGAATCTTCCCATGCACTAGAATCAGAATCCGACACACCACCAACTTATGATGACCTCTATATCCCAATTGCCCTTAGGAAGAATACTAGGACATGTTCCAACAAGCCACTCTACCGTCTATCCAACTACCTATGCTTTGAACAATTCTCACCTAACGATAAAGCCTTCCTCACAAGCCTAAACACTATCACTATACCTACCTCTCTATCTGAAGCATTGTCTAATAGGAAATGGAAACAAGCCATGAACATGGAAATGGAAGCACTGGAGAAGAACGGTACTTGGGATTTTGTCCCTCTACCAAATGGAAAGAAACCTTTAGGATGCAAGTGGGTTTACACTATAAAGTACAAGGCTGATGGGTCTATTGAGAGGTACAAGACAAGGTTGGTAGCTAAAGGATTTACTCAAACATATAGAGTGGATTACTTGGAAACATTTGCTCCGGTTGCAAAAATGAACACCGTTCGAGTGATATTATCACTAGCAACTAATTACAGTTGGAACTTGCACCAATTTGAAGTAAAAAATGCATTCCTCCATGGAGATCTAGAAGAAGAGATTATATGGACTTACCCCCTAGATATAGTGAGCATATTGCTGCCAACACTGTTTGTAAGCTAAAGAAGGCTCTATATGGGCTTAAACAATCCCAACGGACGTGGTTTGGGAGGTTTGCTTGAGTCATGGTGGGTCTAGGCTTCAAACAAAGCTAAGGAGATCATACCCTCTTTATCAAACACTATGAGTGAGGGGGAGTAACAGTGTTATTGGTATATGTGGACAACATTATAGTGACCGGTGATGATGAAAGGAGCAACAATTGTTAGGACAACACCTAGCCAAAGAATTTGAGATTAAAACCTTAGGAAAATTTAAGTATTTCTTGGGAATTGAAGTGGCTCACTCTAAGAAAGGGATTTTCATATCCCAACAAAAATGTCACAGATCTTTTGCGGGAAACAGGCAGGACAACATGCAAACCAGCGAGTACACCAATCGATCTAAATATAAAGTTGGGAAATGCAGAAGAAGACATTGCAGTTGACAAGGAAATGTACCAAAGATTAGTTGGACGACTCATATATTTGTCACATACTAGACCTGATATTGCCTTTGCTGTAAGCCTAGTTAGTCAATTAATGCACTAACCAAAGGAGGTACACTTGCAAGCTGCACTCAGAATCGTGCAATATTTGAAAGGAACTCCAGGAAGAGGAATTTTGTTCAAATGAAATGGAAATGTGGGTCTTGAAGCATATACTGATGCTGACTATGCAGGGTCAATTATAGATAGAAGGTCAACCACGGGATATTGCACTTTTCTATGTGGGAATCTTGTGACTTGGAAGAGTAAGAAACTAAGTGTGGTATCCAGATCCAGTGCTGAAGCAGAATTTAGGACAATGGCACAAGGAATATGTGAATTACTATGGTTGAAGATCATTTTAGAGGACCTGAAGATAAAGTGGGATGAACCAATGAAACTCTATTGTGATAATAAATCTGCTATTAGCATAGCACATAATCTAGTGGAACATGATAGAACCAAGCATATTGAAGTCGTTAGACATTTCATCAAATAAAAACTCGACAGTGCCCTAATTTGCACTCCATATGTCTCCTCCCAAGGCAACCTTGCAGATCTTCTAACTAAAGGGCTAAATAGCAGCAACTTTGGAAAAATTGTATCCAAGCTGGGAATGGAGAACATCTATTCACCAGCTTGGGGGGGAGTGTTAAAATCTGTTTTGTTTAATATCCCTCAAGTATAGGGATTCAGTTGAATAGGAGTACTAGTAGGGATTTAGTTATATATGAGTACTAATAAGATTTGGTTGTTTAGTAATCTAGTATATATATATATATATATATCTAATGTATTGCTAGCATATTTTCAATTCAATAAATATATTTTTACTCTAATTCTTGAGACCTTATATTCAAAAGTCACAATATTTTGCATTTCTGTACTGGTTGGTTGAGAGCAGAACATAAATATTGGCTCATGAGCTGCTTGAGCAAAATACGGTTATAATTTTGCCATTCCAGTTTCGCAAATTCTAAATTTAGAGTCTTAAGGTTGGTTTGATAGTCACGATAAGAGAAACAGGATAGGATGAGATATTGCAAGCCACTACGATATTGCAAGTCATAATATCTTGTCACCTTATCCTATCAAACACAGGATAGGATCATAAAACTTTATCATGACTTTATCCTATTTTATCCTTATTCAATTCTCTCATCCTATTCGTTTCTATCCTATCATATCAGCTCTAAAAAGATTGTTTGTATATTTACGTTGTAAAAGTTGTTTTAGTCAGTGTTGTCGATGGAGGAAGGCCGAAAATCTGCCATGTAAACAAGTCATTGCGGCCTATGGCGGGCATTCCTTCACAAATTGCCTATGGCGGTTTTTCAAAAATCCACCACGGCATGGCAGTTTTACAATTATCTCCATTTGGAGGTCTGTATCAGATATTTATTGGCGACGGTCAAGGTTTGCAAATACATTCCTATGGTTCTAGTTATTTTTCCTCAGCTCTCAAACCACACACCTCACTGGTTCTACACAACCTACTTCATGTTCCTTCCATAATCATATCTAAGAATCTCATTGGTGTGAGTCATTCTGCAAAAGATAACTATGTTTTCTTTGAATTCCATGCTCATCATTGCCTTGTGAAATCTAAGGAAACCAATTAAATTCTCCTTCAGGACTTGTTGGTTTGGATGGACTCTAAATTTCCTAGTCTCAGCTTACAACCTGTTAAGTCTCCTTCTACATCTATTTGCACACACCTACTCAGAATATACCTTTGTCTTCTAATTTTGAGTATTTGTGGCACTTAAGACTAGGCCACCCTCATAGTCATTCATTCTCTTAAACATGTTCTAAATTATTATAATATTCAAATTTCAAATAAAGATGTTTCTGACTATGCATTCTCTTAAACATGTTCTAAATTATTGTAATATTCAAATTTCAAATAAAGATGTTTCTACTTTTTGCACTGCCTGTTATATGGGAAAAGCTCATAGATTACACTCAATTTCTTCACACACCGCATAAAGAGGTTTCTACTTTTTGCACTGCCTGTTATATGGGAAAAGCTCATAGATTACACTCACTTTCTTCACACACCGCCTATCACCACCCACTTGAACTTGTGTTTAGTGATTTATGAGGACTTTCCCCTTCTACATCTTCTTTTGGTTATAAATATGACAGATAAAAGGAAATATTTATGTTATTAACTGTGAAATTGGAATATAAACTGAATTAAACTTGCAATAAATTGTTGGAGCAGTGCTCCTTACAAGATGATGAACAAAACAGTAAAGATAAACCTAATTCTGAGAGAGAACCAACTTCTCTACTCAGCCCAAAACCACCCAAACCACTCTAATTTTCAGATATCTCTTCAGTTATTCATCCCTCCTTTTAATAATTCTCCCTCTCCTTCTAGAATATTCAATACCTATTTATCCTATGCCACTTGTACATTCTGTTAGAGCATAATTGAATAGGGCCCATCAAAAAGCATGGTTGAGTTATAGTTTGGCACCTCCCTCAAATCCCTTCAAACTGATTGGGGAGGGGAATTTCGTCTGTTCACCAAGTTTCCCACCGACTGAGGCATCATTCATAGGTTAATTTGCCACCACACTCACCACCAAAATGGTGTTGTGGAACACAAATATAGGCATATTGTTGAGACTTAGCCACGCCTTTTTGCCTTTGTCGGACTGTGTTCATGCTTTTTAACTGCAGTCTACTATTTAACAGGCTGCTTAGTGCCTCCCTTAACTTTCAAATCCCTTACAGCGTTGTTCAACCAATCTCCTGAGTTGTGACTACAAGTTCCTTAAAGTGTTTGGTTGTGCTAGCTTCCTTTTACTTAGACCCTATAATTCCCACACTTGATTATAGGTCCCATGAGTGGTCTTATCCATGGGTACTCCACATTTCACAATGGTTACAAATGCCTTTCTTCCACTGGTCGTATCTCATTCAATGAATCTAAATTCCCTTACCCTGGCCTATTTTAAATTCTCTTCTATTGCCAATTCACAAACCTCAACTGATCACACCTTACCTACTGCACCCTCCCATTTCCCACTGCTTCAGCAGATCCCATTCCGAAATCTGGTCCTTCCAGCTCCACTCCTTCTAACCCTACCTCTGATTCCTCTATGTCTCCCTCTGGTTCCCTTGACTCACACTTCACCCGCTGCCTCTTCAGAACCAACCTTTGTTTCATCCTTACCCTCTAGACCTTGGTGCCCTTGCTTCCTAACAGAAAATCCATGGGTTGCAAGTGGGTGCTTAGAGTCAAAGAAAATTCCGATGGGACAGTTAAATAGTACCAGGCCCATTTGGTGGCCAAAGGGTTTCACCAATTTCAAGGTTTTGACTTTAATGAAACCTTCTCCCCAGTAATTAAATCTATCACCATAAGGCTTATTCTTACCCTTGTCTCTTACAAATAGGCACTCCATCAGTTGGATGGCAATAATGCTTTCCTTAATAGCTTGCTTGAGGAAGAAGTGTACATGCAGCAACCTCAATGTTTTTGTTAAAATTTAGTGTATGTTTTTATTATTCCTTGATTGTGCAACATCTTAGGCTAATTGTTAGTACTCCTAGTCAATACAACTTCCTAGTCGTTGAATGTAATTATTACCGCATCATTATAAATAGAAGGTGTATGATCTCATTAGACACCCATAAATTACATATTTTTACATGGTATCAGAGCCTACTCTGATTCTGCTACCTATCTCTGTGCTTCACTACCACTGCCGGCGGCGGCATATGCATTTGCTGCCGGTGGCACCACCTTTCATTTTTTCAATTCTTAGCCACATACACTGCCGTCATCTCCAGCGGCCTTTCCAGCAACCAGCCACACCACATCCTAGGGCTGCTGTGCATTTTCTAATTGTGCCATAACCAGAATTTCTTTAAAATTCTGTGCGTGCTGTTCCAGCTGTGCAATAACTAGCTGCTCCTTTTCCAATGCGAACCACCACAAACCGCCGTGCAATCCTCCGGCGAGCACGGTGACCATTTTTTCGGCGACAAACTCCTCCGCCCGCGCCTCTAATTCCTCTGCTTGTGAGCCCCACACGCCGCCACCAACATTGCGCGCGACACATCCTCCAGCCACCAGTTTTCAGCGCCGACCAGCCCCTCTGCCACATTCTGATGTGTTTACCATCTTTTGGTGATTTTTCAGCAACCTTTCATCTTCACTTTGCGTAGATTGTCATGTCCGGCACTGTATATGTTGCTGCTTCTTCTTCCGCTTTCAGTTTCACTACTCTTGTTAGAATATTAGAAAATATCTTATAAAATCTATTATATTATATTAGAGGATCTTGAGTTATTTCCTAGGATCAATTTATATTCATAGAGATATCTTAGAATATCTCATTATTATTATGATTTGTTCCTAATTTAGGATTTAGTCTATGCTTCTCTATAAATAGAGATTAGTATTGAGTCTTTTGTAATCAAGTCAGCATTAAGCTATTATCAATAATATTCAAACCCTTATTATTTTCTCTCCTCCTTTTCTCTAAAATCCCACAACTTCAACAACTCTTTTGCTCATTCCTTGCAAACTTGGTCAGTTATGCCAATTACGTAGGTTGGGCTGCTATTGTTGAGCTATGGTTTCAAGGACAAGGTTGTGAGGACCATTTGCTCAAACAATCCATTTTTATTCCCATCGACGATCAATCCAGTGGTGGCTCTTCTCACACATATGGATCATATTAGTGGTGCCTTTTATTCCCACTGATGATCAATCCGATGGTGACTCCTTCCCAACATATGAATCATATTAGTAGTGCCTTTTATTCCCACCGACGATCAACCCGGTGGTGACTCTTCTCCCACATATGGATCATATTAGTGATGCCTTTTATTCCCACCCATGATCAATCTGGTGGTGACTCTTTTCTCACACATGAATCATTAATGGTGTCTTCTCTTCTCGTCGATGATCATCTTGATGGTGACTTATGTTGTTTATGACTCACTAGTCCAATAGTTGTGAAGTTAGTTTCAATTTTGTGAGAAAATGTTTTGATGTAACAAGCTTAAAGCATAGTAAGCTTTAGCTTTAGGGGGAGTGTTAAAATTCAGTGTATGTTTTTATTATTCCTTGGTTGTGCAACATTCTAGGCTAATTGTTAGTACTCCTAGTCAATACAACTTCCTAGACATTGAATGTAATTATTGTAGCATCATTATAAATATAATGTGTGTGATCTCATTAGCCATCATATTTTATAGTTTTAAAAGCCCTGATCCCTCTCGGGTTAGACTTCACAAGGCCCTTTATGGCCTCAAAAAGGCTCCTAGACAATGGTTTGATTTGATCGCCTTACCTCCACCCTATTGTAGTTGGCTTCGAAGCCGGTAAATATGATCCCTCTCTTTTCATCTACAGCCAGTAGCACCAAGTTGTTCATCTCCTTGTTTATGTGGATGACATAATCATCACTAGGATACGCATCATCAGGTCTAGCACTGAGGCTGAGTATCGCAGCGTAGCTCTAGTTACGATTGATTTCCTCTGGGTACAAACACTGTTGAAAGAACTGTGTTTCATTCACGGCTCTTGTAGTCTTCTGCGGCCACCAGTCTGCAGTGTTGCTTGCTCACAATCCCATTCTTCTTGCTAGGACCAAGCACATGGAAATTGACTTGTTTTTTGTTCGTGAAAAGGTCCTGTCTAAGAAGCTTACTGTGATGCACATCCCTTGTGAAGATCAGTGGGATGACATGCTCACCAAGCCCGTCTCTACTTCCAAGTTCATGCTGATGTGCTCCAAGCTCAATGTGATTGATTCCCTGTCCTTTGCTCACCCACCTTGAGCTTGTGGGGGGTGTATGAGAGTATCACTCTATATTAATCCGTTTGTATTAGTAAATGAGTTTGTGTGTATTAGTTAGCTTGCATAGCACCAAGTAACTGGGGAGATCAAGCCTGTCGCAGGTTAAGATCAGCTAGATATAAAGCTAAAAATAATCATTCTAATTAATTAATCATTTCAGAATATTCAATATGATTAGTTAGTGAAATTAGTTATGATTTTCTCAAATTTTAGTTAGTGTTTGTATTATTTGGTAAAAAGATGAAATGATCATGAGGTACATGTTTTACGAAACTGCTCCTTTAATTAGTTCTTTTTTTCGTGCTTTATTTTCTTTACAACGGCAGGTTCATGGAAACTCATTCCAGAAAAAGGCGTTGCTACTCTTTGGGATTGGCCATGCTGTGGAGGTATAGTCCTGGTTTTTACTTTTAATTTTCTTCATTTCATGTAAAAAAATACTTTTACTAACATACCCCTAATTATAATGGTCATCTCCTCACAACATTAAAGAATTAATTTAAGGGTATTTTGGAATAATAATACTAAATATGGATAGAGCTAGGTAGTTCATCCCAGTGTTTCTCGGCAAGATCCCACTGTCCCAGTGCGGTGCAATGCCTGACCGTGAAAGTGTGGTCTGCAACAGCGTGAAATAAGATCCCGCTATCCCAACGTAGTTAATCCCAGCGAGATTCCGCTATTACTTCTTCCTTCTCTATTTTGTTGTTTCTACTTTCACCTAGGAAGAAGAGGGAAAAAAATATGCTAATGAAGATGATGCTTATCTTTGTTTCCTATGCTAGAACATGCATTTGAGTTTTGATATTTAGTTATTTTATTACTCTGTGTTAAAGACTTCAATATGCATCATCTTTACATCTTTGAATTTTGTTGGTATTTCAATGTATGTTTTGACTAAGAGTAAGACTTGTGGATTTTTATTACTAATTATGAATGTTTCAGAGTTTGAGTCATTTGTTAATGTTGCATTAAATATAGGTTTTTATAGTCCTATTCATGTAATTTGTCCAAAAAATAGCAGTTATCCAACCTGTCCCGAAACACGCTATCTCGCTATCCCACTTTTGGGGTTTGCTGCGACGCACCGCTATCTGGGATTAACTACCTAGGGATAGAGTAGTTGACTTTTGCTTATATTTGAGTCCAACAAATATATGCACCTTTTTCCTTATAATTGAGTCTAGAGAGAGTACTTTACAACTGTGGGGGAAAATACATAACTACTTCCACGACGACATACTTGCAAAGGCTCGTCAGCTTCGCACTAAACTTTGCAACACAATGTTGGAGAATCAGTCCTATTAGTGTTTCTTCTTCGTATTCAAGGTAGAGTCGATGCTCATATGGAAATTTGTGAAACATTTTCCCCGTTTGGATATCGTGTTTGAAAATTTAAAATATTCAGAACCATTTCTGGGGTCCAAACTAAGCTTTAGATGCCATGCTAGAATTCTGAGAGAAGACAAACTGCATAGAGTTTAAGAATGAATTCAACCTATTATAACTGAACCATGCTAAAGCTATTTATAGCGATCTATTAATCTGCCAGAGAATGTAACTGAATAACTGTAACTAATTGAAAGTAGCTCAATTAGTTACAGATCTAAAGGTTCAAGAATACAACGCAATACAAATATCTAAATGCAGACTAAAGATGCTAGTTACACTATGCTCTAATATTCTTAAACAATGCAATACAATAAGTTGTTTTTCAGAATGATGCCACATAAAGTCATATTGAATCCATGGTATGGCCCTAAAGGTAGCCCAGAAGGGAGGAATGGAAAGTACAAGAGGGGACATTCAACTCACCCCCTCCAAACAAAACAAACCAAACACTATGTTTATTATCCTGAGGCACCAACAGCTGGTGCGCTCTTTCAGGGGCTATTTCTTTTTAGATTTTTCCTTTGCTAGATTTTTTCATCTTTCCTAAATATTACATTTTAAATTGAGAAAACATCATAAAATGCCAGTAACGTGTACATAATATAAATACTTTTAATCTTGGACAACTTTCTACTTTTTATTTGAAATCAATTGCTATTTTAAATTTCAATTTGGGTTGTGAAATGGTTGGCAATGTCTTTGGCATCAATGAACTACTGTACTGTTGATTTTTTTTCTTTCTCGTTTTTTAAAACCCATCACATGTTATTAACTTTGTGATTTACAAAATGTTGAAATTATAGAGTTTTAGAAAAAGGAATGGGAGATAAGTCCACTATGATGTTGTCATACCGTATTTGAAGGCTATATTGGTAATGCAACTGATAAGTCCACTTGTAGAGGAGGTCAAAGGTATCTGGTCCGACAACCGTTTACGACGCTACTCTCCTGTTCAAACAGCCGTTATCTCTCCACGCATTTTCTCACTCTGTTGATCGATCATGACTTCGTTTCGTTAGAGTCGCGCTGCTTCTTTGGTGTTTGTCATGCAATTTAGTTCTTACTAATAGATTATAACAGTGGCCTCTATTCCCACCGACAATCATTCTGGTGGTGTTCCTTTTCCCACATATGAATCATATTAGTGATGACTTCTTCTTCCGTTGATGGTTATTTTGACGGTGTCTTTTATTTTCATGACTTACTTTATCTTGGCAATTTGTCCTAGATGCACTGGCCTTGCCTTTCTCTCCTTGAAGCACGCCTCTCTCTCCTTGAAGCAGATTCAAGTTTAAATATTTTGAGTCTCAATTATTATTGGTTTGAAGCTTCCAAATGCAGTGTTTTAGAAGAACGGAGCTTGCTTTGTTCAATTGTCTGCCATGAATTTCTCTCAGGCTGATGATCAATCAGACTATCTGGCTAGGCTATATTTATAGCAATTCTCTCCGACTTCACATGCATCCCTGAGTTGCCTTTCCATCTTTTTTTATGGAGCAAAACATTGTTTTCTTGTAGCAAGGTAAAGCTTAGTAAGCTTTAGCTTGAGGGGGAGTGTTAGAATATTAGAAAATATCTTATAATATTTATTATATTATATTAGAGTATCTTGAGTTATTTCCTAGGATCAATTTATATTCATAGAGATATCTTAGAATATCTCTCATTATTATTATGATTTGTTTCTAATTTAGGATTTAGCCTATGTTTCTCTATAAATAGAGATTAGTATTGAGTCTTTTGTAATCAAGTCAGCATTAAACTATTATCAATAATATTCAAACCCTTATTATTTTCTCTCCTCCTTTTCTCTAAAATCCCCCAACTTCAACAAAACTATTAAGCCTAATTAAATAAGAAGATAAATTATGAAACGTAATGAATACCGAAATTCTTAACATCGCTTCCTATTAGATGACTGATTTTATTTATCAAAGCAGAAAAGGAGTGGAGAGGCATCACTACCACAGTAGAGGAATTCCAATATTTATCACTATAGTTTATACCTTTTAAGTTCAGCCAACGATATTTTAAATGCCTATTTTCCAATATTTATCAGTATCAATTTGATTTCTCAATTGATTTTACAATAATTGATATGTTGTTTGTGTCTCTATCTGCTTAACAAGGCTATACTGATTCCGATGACAGGAAAAATCAAATGGGTCAAGTGGAGGGGGACCAAGACAAAGGGCAGAAGCTTTGGCTGCTTTAACTTCTGCTTTTAGCTCATCATCTGAGAAAGCACAGAGTATGGTATGGTTTCTTCTACTTAAATACCGGTGAAGTTTTAGCATTCTTTTTTCTCTGTGAATGGACCAGAGAGATTAGATTCATACTCAAGTGACTGTGTTTTTTAAAGAAAATTACTGTTGCTTGTCTATGCTGCATTCTAAATATTGGTCATATGTTTGCTGTTTTTTTTTTTTTTTAACATTTTTGTGTTTCTTTGGTAGACTGGTTTTCCTATCATAACTTGTGATTCAATTAATTATTTGCACTCTTGCAGTCACAGGAGAGATTGAATGGATTGAACCAAGGAGGACCAAGACAAAGAGCAGAAGCTTTAGCAGCTTTAAACTCTGCATTTAGTTCTTCATCAACGACAAAGAAAGTTACTCCTAGGCCTTCTGCAAAAGGTCAAGGATCACAAAGAGCAGCAGCTGTAGCTGCTCTTTCATCAGTTCTTACTGCTGAGAAGAAGAAACATTCACCCGATGCCTCTCCTGTGGCTAGTGACAGTCCTGTCCTGGAGAGTAGCATTTCTGGTAATAATTGTAGTTTTCTTTATCCAAGTTGCATGTTGCCTACACAGAATTCGACCACTGATCCTCTTTCCATTTTTTTGCATTAATTTACACAATGGGTTTGTGGGGTTGAACATTTCAGAACATAATTTGTTATGTTTCTCTTTCTAATAGTTAATGTAAATCCTTTTTGTAGAATTCTAATTATTTATGTGAAGTGTTTAATCATAATTATCAATGCTGCAGTCAAGTAAATGCATTTCAACGGGTAGTATTTTGTCCATAGGCAAGAAAACTACGTCAGTGGACATGTTAGTGCTGTATTGCACTAATTTTTTTAATGCCATTTAAAACCCTAACCTATTGAGTTTGAAGAGAAGGAACATTGTGTAATAATTAAACAAACTTTTGGCTTTTACTTCCCCCGAGTGGAGTCTTCATAATGAATAGGCAGTGTTGCATTAAAAAATGCTTGACTCATTTGTACAGCCATTTCTGTGTGCTTCTGATTATTTCTCTGGTTGGAGTTTTTGCTGCAGAAGCTAAAAGTGGAACTGAATATTCTGAAGTTGATGAAGCTGCAGAAGCCAAGGAAATGGAAGAAGCTTCCCCTGAAGCCGAAAGCAATGAGGATCTGGAATCTAAACAAGAAAATGTGGAGGATGGAAATAATAGTCAAAGAACATTCAGTTATGATCAATTAAAGAACAAATCTAGCAAAAATATCTATGGAATTGATCTTAAACAGAGAGAGGTTAGTCTTGCTTTGAATCATTACAAGCACCTCAAAATGGGACAAATATTACAAGCGCCTCCCATGAATTTTCCCACCCCTCTGATTCTATTAAATTCTCTTTATAATTCTATTCTGTTTTTGGGGCTATTTGTAATTTCCAATTTTTCATTTGGTTTTATGTTTGTATGATGTAACATGTTTGCTTAATCTTTCTGCTTGTTGGTCAGGCTTATCTGTCAGAAGAAGAATTCGAAACTGTATTTGGAATGGTAAAAGAAGAATTTTATAAATTGCCGAGATGGAAGCAAGACTTGCTGAAAAAGAAATTTGAATTATTCTAGACTTCACATAATGAGTGACATATCTGCTTCTTTAGCTAAATACCTTTCCTTGGTTATCTTGAAATGCACTTATCTGTTGGATAGTGTGTTTTTCTGGTAAACCACATGGATGCATATGCATAGCTTTTTTGCTTTAGGCTATAATTATGTTGGACGTATAGCTGTGGTTAGTGTCAAAGGTTGAATGTGACGCTGCATGGAGAGTGATTTTAGTTTCTCCTTTTAATTGCTGCTGCCTCTTGGAATGTTTGCATATTGTTGTAGCAACGAAGACACTAGAAACTGGTGTCAGGTCCAAATTCTTTCATTTTGTAAGATTGTATTTTAGTTTTATCTTCTTTTTATTGGTTAGAAAGATGGGTGTATATCTTTTGCATTTTATTTTATACTTGAATTAAAATGTAATGACAAGCCGTAAAAAAGTTTGTTTGTTATTTTTACTTATGTAGATTATGTTTTTGTTATTTAAGAGCCGCAAACCTGGAATTTTGTCTCAGAACACGATCTCTGAAATTTGGGTTCCATGCATGTTTACTAGCTTTTTCTTATAACATGTTTTTGCTAGCTTTCAACAATTTCTTTAGTATATCAATATGCGTTTGTGGTGAGATTTTGTTAATAGAAATCTACAATGTGACCAAATGGCTATCATCATCATCCTTATTATATAAGCCATTGATAAGAGATAAATAGAAAAAATAAATAAATTGAATGATATTGATAATTGAGAGAATGTTAATTACATTAAAGGCTACATAGACTTTTAATTAAATAAATAACTAAATAATGTAAAATAATTATTAATTAATGTAACTAACTAATCAATTTAAGTAACTAACCAATTAAAATGTCTAATAACTATGAACAAGTTCTCAAATTTCTTTGATAATCTCTTGAGATTGGAATTCATCAAGATATTATACAAGGCAATATTTCACTCACGTCTGTCATGTGTTTGAGAAAGGTGCAATATTTTTCATTTTTAACTTTCTTTCAACCTCTAAAATCGGTATCAAATCAAGCGTATTGAAATCGATGAACCTCGTTGTCGGACAAATGATATTGTTCTAAATTTATTTGATAAGGACCAAATTTTAGATAAGCTCTTCGTATTGCATCCAATTGATTTTGTGTATATTGCCAAATTTGAGGCTACTTTTCGGCGTCACGTTCTAAACATTTCTCAAAGTCATCTTCGAAAACTCTAAGAACCTTGGAAAGATGATTTTCATTTTCTTCAATCCTTGGATTCTTAGAGATAGTTTCAGATGTAGAAGTTATAACTTCTTCATCTTTTTCACTCTAACAAATTTTACTCTTGAAAAAAGAATAAATTCTTTTATTCTTCTTCATTCTCACAAACTTCTCTAATACAAATACAAAATTGAAATAAATCAACAAATCAGCGATCCAGTCACAGTCAAAATAAAGCAAAAACAAAGGGAGTCACAAATAAAAAATTTATTATCAACAAATCAAAGTTACAGTCACAAATCAGAGACTCACAAATCAAAGATTCACTAACTATTCACATTAACAAATCAAAGATTTAGTCACAGTCAAAGTAATGCAAATATCACAAATCAGAGACTCAAAGGGAGTATCACAAACTAGTGACTCATATCAGTGGTAACCAAAATACTCTGATTTGGGGCACTGGACTGACGGGCACGACAGGGGTGAAGTTGCATTACACGCTACGAGGGTCGGCTGAAGAGGGAGACGAAGGGAGTAGTGGCGAGTAGAGAGCCATAGACAAAGATAAACAAAGTTTGGAAAAAGTGATTCTGGGGAGGCGATTATGTCAAGAGAGTGGGAGATACAGATTTTAGGTACACTTGTTATTTTCTAATTTCAATAAGGGTATTTTTTTTGTCATGTTATCTTTCATTTTTTCGGTGGCCGCGACCCCTGTGTCACAACTAAGCTCCGTCCCTGTCCAGATGATGATCAACATTGGCACTTCCATCCTTGAGTAACAATTCTCCTAACACGTTAATATTACCATGACCAATCCTCCATCTGCTTCCAACCCTTAGCAATTCACGTGACTCTGAGATACTTTGCTACGAGTAATTAGGATTAGTACCCAACTAGGCCTTTTAAAAAGACGCACTATAGAAATATTTAGCTTCGAGTATTTGCGACACCAATGCATCTGGGGTTGAAAGCAACTTCCAACTTTGCTTTGCAAACGTTGCTAAATAAAAGACTTTCAGATTTCGAAACATCATATCCCTATTTTGTTTATAACCAACTATACGGTCTCGAGATAACCACATTATTCCTTTTGGGTCTAATGTCCAATTACTCCACCAATAAGGAAAAATATTCATAATAATACATAATGTAACTGTATAAAACAAGACAACAACAACTCTCAATTTAAGAAAGAAGATTGAAAACTCTCAAATAAAGAAGAAAACATGTGTGAAGAGGGAGAATAAGAAAGAAAAAAAAACTGTGGAGAAACGCATGTGAACAGTAGAAATTTACTTGTAGAAGATGAAGATTCTAGTAGCACATGGTAATTGTTAGGGTTTGAGACTAGATAGAAGGAAGATAGAAGGTTGTGATGGAAGTGTATAAAAAAAGTTGTGAAAATAAGGACTCATGCAAAATGACAAAATCTATGTGTAAAGTTACAGGGGCGCGATATTTAAAGTTACTACCATTTAAAATGCCTTGCCATGTGTCGATCTATAATTGTTCGACATCAAAATGTATTGGTAGTTTTCGACGGCCAGGATGAGAATTTAGTTATTTTTATTTGTATATTTTTCTTAATTGGTGTAAATTGATGGAATTGACCACTCATTGTGCAACATTTATATCTATTTAGAATCGTCAACTTTGATTTTTCTTCTTCCATAGCATTGACTTTCTTCAAGGAAGTTTTGCTCACATTGACACTTGCATTGTCAGTATAATAAGATGCAACACTAAAAGCAATACACTTCCATTGTAAGGTCTTAAGAATTAGGGTAAAATATTATATTGATGAAATGTTTGTCAACTTCAATATGTTTGGTTCTGTCATGTTGCATTGGATTATCACAATAAAGTTTCATTGGTTTATCCCATTTTATCTTTAGGCCCTCCAAAATGATCTTCAACCATAATAATCGCATATCCCTTGTGGCATTGCCCTAAATTTTGCTTCAACACTAGATCTGGATACCACATTTTACCCACATAGGAAAGTGCAATATTCTATGGTTGACCTTCTATCTACAATTGACCCTGCATATTTAGCATTAGTATATGCTTCAAGACCCACATTTTCATTTTGTCTGAACAAAATTCCTCTTCTTGGGGTTCCTTTCAATTATTGCACGATTTCGAGTGCAGCTTGCAAGTGTACCTCATCTAGTTGGTGCTTGAATTGACTGACAAGGCTAATAGAGAAGGCAACATCAGGTCTAGTATGTGATAGATCTATGAGTCTTCCAAATAATCTTTGGTACATTCCTTGTCAATTGCAATGTCTTCTTTTGCATTTCCCAATTTTAATTTAGATCTATTGGTGTACTTGTTGATTTGCATGTTGTCTTGCTCGTTTCTTGCAGAAGATCTATGATGTATTTTTGTTGGGATATGAAAATCCCTTTCTTAGTATGAGCCACTTCGTCCACATATACCAATAACATTGTTACTCCCCATGACTTAGAATGTTTGATAAATATGGTATGATCTCATTGACTTCGTTTGAAGCCTAGACCAACAATGACTCTAGCAAATCTCCCAAACAACGCTCGTGGTGATTGTTTAAGCTCACATAAAGCCTTCTTTAGCTTACAAATTGTGTTGGCAACAATATGGTCACTGTATCCAAGAGGTAAGTCCATATAAATCTCTTCTTCTAGATCTCCATGGAGGAAGACATTTTTTGCATCAAATCGGTGTAACTTCCAACTGTAATTAGCTGCTAGAGATTATATCACCCTAACGGTATTTATTTTTGTAATCAGAGCAAATGTTTCCATGTAATCCACTTCATACGTTTGAGTAAATCCTTTAGCTACCAACCTTGTTTTGTACCTCTCAATAGACCCATTAGCTTTGTACTTTACAATGTATACCCACTTGCATCCTACATGTTTCTTTCCATTTGATAGAGCGACCAAATCCATGTACTGTTCTTGTCAAGTGCTTATATTTCCAAGTCCATGGCTTGCTTCTATTTTTTGTTAGACAATGTTTCAAATAGAGAGGTAGGTATAATGGTAGGGTTCAGGCTTGTGAGGAAGACTTTATTAGTAGGTTAAAATTGTTCAACGCATAGGTTATTCGATATGAAGAAAGAAAAACATAAGAAATGTGGGTTTGAATTGTGTTTTTAAGGTTTTAAAAACTTTTTAACAAATGATCTACTAGAATGTGATAAATAAAAAACAAGTAAGAGGATAAAAAGAGGATTTAATCCACTAATCACCAAAAGTATCAGACGTCTAGTGAACACATACTAGTCAATCTAATTGCATTCAAGTCTTTTCAATCTTCTAACTAAGTACAATCAAATTGTTGAGGGCAACAACCATTGTTGGCCTAAGTTACAAAATGTGTTTAAGACGGTTTTATGGAAAACTCTCACAATAGAATGTTTACAAAATGTGTTTGAGATGTTGACTTCTTCAACGTTCTGGGCTCAACTGTTTGACTTAACAAAGCTTACTTTAAATTATAGCATTGAGTTAAAACGTTGATTAGACGGTTATCTGGTTTACCAGAATTATCAGAGGCACAATCATTAGAGCAAGCTTGTAATATCGGATTCAGTAGAGGCTTGTTGAGAGTCTTTTTAACGGAGTCATAAAGAACTTGAACATATTCTTCATAGCATTGCCTTGATAACTTTGTTTATCTTTTCTTGTCATTAGAAGGTGCAACGTAAAATCTTTAAAGTTCATGACAAATGATTTGCACACTTAAATAAATTAATTAGCACAGTAAATTGTTCCCACAAAATAATTTGTTATCATCAAAACAATTAAGGGTCATTGTTCTTTAAATCAACTTGGTTCTAACAGGATTGAAGGTAGAGTGGCTTGTTGTTACACGTCCTAGTATTTTTCCCAAGGGCAATTGGGATATGGAGGTCATCATAAGTTGGTGGTGTGTTGGATTCTGATTCTTGTGCATGGGAAGATTCATAGATTGGAATGCTAGAGTTTGAAGCGTCGAAGGAAGTTAACTCATGTAAAGTTAAATTGGACTCTTGGATATGAATAGATTCATAAATGGCCTTTGTTCTTCGTGTATATACTAGATTCTTCTCATATCTTACATTAGTGTCATCATTTCCATCTTTCTTAGAATCAATTTCAGTCTCAACGTTGTCATTTCCATCTTTTTCAAAATCAATTTTAGTCTCAATATTTGGTTCAAGAGTTAACTCAGGAGGTAGAAGAGACTTATCTTCCTTACTTGTATTTTCCACCTGAAGATGAGTTTGACCAAAGTAACTTTCTTGTTCATGGAAGGTGACATCACGGGAGACAAAGAGTTTTTGGGATGGTGGATGATAGAAAAACACAATTGCTTTATGAACTACAAAAGTTGAGTATGATTCAACAGCAAATTGTTGTTCTCAGATACTATGTGTAAAAACTCAATTGCATTATGTAACACCCCAAATTTTTAACAGTGAGATTGTAAACTATTTTTTTAAACAACTAGCACTTATGGATAAGATATTCACAATCGTTCTTCAATTTAAAATCAGAATAAAATATTTGACTGTAAAATTCTTTTCCAAAAACGACGATTAGAATAATTGTCGTATTATATAAAATGATTTTGACACAACTCATTTAATCACAATCAAACAATTCACATAGAAAAAGAGTAATCACAACTGTTTCAGATAAAGAATTTCCATCGCAACAACAAAATTCCAAAAGGAATAGAATAAGTAAAACCCTTAAATAAATCCTAAGCTCATCTTGAACAATAATTGAGGATGATTGGGTACTAAGGATCCATAGGTGGCATCAACCCTTAGTGCTTCTGATCACCAATTAAAATCATCGGTCTGCCACGTCTTCGACGTCATTGCAATTCTTGCGCAACTCAAAACTTTAAGAACTTGGGCCGTCAGCGTGATCCACAATAATAGTATAGGGTCACAATATAAAAATAACATATATACGAAACTATAAAGCACAAACACATAACATGGCATGATATCAAGTGATAAACATGCATGCATTTAAATATATCATCATATCACAAATATGACTCGCATGACAAAGCACCCTAATTCAATGCTCATATGCCAGTGCACATGATTCCAGAATTTCAAACCCTCCTTGAATGACGTAAATCATAAATGTACAACCTTAACACATGCTAATATTATTTACCAAGTTGCAACGTCAAAACAGACTAGTAGGATTTACTATGGTGCAACCTTAACACATACTAGCACTACTCAATAATCCTCGTAAGGATAAGGTTGACTATCAACACCTGGAACAACCCCGTGAACCTGAAGGTGCAAACACGAGAATGGGTTGAATTGTGTTTGACTAAGTTGATAAATTTTTCATTCTTTGATTAAACTAGTTCAGACTTGATGATTTACTTGGAGTAAAAGCAATAAAAAACTAAGGAGTGCAAGACTAAAGTGACACAAGCAATTTGTCCTGGTTCACCACTAACTTGGTTGCATCTAGTCCCTTCACTCAGAAGGATTTAATCTACTAATTCAACAACTTGAATTACAAAGCACCTAACCCTCCAAGGCAGTCTTCTCAAACAACCTGACAACCCCAGACTTTTGAGGAACACAAATACCTTGACTCTACCACCCAAGTCTTGTCCACACAATCTGACAATCCCAAATTATTGAAGGCACACTAACACCACTATCGGGGTTGAATACAAAGGTTTGGAACTTGAGTAGTTGCTTCTAACAAGTTGATTATAACAATGACTATCACACTCTAAGAAAAACACTTAGAAAATATTTCTCATTCGAACAAGTGTTCTCTCTTTGAACTCTAAGATAAATTTGGAATTTTGAGCTTGAGTTCTTTTTCTTCTTTTCTGATTTTTTGATGATCTTTTTCTTCAGCATTGAGTATCTATTTATAGGTTAAATTAGGGCTTCAATTTTGTCCTTGTTTAATTATGAATTGTATCTTTATTCCTAGCTTGGTCAACAATGATCTTATTCAAAAATAATTTTGGACATGATGCTTTTTGATATTATGTTATTTAGCCAATTCTTTATTTCTGAATCCAATATGAGCAGTTCTTCTAGATTGATTATGTTGATATTTTGCTTAGATTGAGTTAGTTAATTCTTCATATTGATTATGTTCCTATTTTTTTTAGATTGAGTTTGTAAATTCTTCATATTGATATTGTTCATATACTGTTGTAGACAAATCTTGATCAAATCTTCTTTTAAAATTCATATCTTGTGATAATACTTGATCAAATCTTCTTCAAATCTTGACCATATCTTATTTTCAACTTGGTCAAAGATTTTCTTGAATCATAAATCAGAATCAAATGTTATTTTAGATTTTCTTCAAAAACATTTGACCATATCTTCTTTTCAACTTGGTCAAAGATTTTCTTCAATTGTAAATCTGAATCAAATCTTATTTTAGATTTTTTTCAAACATATTTGACCATATCTTCTTTTCAACTTGGTCAAAGATTTTCTACAATCATATATCTGAATCAAATCTTGTTTTAGATTTTCTTCAAAAACATTTGACCATAACTTCTTTTCAACTTGGTCAAAGATTTTCTTCAATTGTAAATCTGAATCAAATCTTATTTTAGATTTTCTTCAAAAACATGAATCTTCTTTCATACTCTGTGAAGTCAAAATATATTGTTCTCATAAAATATTTTTGTTAACATCAAAACTCTAAGTATAAAACCAACTTGGTTCCAACAATCTCCCCCTTTTTGATAATGACAGAATTGTATTTTTGATAACAACTTTTCTTTTAAATATTTTGACCCCCTTACTTAAAGCTCCCCCTAAGTCTAACTATTTTTCTATGTTTTTTTTTCTCCCCACATTATCAAACATCTTTCTCCTCCTTTTGTCATCAGACAAAAAGACTTGAAGTGAACAAGTAGGGTGCATTAGCCTGAATCATCTTTTTCAAGTGAACAAGTAGGGAGCATTGGTGTAGCAATATGTTTGCAATCATTCATCTTAAACTTCCTAAGAAGCTCTTATGTATATTTATTTGGATGAAAGTATAAACCTTTTTGACTTTGCTGAATTTGTATCCCTAAGAAGAACTTAAGTTCTCTCATCATACTCATTTGAAATTCAAGGTGCATCAATTTAGAAAATTCTTGGCAAAAAGTGCCATTAGTAGATCCAAAGATAAAGTCATCAACATAAATATGAATAATAAGAATGTCATCTCCTATTGATTTTCTAAAAAGTGTATTATCTACTTGTCCTATTTCAAAGTTATTTTTAAGCAAGAAGTTACCAAGTCTACCAAATGATGCCCTAGGTGCTTGTTTTAGACCATACAAAGATTTCCTAAGTTTAAAAACATGATTTGGAAATTTAGAACTATCAAAACCTGTGGGTTGTTTAACATAGACTTTTTCACTTACATAACCATTTAGAAAAGCAATTTTAACTTCCATTTGAAATAATGTAATGTTATTATTTCCAACAAAAGAAAGTAGGATACGAATAGCTAACCTGGCCACTGGATCAAATGTCTCAATGTAATCAATGCCCTCTTGCTGATTGCAGCCTTGTTCGACAAGTCTTGCATTGTTTTTTACCACTTCAACCTTTTCATTTAGCTTGTTTCTGAAAACCCAATTGGTTCCATAATGTTCTTCTTTGGTCTAGGTATTAGATCCCAAACATCCTTCCTCTTAAATTCATTTAACTCTTCTTGCATTTCAAGAATCCATCCATCATTTGTCAATGCTTCATCAATAGAGGTAGGCTCAATTAATGAGAGTAAGCCAAACAAAGTGGTATCTTTTAGTGATGATTTGGTCTTCAAAGGATCACTTGCACTTTCAATGATTACAGTTTAAGGATGATATGACTAGTACCTCGATCCAAATCTTCCTTTTGACTTATCTTGACTATTTTTGACTTGATCAGATTCATCCTCTAAAGATTTGTTATCTTATTCTGATTTGCTTGTATCCTCTAATTTTCCAGATTCTTCTATTTTGTCGGCATTTGTTTCCTCTAGTTCTAGTAAACCTGCACTATCATCATCTTGTTTTGACTTTTCAAGATCAAGCTGTTTGTCATCAAATTTAACATTAATGGATTCTTCCACAATCTGAGCTTCCTACTAAACACTCTATAAGCCTTAGATCTTTCATATTATCCAATGAAGGTACACTTTTGAGATCTAGAATCAAATTGACCAAGGTTATCTTTAGTGTTTAATATAGACCTAATAAAGACTCAATTTTGAATATAACATGCAATGTTAATTGATTCAACCCAAAAGTGTTTTGCAACATTCATCTCATTTAACATGTGACGACTCTTCATCATATGCATATTTTTAATTGTTTTTAGTCTTATTTATCTTTTATTCATTAGTTAATTTAAGGAGTTATTTGATATATTTTGTTGATTTTAGTTCTTTGATTTTATGAAATGTTTATATTCTTATTTCCTTGATTAAGTAGATATTTTTCGTAGTTTTGCGTTGTTTCTTTGTTTTAGTACAGTGCTCAATATTGGTGAGAAATCAACATGACCTATGTGAAGTATTTCACCCATATCTGGAGTTGTAGATGTCCAATTGGAGTCAAACCAAGTGAAAATGAAAGCTAAGATCCATAGCTACAACTTTCATGAAGACACAAGAACCCAATTCAGACTCCAAAGAGGCGACAAATGCAGAAAACGTCAAACAACAGATGTTGTGCGCCTAAGGCGCATTTTCATGCTGAAGCCTCTGCCGGGACGCGCTTGAAGCACAAAAGCTAAGCCTGGGGCGCGTGGCACGCGGCAATACTCCTTAAAATGCATTTTTTTTCCACTTTCTAGGGATCTTTTTAACTATTGGGAAGTGGAGAGACTTGTGTCATAGCATAAAAACTCAAAGACGGTCGTTCCTAACACCATTCAAGCAGTTTTATCAAGAATCATTCATGAATCTTTCTTGTAATTCTTCTCTAATCTCTATCTCTGTCATGAGTAACAAAACCTTATTTGTTAGAGATGAGTGTAACAAGATGAAACCCTTATTTTTCTGATTTGATTTCTAGGTTATACGAATGAGTTTATTGAATTATTTTTCTCATCTTTGTGCTTAATGCGTCTTATTGCTTGATCAACCTTAAAATGTTCTACGATTCGTATTTTGAAACGGAAGTGGACTGTACGAATGCTTGAGATGAGAAATTCATGAATTTGTAGTCTAGGGATAGATGCAAGTCATGAAACCAATTAAATTAGTTGCAAAGGCAATAGTTTAACAAGATAATTCTTGTACGGTAAGGCTTAATTCTAATCTTAAATCCACTAAGGAATTAGGGGTTACTTTGGAATTAAAGGATCTGTCACTAAGACACTAGGGCAAGAATAATAAAGAGAATTCAGTAATAATTCAATAAAGGAATTCAGTAACAAGGATCAAATTAGACACCAAGGTTGGATTCGAAGTGAAACTCATCCCTGACATTTTTCTCATTATAAAGGATCAATTTTATTACTGTTGTTAATTTTAAATATTACTTCAATCAATTTGGGAACTTTTTGTTCAATTTTAGTAATTAAATATAATTCGATAGTAAAACGCAATCCTTGAGTTCGACAGTCGGTACTACCGTTTTAATTATTACTTGCAACGATTTAGTACACTTGCTGAAACGCTATCAACATGGTTCTGGCCATTTCTTGGAGTGATCTATTCTTTCTTTCTACAAACTCCATTTTGTTGGGGTGTTCTAGGAGAAGAGAAGTTTTGAGAGATTTCATTCTCAGCACAATAACTTTCAAAGAACTTGTTTTTAAAATCTCCTCCATGATCTCTTCTAATTGTTACAATCTTAAGACCTTTTTCATTCATTATTTGTTTGCAAAATGTGATAAACACTTTGTGGGATTCATCCTTATTTCTTACTAATTTTACCCATGTCCACCTAGTGTCATCATCTACTATAAAAAAGCCATATTTCTTTCCACTTAGAGAGACTGTTTTCACTAGCCAAAAGAGATCTATATGTCAGAGCTCAAGAGGCTGTTTCTCGGACAACAGCGCCAAAAACTTGATAGCGTTTCTGCAAGTGTACTAAATCGTTGCAAGTAATAATTAAAACGGTAGTACCGAGTGTCAAACTCAAGGATTGCGTTTTACTATCGAATTATGTTTAATTACTAAAATTGAACAAAACGTTTCTGAATTGATTGAAATGATATTTAAAATTAACAAGAATTGAAGTTTAATAATAAGAAAAATGTCAGGGATGAGTTTCACTTTGAGTCCAACCTTGGTTTCTAATTTGATCCTAGTTACTAAATTCCTTTATTGAATTATTACCAAATTATCTTTATTATTCTTTCCCTAATGTCTTAGTGACAAAACCTTTAATTCCAAAGTAACCCTTAATTCCTTAGTGGATTTAAGATTAGAATTAAGCCTTACTGTACAAGAATTCTCTTATTAAACTACTGTCTTTGCAACTAATTTAATTGGTTTCATGACTTGTATCTATCCCTAGACTACAATATCATGAATTTCTCATCTCAAGCATTCGTAAAGTCCACTTCCGTTCCAAAATACGAATCGTAGAAAATTTTAAAGTTGATCAAGCAATAAAAAATATTAAGCACATAGATGAGAAAAATAATTCAATAAACTCATTCATATAACTAGAATCAAATCATAAAAATAAGGGTTTAATCTTGTTTCACTCATCCCTAACAAATAGGGTTTAGTTACTCATGATAGAGATACAAAAGATAGAGATTAAAGAAGAATTACAAGAAAGGTTCATGAGTGATTCTTGATAAAACTGCGCCAATGGTATTAGAAACAACCGTCTCTGAGTTTCCCTGCTAATGCACAAGTCTCCAAAATTCGCAATAGCCAAAAAGATCCCTAGAAAGTGAGAAAAATGCATTTTTATACATTCAACAGCGTGCCACACGCCCTAGGTGTAGGATCCCTAGAGGCTGGTGATTTGTGTTTTAAATATTTTTATATTTGTGGTTGCCTAAGTGGCTGGTGATCTGTGTTTCAAATATTGTTATCTTTGTGGTTGCCTAAGTGGCTGGTGATTTGTGTGTTGGACATTTGTTGATGGTGACATGTAACTTTGGAGCATCATTATCATCTCATGACATATCATGTGTATCTTTGTGGACGCATGTGTGGCTGGTTTAATTTTCCCCATTAGTATGGGTGGCTTCTGTGTGGACGCCTGTGTGGCTGGTTATATCTAGATCATATACTTTTATGAGCATGCATAACTTGCATACATTTTGTTGTTATTTTTATTTTGATCTAATTATTTGTTCTAAAGTGAGTTGCTACTTGATTTATTTAGATGCATTTTATGACTTTTGATACATCTTTGTGAACTATTAAAGGATCAATTTATTGAAATCTTTTATTATGAAAAGATTTTATATTCATATTTTATGGCTGTTAACTTATTATTTGGTTTAATTTTGCCGTGGGATGAACTGACCCCTTACACCAACATTTAGGTACTAATGATATCGAAGAGTTGCATGAATGATGTTTGCTTGGTGCATCCGCTTGGGAAAAAGGAGATTTTGACTTAAAAATAATCTATTGATAAAACCAAAGTGGTGCATTCTAAAGTTTAGTTTCTTTTCATCGTTAATTTTAAATAGAAATGCGGAGGTGAGGTTCCTTCTGTTAGGAAAAATTTGAATCAGTCAACCTTGTTTTTTTTATTTCACTTTAGGAGAATATATTCTGTTTTTGGATGTAAGTGAATATTTTTTAACAATTAGCAAATTATTCTTGTAAGAAGAAAATTATAATAATGATATCTAGTAAATCACATTGTGTTCATTTACAAAAATAATATTAAGTTATTTTTTAGTGAAATTTTTCTTTATTACATGATGTACTACTCCTTAACAAAAAGTTATAGTTGTTTCTAAAAGAAAACAAATATTTTTAAGTAATGTCTTGGATCAACATCTGGGGCGTTACATTGTGGTATTAGAGCACTAATTCTCGGACCTTGGTGGAGGGATGCGTCGTGTATGTTGCATGTATTATGATGTTGCTTGTGTTATTTGTTCGATTTTCTAATTATTGAATTTTGCTAATTACTTAAAAGTTTAATTATATGTAATTAATTGTGTAACCTTCTTAAATTTGAATTTTACTAATTACTTAAATTTCTATTATGTGCCATTAATTGTGTAACCTGGTTGAATTTGAATTTTATTAATTACTTAAATTCCTATTATGTGCCATTAACTATGTTAATTGTTTGGTGTTCTAATTATTGAATTTTATGAAATATTTAAATTCCTATTATGTGTCATTAATTGTGTAACCTCCATGAATTTTTGTTATTAAATATATATATCTTAAATATTTGATTTAATGGTATCATTTTATTGTGTATTTAGTTGCTTTCAAATCTGAAATTTCTATCTACTTGTATGTTTTTCTTAACATTGTCTTTTTATATTATTTAGAAATCTTATATTTAATTTGATAGACTTTACTATCTTTTTATGATTTTTTTTTTACTTGTTTATCGTATGGTTATTTTGTTTTAAAATCTTAGACTCTCAACTTCTTGCTCACGTTAAATTTTTTGTGATCTAGCTATTACTTGGCTTAATTAGTCTTGTTAATAATAATCATGAATATTACAAAATAATTTCATACACACACACGATGTTTTCCTTATTTTATGAATGTTGTTTACACAATATAAAACTAAGAGCTAATATAGTATGTTGTTGTAATTATTTTACCGTTAATATTATTATTTTTTTATTTCATTTGTTAACGCCATTTTTATTTTATGTTAAAAGTTACAACAACAAAAATGGACTTAGAAGGATTTTCCCTTGTCAACAATCATTTATATTTTTATTTCTATAAAATGAATTTCGTCTAGTTACCTAAATTAAAATGTGTTTCCAGTATTTATAATTACAATCTAAATGCCGCAAATTTTAATTGTAAAATTATGTTTTTTTTTTTTTTTAATTTTATCGTGTTATTAATTTTAAAAGACTGGTTGGATTAAAAAAAATTAACATAGTTGAAATGAAGGGAATACGTGACGAGGCCTTCGTGCTCTACAACTATACTAAAAGTCTTGATTTAGAGAAAACTTAATATGATTATTACTAAATGAGTAGGAGGGGTTAATCACCCTGGTGGCTTATTTTCGAAGGAGGCGATAATAATAACTCGTTTTTACTATCCTCGGGAGTTTATTTTACCTATTAAAAAGTCTATCAATCTTTATTTTATTTTGCATTGTCTTTACGAGATAAGTTACAATATGTGTGTGCTATTAACAATGATAAATGTATCAAATTTATGGAATTTAACAAAATTAAATAGGTAAGTTTTATGAATATGTTGATTTTATTTGAATTTCAATCATTTTTAATTTCATTAACAAATTTTAAGTGTTTTATTATTATTATTATTATTATTATTATTATTATTATTATTATTATTCATTACCAATGAATTTTGCATATTAGTATTGCATTGTCAAATTCTATTGTATAATAAATAAATAAATAAAAACAATTAAATCAATTTTTTTATAGAAATGATTTTTTATGAAAGGATCTATGATATTCCTCTTGTTCTATCTTTGAAATTTTAAATTATTGTAATAAACATATAATTCTAAATTTGCTCTATTTTAATAAATGACATTATCAGTTTTGTCTCTTTTGTTTTTCTTTATATGCTCATTGGTTTGTTTTAACTAGTTCATGTGTTTAGCAAGTAACTTTTATACAACTCAAGTTTTTATATTTTAGTCGAATTGTTGTTAATCAAGAAATTTTGGTAACACTAATGGAGATTCAAAAGAATTTTACTTGATTTTTTAAGAAATGTGCCAATACGTGTATGCAAGGTGTCCATTAGTTTTTCCTCTTAGTTAGTTTCGAGGAAGAAACTATTTTTAAGGGGGTAAGTATTGTAACACCCGAATATTTTCATATATATTATATATGTCTTTTTAGTAATTGTCATGATTTATTATTTAATAAATAATTATTCTATATGTAAATAAATTAAATTAAATTTTATCACCCTCAATTTTATCTGAATAATTATAACCTTTATTTTTAATTAATTGTTTTGGCGTGATAATTACATGGGGACGATTTATGACGTAATTATTTCCTAATTGGACTATTGTGTATTTTGTTTATTTGATTAGTTTCAATAATCATTAAATTTATGTGTTAGATATGTTTGTTTTATATTGTTATGTGTGGCCTGCAGTGATATTCTTGTCTTGTTTGATTTACTTTAGTTGATAGAAATATTAGTTGAATTTTTTAATTAAATTAGAATTTCTAGAAGTTTTATTGTTTGTTAGTTTTATTTTCGACCAAATAAGTATTTATTTTCGCATTGTGTTCCTTTACAAAAATGATATTAAGTTATTTGTTAGTGAAATTTTTCTTTATTACATGATGTACTACTCCTTAAAAAACAAATTATAGTTGTTTCTAAAAGAAAACAAATATCTTTAAGTAATGTCTTGGATCAAAATCTGGGGCGTTACAGGAGCAGAGAGTCTGATATTGGGAAAATCAGCAAAAAATCCAATTCATTAGTAAGATATCACTTTCTCATTGTTGCTCTAATTTTCTTTTATTAGTCTTTGTATTGCATCCTTTTAAAAATTGTTCTTTTTTTTTCTTTCTCTTTTTCTGTTTATGCAAAAATAAACTCATTTGTCAAGCTTTTATTTTTCTAAAGTTGTCTGTTCCTAAAATTGTTTTCTTTGCAGCACAAAATACTAAAAAAAAATATAACTAATTGATGTTTATAAACCAATCACCATGAAAACTAATTTCACCATATTGTAATATAGCAGAAAACTCATATCACGTCTTTATCAAAAACTCAAAAAAAATCATAACAACGAATAAAATGTTTTTCCCTTAGGATTAGAATTAATGGTCGCTACCGGCGGATGAAATTCATTCTCGCTCACCGCGCCACATCACTCACCCCTAATTATTGGTGGCTTTTGTGTCGCGACAGATCCGACAACGCACGAGCAAATCCTTTAACAGGCTGCTTCACTGTCGCGTCCATATGTTTCGTTCACATACTGCCGTGTCACGTTGTTTTCTAATAAAAATCAATTTTTCCTTATTTTAAAACAAAAATGAAAAGATACAATTAATTTCACCTCTTTTTTCGATATTACATCATTTTCGTTACGTTGTTTTTTTAACAAAAATTAATTTTTCTTTAAAACAAAATTAAAAAGATACAATTCGTGAACAAACATCTCTCCTATTTTTTTTTCCGTTATTATTATTATCATTACATTTTTACTTTTAGAAACATATATAATAATTATTATAATAAAAAATAATTAAAATAGAGTAATAATAAAAATCGGACAACACATAAATATTTTCTACCCAAGAACTACGTGTGTTTTGATTTCCCTTTGCACATGGGGATACGTAGGAGCAAGGTCTTCCCCTTGTGAAACCAAATTAATAAAAATATTTTTTTTTCCTTCTTTTATTAATGTAAATAATTTATTTTCTTTTTTATTATTCTTTTAGGGGGTAAAATAAATAAATAATTTATGTACAATTAATTATAGGGTAACCGTTTTAACGGACGATGTGGGGTAATATTACTTTCCCTATTCATAATCGACTCCCGAATCCATTTTTTTTGTTCAAGAATTTTATTTTAGGTTTTATCTAATTTTCCCTTTTAAAAAAATAAAATTGGTGGCAACTCCTTTTTCAAAGACAAACCGGACGCGACAGCTAGGAAAAATTTGAATAAGTCAACCTTGTTTTTTTTTTTTTTTTAATTTATTTCAGTTAAAGAGAATTTATTCTATTTTTGGAAGTAAGTGAATATTTTTCTAACAATTAGCAAATTATCCTAGCAAAAAATAAAATAAATAATATCTAGTAAATCGCGTTGTGTTCCTTCACAAAATGATATCAAGTTATTTTCTAGCGAAACTTTTCTTTATTACATGACGAACTACTCATAAGAAAAAAAAATTGTTTTTAAAAGAAAATAAATATCTTTAAGTAATGTCTTGGATCAAAATATGGGGCGTTACATTGCGGTATCAGATCAATAATTCTCATTCTCAAACTTTGGGGTGGATGCTTCGTGTATGTTGCATATATTTTAATATTGCTTGGGTTAATTGTTTGTTTTTCTAATTATTGGATTTTACTAATTACTTAAATTCCTATTATGTGCCATTAATTATGTTAATTGTTGATTTTCTAATTATTGATTTTATTAATTACTTAAATTTCTATTATGTGTCATTAATTGTGTAACTCCATGAATTTTTGTGATTAAATATATATCTTAAATATTTGGTTTAATGGTGTTATTTTATTTTGTATTTAGTTGTTTTCAAATATAAAATCTATATGTCTACTTGCATGTTTTTCTTAGCAATGTCTTTTTATATTATTTAGAAATCTTATATTTAAGTTGATAGATTTTACTATCTTTTTTATGAACTTTTCTACTTGTTCATCGCATATGATTTTTTTGTTTTAATAATCTTAGACTCTCTACTTCTTGCTCACACTAAATGTTTTGTGATCTAGTTATTACATGGATTAATTAGTGTTGGAAATGATGATAAAAATTAATGGAAGATTGTTGGAAATAATGGTGACATTAATGAGATAGTGTGGTTGTGAATTGAAAAAAATGAGAAGTCCCACATAGGAGGGATACCACACTTTAGTAGGGTATATAAGGTGGAGGTATGTACCTTGGGGTGTGCCCCAAGGGGAACCCCAATTTTGTGAAGGCGAAAGAACGCAAGCAAAGTTGACCACCACACACGCGCGCGCGTCGCCGCCGTCCGTCCGGCTCGGCTCGGCCGGGCTCGGGCATGTTCAGGTAGTCAAAGGCGCACGTTTTGGGTGGGCAACGGTTTCGGAGCACACGTTTTCTGAGGTGTGGGATTGGAACGGTCAACAAGAGCGCATGATGGATCGCACTATTTTCTTTGATCCAGTTACGGAATTCCTTTATAAATATAGGGCTCTCCTCAGTTGAAAATGCACACCAAAAGCACTCCGCTTCTGAGGCTTTTCTCTCTTATCCCTCCACTCTTACTTCTTCTTCTTTTTCTTGAGTGGCCTTCGTGCCATATTACGAGTGGTAGTTGTTAGACTGCCATATTGAGGGTGTAATTCGAATGGTTTTCTACAGTGCAGTAGAACTCCGTACAACGATCTGGGCTGTTTTATCTTGGGGACTTTGTGGTTGATAGTCTGCCTTGCACCTTTTGGGCAGTGCCTCGAAACGTCTTAAAGAGGACAACCTAGTCCGTGACTCAATCCAGTAATCTTTTCGGTGGCATAAATTGTTTTTTCAAACTTTTTAGAAATTCAAAAACAACAATTTTAAGACGTTTCTTGAACTGCCATGTCTACCGACGAAATTACTGGGACAAGTTCTTCTGCTTCTGACTACAACAAACCGTTGCAGTTTGAAGGAAGTCACTTCAAACGATGGCAACAAAAGATGTTATTTTTTCTAACCACGAAAAAGCTTGCCAACGTTTCTGAAGGATGACATTCCTGTTGTCCTAGAAAATGCTGAACAAACAAAAAAGGATAAGAAAGCTGCTGAATTAACCCAATGGGAACATAATGATTACTTATATAAGAATTATATTCTGAATGGACTTGTTGATGATCTGTATGATTACTACAGTTCAGACAGCAATACTGCTAGACAAGTTTGGGAAGCTTTGAAGAAGAAATATGATACTGAGGAAGTTGGAGCCAAAAAGTATGCTGTTAGCCGCTACCTCAAATATCAGATGACATATGACAGATCCGTGGAAGCTCAGTCTCATGAAATCCAGAAAATTGCTCACGAAATCATCACTGAAGGTATGTCCCTTGATGAACAGTTTCAAATTGCTGTTATTATTGACAAACTCCCCCTTGCTTGGAAAGATTTTAAAAATTCTCTCAGGAATAAAACAAAAGAATTCTCTTTAGAAAGTCTGATAACTCGCCTTAGAATTGAGGAAGAATCTCGTAAGCAAGACCAGAAAGATGAAGTTCTTCTTGTGGCAAATAACAAGAAAAAGAAATTCATTGGAGTAGTTCTGAAGCCAAACAACAAACAACTAAAGATTCAGAATCACTCTTCAAAGAACAACAACAAGAATGGGAACCCTCAAAAGGCTCCAATTTCAAAGCAGCAACCACCTCCTAGAAATGGCTCTACCCCCTTTCTCTGCTTTCACTGTGGAAAAGAAGGTCATATTGCACGCAAATGTAGAACAAGCTAGACCCTGCTAATCAGGCTAACTTAACAGAAGAGCAATTCGTTGCTATGATAACTGAGATCAACCTTGTTGGTGGATCAGATGGATGGTGGATAGACACTGGTGCCTCCCGCCATGTCTGTTATGATCGTGCTATGTTTAAAACATACACTGCTGTTGAAGATAAGAAAGTGTTGTTGGGAGATTCCCACACCATTAATGTTGCTGGTATTGGAGATGTGGAACTAACATTCACCTCTGGAAAGAACTTAATTCTGAAGGATGTCATGCACACTCCAGAAATAAGGAAGAATCTGGTTTCTGGTTTTCTTCTCAATAAGGTAGGGTTTACTCAGACTATAGGGGCAAATTTGTACACTATTTCTAAAAATAGTATTTTTGTTGGGAAAGGGTACGCCATTGATGGCATGTTTAAATTGAATGTTGAAATCAATAAAATGTTTCCTTCTGCTTACATGTTGTGTGATTTTAATATTTGGCATGCTAGACTGTGTCATATGAACAAACGTGTAATTTTGAATTTAAGTAACTTAGGCTTAATTCCAAAGCTATCCTTAAAGGATTTTGAAAAATGTGATTTTTGTAGTCAAGCTAAAATAACTAAAAGTTCACATAAATTAGTAGTTAGAGAATCTGAACCTTTAGAATTAATACATTCTGATATATGTGAACTTGATGGAACTTTAACCAGAAATGGAAAGCGTTATTTTATTACTTTTATTGACGACTGTTCTGACTATACTTTTGTATATCTTATGAAAAATAAAAGTGAAGCGCTTGACATGTTTAAGATCTTTGTAACTGAAATTGAAAATCAATTTAGTAAGAAGATTAAGAGATTTCGTAGTGATAATATGATTCTAGTTTATTTAATGAGTTTTATAAAACCCAAAGAATTATAAATGAAACTATTGCACCATATTCACCTGAAATGAATGGTAAAGCTGAAAGAAAGAATATAACTCTTACTGAACTTGTTGTTGCTATAATGCTTAATTCTGGTGTTGCCTCTCACTGGTGGGGAGAAATTATTTTGACTATTTGCTATGTTTTGAATAGAGTCCCTAAATCTAAAAACAAAACATCTCCCTATGAGATAATGAAGAAAAGACAACCCAACTTGTCTTATCTTTGAACTTGGGTCTGTCTGGCTTATGTCAGAATCCCCGATCCCACGCGAATTAAACTCGCTAGTAGAGCCTATGAATGTGTATTCATTGGGTATGCGGTAAACAGTAAAGCTTATAGGTTTTACGACCTAAATGCTAAAGTGATCATAGAATCAAATGATGTTGACTTCTATGAAAATAAATTCTATTTCAAATCAAGAAATAGTGGGGGCAACGAACCTAGTCAAGCTCCTGTGATAAGAAGCTCTGAAAGCAACAAACAAGACGAAACAGAAACTCGAAGAAGTAAGAGAGTGAGAGTTGCTAAAGACTATGGACTTGAATATATGGCCTATAATTTAGAAGAGGATCCTGCAAATCTCAAGGAAGCCTTGTCATCTTTGGATGCAGATTTATGGCAAGAAGCTATAAACGATGAAATGGATTCTCTGGAGTCTAACAAGACTTGGCATATAGTGGACTTGCCTCCTGGTTGCAAACCTATAGGTTGTAAATGGATTTTGAAAAAGAAACTAAAACCCGATGGATTTATTGATAAGTACAAGGCACACCTTGTAGCCAAAGGTTTTAAACAAAGAGAAAATATAGATTTCTTCGACACTTTTTCACCTGTCACTAGAATAACATCCATCAGGGTGCTCATATCACTTGCGGCTATTCATAACCTGGTGATACACCAGATGGATGTAAAAACAGCTTTTTTTAAATGGTGACCTAGAAGAAGAAATCTATATGGAACAACCTGAAGGTTTTGTGATACATGGGCAAGAAGACAAGGTATGTAAGTTAGATAAGTCTCTATATGGTCTTAAACAAGCTCCTAAACAATGGCATGAAAAATTTGACAACTTGATTTTGTCGAATGAGATTAAAGTGAATGAAAGTGACAAATGTATTTTTTACAAATTTGAAAATGGAATTTGCACTATCATATGTCTCTATGTAGACGACTTACTCATATTTGGTTCAAACATTCATGCCGTCAACAATGTGAAATCACTGTTGAGTAACAACTTTGATATGAAAGACCTCGGAGAAGCGAGTTTAATCCTTGGAATAAAGATTACTAGGTCAGAAAAGGGAATTTATTTGGATCAATCTCACTATGTTGAAAAGATCCTAAAGAAATATAATTACTTTGACTGTAAACCTGCTTGTACACCATATGATCAAGTATGAAACTTTTCAAGAACAATGGTGAAAATGTTAGACAAACTGAATATGCGAGCATCATTGGCAGCCTCAGGTATGCCACTGATTGGCACGCTATCGAAAGAGTCATGAGATACCTTAAAAGGACCATGAGTCTCGGATTACATTATCGAAGATTTCCTACTATTCTTGAAGGATACAATGATGCTGATTGGAACACCTTATCAGATGATTCCAAAGCAACCAGTGGCTATATTTTCTGTATAGCTGGTGGTGCAGTATCTTGGAAATCGAAGAAACAGACGATATTGGCTCAGTCTACTATGGAGTATGAAATGATAGCACTAGCTACTGCTAGTGAAGAAGCAAGTTGGTTGAAATGCTTGCTAGCTGAGGTCCCCTTATGGGAAAAACCTTTACCAGCTGTGTTGATCTATAGAGAATACGTCGTAAGCACAACACAGTTAGAGAATTACTTTCTAAAGGAGCTGTTTTAGTGGATCATGTACGCATTGATGATAATTTAGCAGATCCTTTGACGAAAGGATTAGCTAGAGAGAAAGTCCTTTATACATCCAAAAGGATGGGACTATTGCCTATAGATCAATGAGTCACTTATGATGGTAACCCGACCTAAAAGACTGGAGATCCCAAGAATTAGGTTAAATGGGTAATAACAAGTCATAGTGATATGAGATGAACATGCTATTTTATATATGAGAGAAGCATGATTCCTGAAGGGATATAAGGATGAGATAATAGAAACTCTTAATGAGATCTATACTCTATGTGGAGTGGATTACCTAGCTACAGGAGTACTCTTGATAGACTCACCTATGTGAATGTGGAAGTGGGGGCCGCTTCCTATGGAATTTTGAGGCAGAATTCCTAGAGCGTTCACTATACTGGGATATACGTGCATGGCCTTAAATGCACGGGCTTTTGAGAATACACCCAATGAAAAGGTTGTGTGTGGGTTTGATGTCAAAGATAGAGTTCAAGACTACGAGTCACTCTTGTTGAATCTGAATCTTACTTGCTATGCACAGAATTCAAGTCAAGAGACACCTTTGTTTATGCAGAATCTTATAGAAGCGTTTGACGCTATTTCTGAAACCTCTTTTTTTTAAAAAAAAATTCAAGTGGGGGATTGTTGGAAATGATGATAAAAATTAATGGAAGATTGTTGGAAATAATGGTGACATTAATGAGATAGTGTGGTTGTGAATTGAAAAAATGAGAAGTCCCACATAGGAAAGATACCACACTTTAGTAAGGTATATAAGGTGGAGGTATGTACCTTGGGGTGTGTCCCAAGGGTTACCCCAATTTTGTGAAGGAGGAAGAACGCAAGCAAAGTTGACCACCACAAACGCGCGCGCGCCGCTGCTGCTCGTCCGGCTCGGCCCGTCCGGGCTCGGGCCTGGGCCTAGGCCTTGGCCTTGGTCTTGGTCTTGTGGTGTATTATTATTTTTAGTAAATAAAAATTAATAAAAATTATTGTTTAATTAATTTTTAAAATTGAATGCTTGCGTTTTATCTCTGATTGTTGCCGTTAATTACGTGATTGCCCTCCACCGAGTCTACCTAATGATCTGATCCAGTCTTCCCCTTTTCGCCCGGTCAAAACCCTAACCCTAGGTGCCATGTAACTGCTGTTTCCCGGTCATAATTCAAAGTCAAAACCCTAGCGCATGTTCAGGTAGTCAAAGGCGCATGTTTTGGGTGGGCAGCGGTTTCGGAGCACGCGTTTTCTGAGGTGTGGGATTGGAACGGTCAATAAGAGCGCACTGATGGATCGCACTATTTTCTCTATAAATATAGGGCTCTCCTCAGTTGAAAATGCACACCAAAAACACTCCGCTTCTGAGGCTTTTCTCTCTTCTCCCTCCGTTCTTACTTCTTCTTCTTCTTCTTCTTCTTCTTCTTCTTCTTCTTCTTCTTAAAGAGAGCGACCTAGTCCGCGACTTAACCCAATAATCTTTTCGATGGCATAAATTGTTTTTTTCAAACTTTTTCGAAATTCAAAAACAACAATTAGTCTTGTTAATAATAATCATGAATATTACAAAATAATTTTATCTTCTACTTGATACAAATTTAATGTAGTTACTTTGTCTTTTTGAATTTATATACATACACAATGTTTTCCTTATTTTATGAATGTTGTTTACATACCGTAAGACTAAGAGTTAAGATAGTATGTTGTTGTAATTATTTTACCAATATTATTATTATTATTATTATTGTTGTTATTATTATTATTATTATTATTATTATTATTATTATTATTATTATTATTATTATTATTATTATTATTACTATTATTATTATTATTATAATGGACTAAGAAGGATTTTCCCTTGTCAACAATCATTGAATATTTTTATTATATAAAATGAATTTTTTCTAGTTACCTAAATTAAAATATTTTTCCAGTATTTATTATTACAATCTAAATGCCGCAAATTTTAATTATAAAATTATGTTTTTTTCTTTCAATTTTATTATGTTATTAATTTTAAAAGACTGGTTGGATTAAAAGAAATTTTACAGAGTTGAAATGAGTGATGTGACGACGCCTTCGTGCTCTACAACTATACTAAAATTCTTTTATTAGTCTTATGATTATTACTATATGAGTACGAAAGGTTAATTACCTAACTGATGATATGCCAACCTTATAGTAGTTTAGTTTCATACTTAGGATAAATTTTATGTTTGATGTTTCTGTTATTTTCATTCTATTAAAAAAAGGCAAATTAAAAAAAATAGAGGAAAGTTTCATTTTCAAGTCTTTTTGTCTTATGAAAAAAAAGGGGAGAAAGATGTTTGATAATGTAGGGAGAAAAAATACTTAGACTTGGGAGGAGCCTTAAGTAAGAGGGAGTCAAAGTATTTAAAAGAATAGTTGTTATAAAAAATACAGTTTTGTCATCATCAAAAATGGGGAGATTGTTTGTTTTATACTTAGAGTTTTGATGTTAACAAAAGTATTTTAAGAAAACAATATATTTGACTTCACAGAGTATGAAAGAAGATTTAGATTTTTGAAGACAATAAAAAATAAGATTTGATTTAGATTTATAGTTGAAGAAAATCTTTGACCAAGTTGAAAAGAAGATATGGTAAAGATTTGAAGAAGATATGATCAACATCTTATCGACAATAAGATATGAATTATTTACAAAAAGATTTGATCAAGATTTATTCATAAGAAGATATGAATTATTTACAAGAAGATTTGATCAAGATTTATCACACGAATATATGAATCATTTACAAGAAGATTTATCTACAAGAAGATATGATCAAACATTGTTTACAAGAAGAAACATTCACAAGTAGATACACTTATTATTTGCAAAGATACGATTCAAATTTTGACAAAGGACAAAATATTGAATTGGACTTAGTCATATTCCTACATGTGGAAATTCAAGAAATGGTCCAACACTATGTTCCCTCCCATATCAAAGTAAGCAATAGGAAGGAAGTTTCAATTGAAGAATTTGCAAAAGCAATCTTAATAAAATACAGACAATATCAATATGAAGAATTAAAAAACTCAATCTTAACAAAATACGAACATTATCAATCTAAAGAATTTACTAACTCAATTTGAACAAAATACGAACGTAATCAATCTAGAAGATCAACTAAGATTGGATAAAGAAATAAAGAAATAAAGAATTGGCTAAAGAACATATTATCAAGTTAGAACATAAAGTATTTTTGAATAAGATCATTGTTGACCAAGCCAGGAATAAATATACAATTCAGAATTAAACAAGGACTAAATTGAAGTCCTAACTTTATCTATAAATAGATACTCAACGTTGAAGAAAAATATCATCAAAAATAAAGAAAAGGGTAGAAGAACTCAAGCTCAAAATTCCAAATTCATCTTCGAGTTCAAGAGAGAAACACTTGTTCAAATGAGAAATACTTTCTACGTGTTTTTCTTAGAGTAAGATAGTCATGGTTTTAATCAATTTGTTAGAAGCAACTACTCAAGTTCCAAACCTTTGTATTCAAACCCTATAGTGGTGTTAGTGTGCCTTCAACAATATGGGGTTGTCAGATTGTGTGAAGACTTGGCTGATAGAGTCATGGTGTGTGTGTTTTTCAAAAGTTTGGGGTGGTTAGGTTGTTTGAGCAGACTGACTTGGAGAGTTAGGTGCTTTGTAATTCAAGTTGTTGAATTCGTGGATTAAATCCTTTAAAGTGAAGGGACTGGGTGTAGCCAAGTTAGTGGTGAACTAGGATAAATTACTCGTGTCTCTTTATTCCTGCACTTCTTAGTTTTGTTATTGCTTCTACTCTAAGTAATCATCAAGTCTTAACCAGTTTAATCAAATAATTAAAAAGTTATCAACTTAGTCTAACACAAGAAGACCAAGAAAAGACCACATTCACTTGCCCCGTCACCACATTTGCCAATAGGAGGATGCCTTTTGGCCTACGCAATGCTCTTGGCACTTTCCAATGGGGCATGATCAGTATCTTCGCTTATTTCATAGAAAATTGTATAAAAGTTTTCATGGATGATTTTAATATATATGGTTCCTCATTTGCATAGATGCATTGAAACTAACCTTGTGCTGAATTATAAATAATGTCATTTTTTGGTTGAACAGGGCATAGTTTTGGGACATGTGATCTCTAAAAAGGAGATGGAAATGGATCTGTCCAAAATTGATGTGATTTCTAACTTGCCTTACCCGTCTTGCATCAATGAGATTCGTTCTTTCCTTAGCCATGCATATTTTTACAGGTGTTTTATCAAGGATTTCAACAAGATAACTCTTTTGCTGTCATATTCGTTGCAAAAAGATGTCACTTTCACCTTTGACGACAAATGCAAGAAGGTGTTTGAATGCTTAAAGAAAACTCTGACATCTACTCCCATCATTCAGCCACCAAATAGGACCTTAACCTTTGCAATTGTGTGTGATGCATCCAATTATGCTGTGGGAGTAGTCCTTGCGTAAAGGATCAGCAAGACTGCCCATGTTATTTATTTATTATGCTGCTAGGACTTAAGATTCTGCACAAACTAATTATACTACCCTTGAAAATGAACTTTTAGCTATTTTTTTTGCTCTTGATAAGTTTAGATCATATTTGCTTGGTTCCAAGGTAGTTGCGTTTACTAACCGTGCTTGAAGTTCTTGTTGAAGAAACTAGAAGCAAAACCGAGATTGATTCGGTGGATGTTGTTGCTCCAAGAATTTGATTTGGAGATTAAAGATAAATGTGGAGCTAAGAATCTGGTGGCAGATCACTTGGGAAGAATAGAAATGGATGAGGACCCGAACCCTATTCAGGATGACGTTCATGATAAGCAATTGTTATAATTGTGAGGTAATTCTTTAGTTTGCTAATTTAGTTAATTATCTAGTTGTTGAATTTCTTTCTGTTGATGCATCTAGAGCACAAATCCATATATGTGGAAATTTTGTAGTGACTAGGTAATTAGGCGATATGTCCCCCACTATGAGGCTCAATCCATTCTTCATTTTTGTCATGCCTCTCAAGTATGGGGGACCTTTTGGTCTTCAACGAACAACAAGAAAAGTCTTAGACATTTTTGCCCACTTTGTTTAAGGATGCTTTTGAGACTTACCAAACTTGTGAACAATACCAAATAGTAGGAACAACAATCACTCGTAGAAGTAAGATGCCTTAACAACCTATGCTTTTATGTGAAGTATTTGACTTTACGGGCCTTTTCCCTGTATCTTTTGGTTTTTTCTACATTTTAATTGTTGTTGATTATGTTTCAACCGCACCATGGAAGCTTTGCTTCAGAAGTATGGGGTTGTGCATAGAGTTTCTACACCTTATCATCTCTAGACTAATGGGCAAGCTGAAATCTCAAACAAGGAAATCAAATAGATTTTAGAAAAGATGTTGCAACCAAACATGAAGGACTGGAGTTGCGGCTAGAAGAAGCTCTTTAGGATCATAGAACTTCCTACAAAACACCAATAAGGATGTCCCCTTACCGATCATGCATATTGGGCGACCAAGAGCTGTAACCTTGAGATGGAGAAAGCAGGTTTGGAGAGAAAGCTTCAATTGCAGCAACTTGAAGTGCTTAGGCTAGAAGCCTTTGAGAACTCTCAGATCTATAAAGAGAAAACTATGCACTTTCATGATTAGATGATTTCTATGAATGAATTCTCCATTGGCCATAAGTTTTTATTGTTCAACTCTCGTCTGAAAATTATGGCTGGGAAACTTCAATCCAAGTGGATTGGCCTTTTAGTTGTTACTAACACTTTTCCTCACGGTGAAGTTGAAATAAAAAGTGAAAACATTGATAAAGTGTTCAAAGTGAATGGACTGTGTAAATATGCAAGAATACTTATGTTTTTGATGAATACAAAGACCAAGTAAAGTGATCAAGTTGCAAGTTCAAAGTGAAGTCAACAATCAAGTCAACTATTGTCAATATGCTAGAAGACTTATAATTTAAGGTACATGATGCAATCCAATATTGTTATATTTCAAATGCACATGAGAACCTTCTACTTTAACATATGCATCAAAAAGAATTTTCAAAAAATGTCAAAATGCATGAACAAATGTTTGGAAAATAACAAAGTCAAGTTTGTATTCGACTACATATAAGTGTAGCCGAATACAGATTAAGTCAGAAACAAAAACTTCACATCTGTATTCGACTACAGGATATTGTACTCGAATACAAATACCAAGTTAGTAGCTAAAATTGCACTTTTGTATTCGACTACAACATGTTGTAGCCGAATACAAAATCAAGTCAGTGGCAAAATTCAGTCATCTGTATTTGACTACAAGGATTTGTATTAAAAAACAAGCTTGAAATTTTGAAATAAATCTGAACGTTACAGAAGTGTATTCGACTACACTCAGGATGTAGCCGAATACAACTGTAAACAATGTGATTTTTCAATTCTTATTGATTCTGGATCATTGCATATGTTCATCAAACTTCTAGGAACGATTGCCATTAATCTGAAGTGAATTCTTAGGAGTATAAATACCTCCTAGTCTCAAGTTTAAAAAAAAGAATCTTAGAACAACTTTGAACAACTTTTTGAAATATTTTGTGAATTATTCAAAGTCATATTTTCATATTTCCAGTACATGTTTTACATTGTTATATCATTGAGAAAGGTAATATGTTGTACTTGAAATTATATTAAACTGTTATCATTGTACAAGAAAACATCAACTGTTATACCCTCTTGATTATAGTCAAAATCATTATTGTAAATTAACTAAGTTATTGTGTTGTTTGAAGAAAGTGGTGTATTTTCTTCAAGTAGTGTAAACAAAGATAGTGGTGTGCTATCTTAGGCAAATTGTTAGGAGTTTGTAATTGAAGTCTTAGAGTTAGACTTGTACATATTCTAACAATATTTGAAAATCTCTTGTGGTGTGCAAGAGAACTAGGCGTACCCTTGGTTGTAAGGGGAACCAGGATAAATTATCTGTGTTCTTTATTTTTATGCCATTTACATTTTACTATACTCTAATCATAGTCAAAAATAATCCACTAAGTCTCTAAAAACCAGAAAATTTCTAAACACCTAAATCACCCCACCCCCTTTCATAGTTGCGCCTTTGTACTAACAGATAATGCCTCAAGCTATTCCATGAGAGCTTTGTGCTTGAAGATGCTACTATAGAAGAACTCTCCGTGGAAAAGCCCACCTACACTGCAGTTTGAACAAGGAGTTCCCTTTCCTTACTCTTATTTTCTACTTCTTACTTTCATTGAGGACAGTATGTATTTTAAGTGTAGGGCTATTATTTAGGATTTTATTTGTTGTAGGATTTTATTTTATTCAAAATAAAAAAATATTAAAAGAAAAAAATGTGCATTGCATGATTTTTCATCATATTTTTGGGTTGCAAATGTTGTGAGTTATTTTGGTTTGCGGCATGATTGGATAGTATATCTGCATTCTTTGTACAATAAGTTTGATTAGAACGCTAAATAGTGTATCATCTGTGATAGGTCATTAACCTTTTTGAGATTTTGAGCCTTATTATGGATGGAACACATTTTTTCCATTTTTTTTCTTGTGTGTGATCTCACTCATGATTGATATTTACGCTAGAACTTGACTTGACTCTTGTCTACACGCATATAATGAAATGATCTAGGCATTTTTTTGTTGTGTGTAATATTGACTTGACTCTTGTCCGCATGCATATACGTCTACCCTGCAATTATCTCTTTGTTTAAGCCCCTTTGAGCCTATTTATCTCATTCTTTATTATATAATAGCCCATTGCAAGCCTAAAAGTAAAAAAAAAATGAATTGCCCCAATCTTAGGGGATAAAGGAGTTCTTTAAATAAGTATGGGGGTGTTCAACATAACTTGTTTGGTTAAATCTGAGTAGTAGAATAAATAAAAAATAAAATAAAACGAAAAAAAAAATGATAATAAAAGTCATTGGTATTTTTGTTGAGTTATCTTTCAATGTTACTTTTTTCTCCAGATCATTATTCATTTATCCTCTTTGATTTTGAGCCCCATTACAACCTTAATAAAGACCTTTTGATCATTATGCTTTGAGCGTAAACAGTATCCCAAACACTTGAGTGGTTGAGAGAATTTTATATCATGTGAGGACTCTATCAGTTATGAAACATTTAGTTAATTTTATATTGCTTTAGTTGTGATAAAAATCTATTCATGATTGCCATATTCTTTGAAGCTTAAATATTTTCTCACCACTTTGCATTCCCGAGAATCTTTGGAATCGCATGCAATGCTTTGCTCAGAGTGCAAAAGCTTAAGTGTGGGGAAATTTGATCAATGCATTTGGGCACATGTTTCTAGCTTTATAATGTGACATTTTGAAAGCTCTTTATAGCCTACATTAGTTTTTTTTAGCATGTTTCTAAATTTGTGTCGTAATTGAGTTTAAATGTTATTATTTGCATATTGACCCTTATTCACTCTGCAGGCCATAACTTGAGCTCTGTATATCAGATTGATGCATGAGTGCAAGCTTTGGAAAGATAAAAATTAGAGTTACAACTTTTATATTGGCGCAAAAGCCCAATTCATAACTTTACTGGGTCTAAACTACTGATTACGTGACCTGAGTTTTTTTTTGTAGTAATATTTAGTATCGGGCCACTTACTTTTCGCCTTGGAGTTTTTAGAGCCCAAATTCGAGTACTATATATTTCAGTTTTTTTTAGTAAGGGTTTAGTTCTATTTTTGAGAGAGATACAAATACTCAGAGTTTTCTTATTTTTGGATAAATAGAACATTTTCGATGGAAGACTAATTATTCATATTAATCCACTGTTTCAGAATTCCATCAAGACCTTGAGGTTCATTTCATAATGTTAATTTCACGTTGATCATTCTATTTCTTGTCATTCGAATTTTTTTTTTATTGTGATTGCTTAATTCAAATCTCAATAGGATTGATAAATTTAGTCTGACAAAATTCGGTTTCTAAATTAAGTAAATTGTAGTTTTTCAACGCTTTATCATTAACTATAATCTAACAATTACTGTGATACTTAATCCAGTTAAAGAAACAACATTCACATAGGGTTGATTTACGCTTGTTTGATCAATTTAATAGTCAAACAGGAATAGAATCATAATTTAGTAGTTGATAGAATCTGTGATAGATATGAAATTCCTGAACCAGTGGATTAGTCGTTCTAATACGTGATTGTAATTCGTTTCTCAATTTGTCCGAACCTGAATTCAAAAACCCCCTGTTTATTTTTATTGATTCTAAATTTGGTCCTTATTATCATAAGTCCTTGCGAGACGACTCGAGTTGTTGTGTTACGCTACATTTTTATTACTTGTATTTGACCCATGTGCGATAACGGATCAACAAGTACCTGTGAGCTTCTACAAAATAATGAGTAAATATCTCAACTTTTCTACCTTATATTGGTTTAGTTGCATCATACCTTCTTGAATTTCTTCACTACTAATTGTAGCTATGTGTGCTTGACCTCTCTTTCTACCTTACTTATTGTCTCTGTTTTGAGAACCTCATTCTCTACTAGGTTGTTTCCCATTCAACTTCAAATATTTTTGCAAGTGTGGTGAGGCTTGTTGCAATAGTTACACCACACTCCTTCACATTGCTTCTCCACATACGTTCGTCCATCTTTCTTTTGGTCAACCATCATAATCGAATTCTTCTCAACTAGCCTTGTTGAGCTTTCTATATGGGATTATCAGCATTAGTCCCCTTCTACTTTCTTCACTCCTCAATATATCCACTAACTCATTCATTCCTAATACTTTCTCCTTTCCAAGGATTTGAACACTTGGCTTTTAAAACTCTGTAATGGTCCAACTCGATCCAGAAAACTTTGAGATGATTTGCATACTCAATACACACTCTTGTTTCCCTGTTTAGGAACCACAATTTTCACCTTCACATCATATATTTACGCAACATTTTTAGTTTTAAAATATAGGGGTGTATTGGATTGAGATTTTAAAAGACTATTTTGAGAGATTATATATATTTTAAAAGACTATTTTAATAAACTTTGTGATAATGTATAGACTTTAAAAAACTCTATAATATTTTAAAAGATTATATATAATCAAGATTTTACAACTAGGATTTTAAAGGATTATAGCTAGGATTATAACATTGAATGACAAAATATAAAAAATAAATTATAAGGTTTGAATAAATAAAAAACAAAATTGATACAATTTTTAAAATCTTTCAACAAAATTATTCTAGTTTCATGTCCTCCTAAATGGTATTTATCCACATATTTGTAACTATAATAGTTCTCCATAAATTAACAACTACAACAACAATAACGGTGGGAAATAACAGCGTGGAGAACCAACAAAAAAAAATCAACATGGAGAATTAAAATGCAACTAACCAAGTGCAAAGGCAACGTAAAGGTGAGAAATAAAAGTGATGAAAAATAAGAACAATCAACATGGATAATTAAAACGCAACTAACCAGATGCAAAGGCAACGTAAAGATGACAAATAAAAATGATGAAAAATAAAAACCTAACATGTGTCGTAAGAGATTCAAAAACGGTGGGAAAAAAAAACAGGAATGTTCAAGGGGTTGTTTTGGAGAGATTATTGAATGGGAGTTGTGTTGGGTAGATTCACTCTCCAAATGGAATCCACCAATTTTATTATTATTATTATTATTATTATTATTATTATTATTATTATTATTATTATTATTATTATTATTGTTATTATTATTGTTGTTGTTAAATAAAAAGAATCAAAGTGATTTATTGGGCTTGGCCCATCTGAAGAAAAAAACAAGGATTTTGAAATCCCTAATAAAACAAAAAGGAATAGTATCGTGTCTAGTAGGAAAAAAGTGACGGCAATAGTAACAAAAGGAAAAGAGAAGAAAAATGTTTGGTTCTAGTGGTGGTAGCAGGTGTGTAGGAAACTTGCTATTTTTGATCTACAATTTTAGTATTCTATTTTTACCATAGAGTTTGTTATTTTAATTTAAATCTTATTAGTTTTATCATCTCTAAGAGTTACTTTTGAATACCTATTTTAGTGGAACGTTGTTGTTATTGTTGATTAATGTTCCCTAGTGCTACTAGAAAGACTCTGGTGTACCAATTAATTATTACAGTGGAAGTTTTTACTGGAACAGGTCCCGTGGTTTTTATTCTCTTAATTTGAGGGAAGTTTTCCACATTAAAAATTGTGTTTGTCTCATATATAATTTTCTGTCAACTATTATTGCACTGTGGAATTGTATTTTCTGTTAGGCTATTTATCTGCACATATGGGGGAAAAATATTCTACATTATTGAGATAATTATCTCTGGGTTTTTTTTTTCCAACAAAATGGTATCTAGAGCTTGGTTGATTTGATGTGTGCATTTAAATGGAGGAGTGATAGCATTTCAACAAGTGTACTGAATCGTTGCAAGTAATAATAAAACGGTAGTACCGAGTGTCGAACTCAAGGATTGTGTTTTACTATCGAATTGAATTTAATTACTAAATTGAACAAAAATTTTCCGAATTGATTAAAATAATATTTAAAATTAACAACAGTAATAAAATTGATCCTTTATAATAAGAAAGATGTCAGGGATGAGTTTCACTTCGAATCCAACCTTGGTGTCTAATTTGATCCTAATTACTGAACTCCTTTATTGAATTATTACAGAATTCTCTTTATTATTCTTGCCCTAAAGTCTTAGTGACAGAACCTTTAATTCCAAAGTAACCCCTAATTCCTTAGTGGATTTAAGATTAGAATTAAGCCTTACCGTACATGAATTCTCTTGTTTAAACTATTTCCTTTGCAACTAATTTAATTGGTTTCATGACCTGCATCTATCCCTAGACTACAAATTCGTGAATGTCTCATCTCAAGCATTCGTAAATTCCACTTCCGTTTCAAAATACAAATCGTAAAACATTTTAATGTTGATCAAGCAATAAAAAGCATTAAGCACAGAGATGAGAAAACTATTTCAATAAACTCATTCATATAACTAGAAATCAAATCAGAAAAATAAGGGTTTCATCTTGTTACACTCATCCCTAACAAATAGGGTTTAGTTACTCATGACAAAGATACAAAAGATAGGGATTAAAGAAGAATTACAAGAATAATTCATGAATGATTCTTGATAAAACTGCTCGAATGATGTTAGAAACGGTCGTCTTTGAGTTTCTCTACTGGAGCACAAGTCTCCCCACTTCCCAATAGCCAAAAAGATACCTAAAAAGTGATTAAAAAAAACGCTTTTTTATATGTCCTCTTGCGCGTCACGTGCTTCAGGCGCGCTTTGGGCGCACTTCAGGCGTGAAATGACAGTAGCATCAGCGCGAAATGCACTTCAAGCGCGCCTCGGGTGCGCTTAAAGCGCACAACATCTTCTACCTGGCGTTTAGTGCATTTTTCTCCTATTTTGAGTTCGAATTTGGTTTTGATGTCTGCATGAAAGTTGTAGCTATGGACCTTATCTTTCCTTTTCACTTGGTTTGACTCAAATTGGACATCTACAACTCCAGATATGGCTGAAATACTCCACATAGGTCATGTTGATTTCTCACCAAAATTCAGCACTGCACTAAAACAAAGAAACAACGCAAAACTACGAAAAATATCTACTTAATCAAGGAAATAAGAACATAAACATTTCATTAAATCAAAGAACTAAAATCAACAAAATATATCAAATAACTCCTTCAATTAACTAATGAATAAAAGATAAATAAGACTAAAAACAATGAAATTTATGCATATGATGAAGAGTCATCAAGGAGGAAAATAAAGGCCCGAATAAGATTAAACTCTACTCTTCTAACTACACACTTTGGAAGACTTTCTTGGAAGACATGCTATTCAGTAAAGATTTGTATGATCCTATTGAGGGTGACACTGCTAAACCCACAAATAAATCTGACGCTGACTGGAAGAAGATGAATAGAAAGGCAGTGGTGTTGATCTCACAATGGTTGGATTTGAGTGTATATCCACATGTTGAAGCTGAAATAGATGCTAAAAAAATGTGGGAGAAATTAAAAGAGTTGTATAAACAAAAGAATGTGCAAATTAAAGCATTCTTGATTCGGAAGCTGGTGAATATGAAATACAAAGATGGGGATTCAATGGCAGAGCATCTGAGTATTTTTGGGAATACAATGAATTAATTGACAACGACAAATATTAAATTAGATGATAAGTTGCAAGCATTGTTATTGTTGAGTTCTTTGCCTGATAATTGAGAAATCTTTGTTGTGACGTTGACCAATTCAGCTCCAAGCGGAAAACTGAAAATGTCAACAGTTAAAGAGAGCATGTTGAATGAAGAAGTTTGAAGAAAGGAATGTGGTTTGATTGGTTCTTCCTTAAAGTCAGAAGCACTAGTTACAGAGTCACGGGGGAAAAGTCAATCTAGAAACATCCATAGACGTGACAACTCTGAAAGTCGTAGCAAGTGAAAAAGCAAGTCGAGGACTAGAAAAGAAGTGACATGTTACCATTGTGGCAAAACAGATCATATAAAAAAAAATTGCAGGTTCCTTAAGAGAGATAAATCAAAGGAAATAAATGAAGCTAAAGAAGAAAAATGATAAAGATACAACAACAGTTGCATCTGTTAGTAATGTCTACATTCTTTGTGATGATAATTCCATAAACCTTGCATGTTAGGATTCAACTTGGATTATTGATTCGGGTGCCTTATATCATGTTGCCCTTAGACGTGATTTCTTCTCATCTTATAGTGTTGGTGATTTTGGCATGGTAAAAATGGGAGATGAAGGAGTATGTAAAATCATCGGTATGGGAGACGTTTGGGTTGAAACTGGGATTGGTTGCAAGCTTCAATTGAAGAATGTTAGACATGTTCCTAATATTCGTCTCAATTTGATTTCGGTGAAAGCCTTAGATATTGAGGGTCATCACACATACTTTGGTGGTGGTGGTATATTAAAATTACCAAAGGATCTCTAGTGGTTGCGAATGACCAATGTTCCATTTCTCTTTATAGGATGCCTACGAGGCTATGCAAGGAAGAAGTGAATGCAATTGTAGATGCCTCTTCTGATTTATGGCATATGCGCCTTGGTCACTTCAGTGGGAAAAGACTTAACATACTTGCGAATAAAAGTTTCCTTTTTGTGAAAGGTACGTTTCTAAAAACTTGCACTCATTGTTTTGCTGGAAAACAACATAGAGTTTATTTTCAAAATACTAGTCCTCAAAGGAGGCAAAATATTCTTGATTTAGTTCATACTGATGTTTGTATGATGAATAGTAAATCTCTTGGTGGTGCATCGTAATTTATTACTTTTATTGATGACCACTCTAGAAAAGTGTGGGTCTTTCCTTTGAAATCTAAAGACCAGGTACATGGAGTCTTCAAACACTTTCATGCAAGTGTTCAAAGAGAAAAGGGAAGAAAATGAAAATGTGTCCAATTAGATAACGGTGGTGAATACAGAGGTGCGTTTGAAGAGTATTGTAGAGAACATGGAATCAAGCTTGAGAAAACAGTTCCAAAGACATCTCAACGTAATGGCGTTGTAGAGAGAATGAATCGTACGATTAAAGACATAATCAAATGTATGCTCTCCCATGCAAAATTGTCGAAATCCTTTTAGGGTGAAGTAATGAAAATGGAACTGGATTTGATCAATCTTTCTCCTTCTATTCCACTTGATGGTGATGTTCCAATTAGAGTGTGGATAGGGAAAGATGTCTCTTACGTCATTTGAGAGAGTTTGCCTGCAGATATTTTGTTTACATTCCAAGAGATGAGAGGTCCAAGCTTGATAGTAAATCCAAAAAGTGTGTGTTTGTCGCTTATGGTGTTGAAGAATTTGGCTATAGATTGTGGGACCTGGTTGACAAAAAAATTATCAGAAGCCAATATGTGACATTTCTTGAAGACCGGACTATTGAAGATTTTGATAAAGCTCAGAAACAAAAACCAAATTCCAGAAGTTACTTTGATGTTGCGCCTAAGCCCCATGCAGAAACCTTTGTTCACGGGGGAGATATGCAGGTAGATGATGATCATGTTCCTTACCATGATGAACAGGTTCCAACTGAGCCACCAATTAAATTTGAGTTGAGAAGATCTACAAGAGAACGTCAACCTTCTCAAAGATATCCTCCACACGTGTATGTGATGATCTTTGATAGTGGAGAGCTAGAGTACTATCAATAAGCTATTACAAATGTTGATAAAGAAAAGTGGTTGAAGGCCATGCAAGAAGAGATGAACTCCTTGCATGAGAATCACACATTTGATTTGGTGAAGTTGCTTAAGGTAGAAAAGCACTCAAGAACAAATGGGTATTCAAGATAAAGGCAGAAGATAATAGCTCTCAACCAAGATATAAAGCAAGATTGGTTGTGAAAGGTTTCAATAAGAGAAAAGGTATTGACTTTGATGAAATTTTTTCAACTGTGGTGAAGATGTCCTCTATCCGAGTGTGCTTGGGTTAGTAACTAGTATGAACCTAGAAGTTGAACAACATGATGTGAAAACTACTTCTAACCATTGTGTGTTTGTCAAGAAATTCTCAGATGGTGAATTATTCTCTTATTATATGTGGATGACATGTTGATTGATGATCATGACGCTAAGAAGATTCAATCTCAAAAGAAATATTTGAACAAGTCTTTTGCAATGAAACACTTGGGTTCTGCAAAGAAAATAATGGGCATGAGAATTACCCGTGATAGAAAGAATAATAAATTGTGGTTGTCTCAACACAATTACATTGAGTAGGTGCTAGAGAGGTTTAACATGACCAATTGCAAACCTGTTATTTGCTACTCATTTCAAATTGAATTATGATTAATGTCTTACAAGTGAGAAAGACAAAAAAGAGACGAAAAGGTTCCTTATGCATCCACAGTTGGTAGTTTGATGTATGCTATGGTATGCACAAGGTCAGATATTGCTCATGCAGTTGGAGTTGTCAGTTGGTTTTTCTCTAATCCTAGTAAAAATCATTGGCAAGCAGCAAAATGGATTCTCATATACCTCAAAGACACTTCCAAATTGTGTTTATCGTATGAAGATGATGAACCTATGTTAGATGGCTACACAGATGAAGATATGACCGGTGATCTTGATTCTAGAAAATTTACTTCTGGTTATATGATGGAGCTATGTCATGGCAACCAAGGTTACAAAAGTGTGTTGCTTTATTCACTATTGGAACTGAGTGCATTACAACAACTGAAGTTTCCAAAGAACTCTTACAAGAGTTAGGCCTCAAGCAAAACAAATTTATGTTATTCTATGATAGTCAGAGTGCGATCTCAACAAGAATCCGACTTTTCATGAAAAGTCAAAGCATATTGAGGTGCGGTATCATTGCATACGAGATGCATTGGATATGAAATCATTTTTAATTAAAAAGATTCAAATTGATGAGAATAGTTCTGATATGGTGACGAAGGTCTTGCCTGTGTTGAAGATGATATGTTGTAGAAAGAAGGCCGACATGGTTGAGTAGTATCTTCTCATTTGAGTCGTAAGGGGGAGATTTGTTGGATAAGCTCACTCCCCAAGTGGAACCCACCAATTTTACTATTATTATTATTATTATTATTATTATTATTATTATTATTATTATTGTTATTATTATTAAAAAAACGAAGAACAAAGTGAGTTTTTGGGCTTGGTCCATGTGAAGAAAAAAAATGATTTTTGAAATCCCTAATAAAACAAAAAGGAATAGCAACGTGCCTAGTAGAAAAATAAAGTGACAACAAGCCTAGTAGAAAAATAAAGTGACAACAACAGTAACAAAAAGAGAAGAGAAAAAAAATGTTTGGTTTCGATGGTGGTAACACGTGTATACAAACTTACTTTGTTTGATCTATAATTTTATATGCTATTTCTACCAGAGTTTGTTATTTTAATATACAGTCTGATTAGTTTTGTCTTCCCCGAGAGTTACTTTGGAATACCCACTTTAGTGGAAAGTTGTTTTTATTGTCGATTAATGCTCTCTAGTGCTAATTAGAAGACTCTAGTGTACCAATTATTTATTATAGTGGAAGTTTTTACTAGACCAGGTCCCGTGGTTTTTATTCTCTCAATTTGAGGGAAATTTTCCATGTTAAAAATTGTGTTTGTCTCATATTTAATTTTCTGTCAATTATTATTTCTCTATTGAATTGTAGTTTCTGTTAGGCTATTTATCTACATAGGTGAAGGAAAAATATTCCGCATTATTGAGATAATTATCGTTGGTTTTTCCCAACAAGTTGTATTTTTCTTTCAATTAAAAAGTCTCACAATTCTACTAAAGAATCCATCAAAATCTATATATTTTTTAATTCCAAGAGACAATTTTTATGTTGTAAAAAATCTAAATTGAATACCACCAGATTTTGTTGCCCTTTTTATAAAAATCTTGGAAATCTTAATTAAATACTTCGAAAATTATTTATAATCTTTTAAAATATTAATTCAATACCAAATAAATTTTTTATGATAAAAAAGTCTTTTAAATTCTTTTAAAATCTCAATTCAATACACCCTTAAGTCTTTTCTAATGCCTTCCAAATCTCCTTCACAGTGCTGAGAAACATAAGAGTGTCAATAATTTTTGAGATTGTTGCATCCCATAACCATGCCATGATCATAGAATCCTCTTTACCTTTGGGGGATTCATCTGTTAAGTGTTCTGTCATTCATTTACCTTTCAAAAAGGGTGCACAAGTTTCAAATAGTTATTCATTCAACATGTGAATGGCTAAGAGGTTTTGCAATTCCGCTTGGGACTTTTTATTTCCCATTTCGTTCTCCATTTCAGTATTAATCACTACTCATTCTCCCGCCATGGAAAAAAAAACAAAAACAAGTTTCTAATCAAAAAAGGTGTGTGCTTCAAATTACTCACAAAAAAAGTGCTCCATATGAAAAGTAACCACAAAAAGCGGACAGAAAACCTCCGATTTACAATCTACAAAAAAATGACGGCGAATGACTGGTTAGAGGGCGACGTGTGGGTTACACGTGCAATGGTGTCACCAAAGCTGTGCAGATGTGACAATCTTCGAACCACAACGATCTTTTGGGGTTTGGCCGTTTTCTTTGAGGCGAGTCTAATACGTTGATTACGTAATTGCCCTCCACCGAGTCAACATTAAACATCTGATCTGGTCAACTCCTTGCCCCAATTTCGCGCATCAGGTCTTTTTTCAAACCCTAGCTATTTTCGCATGTTTCTATAGTAAAAAAACCTAGGGAAGATTGGAGCGCACGTTTTGTGAAGCTGGACTAATGGATTACTTGTTTTTCTCTGATCCAGTTGCAGATTTCCTCTATATATAAAGGGTTCTCCTCACGTGGAAAAGAACACTAAAAGCTCTCTGAATCTGAGGCTTTTCTCTGCTTCACCCCTTTTCTTTCTCACTTCTTCTCTTTCTTTCGAGTGGTCGTAGTACCATATTACGAGTGGCAGCCATTTGACTGCCATATAGAGGGTGTAATTCTAGAATGGTTTTCTACGGTGCAGTAGGACTTCGATATAGTGTATCTAGGTTGTTTTATCATGGGGACTTGGTGGTTGATAGTCTTCCTTGCATGATTTGGGAAGTGCCGCGAAACGTCTTAAAGAGAACAACTTATTTCGCAATTCAACCCAGTAATATTTTCGGAGGCATAAATTGATTTTTAAAAGTTTTTCGAAACCCAAAAATAACAATTTTAAGACGTTTCCTTCTGCCATGTCTACCGACGAAATTACTGGGATACGTTATTCTGCTTATCATTTCAACAAACCGTTTCGGTTTGAGGGATGTCACTTCAAACGATGGAAACAAAAGATGCTATTTTTCTTAGCAATGAAAAAGGTTGCCAACGTTCTAAAAGATGACATTCATGTTGTTCCAACAGCAATACTGCTAAACTGGTATGGGATGCTCTAAAGAAGAAATATGATAATGAGAAAGCAATGGCATGAAAAATTTGATAACTTGATTATATCAAATGAGTTTAAAGTGAATGAAAGTGACAAATGTAATACTGAGGAAGCTGGAGCCAAAATGTATGCTATTAACCGCTACCTCAAATATCAGATGACAGATGACACTAATGTTGTTGGTATTGGAGATGTGGAACTAATATTCACCTCTAGAAATACCTTAATTCTGAAGGATTCATGCACATTCCAGAAATAAGGAAGAATCTGGTTTCTGAGTTTCTTCTCAATAAGGCAGGGTTTACTCAGTCTATAGGGGCAGATTTGTAAACCATTTCTAAAAATGGTATTTTTGTTAGGAAATGGTATGCCACTGATGGCATGTTTAAATTGAATGTTGAAATAAATAAAATGTCTCCTTCTGCTTACATGTTGTGTGATTTTAATATTTGGCATGCTATACTCTATCATATGAACAAACGTGTGATTTCAAACTTAAGTAACTTAAGCTTAATTCCAAATTTATCTTTAAAGGATTTAAAAAAAAATGTGATTTTTGCGGTCAAGCTAAAATAACTTAGAGTTAACATAAATCAATAGTTAGAGAATCTGAACCTTTAGACTTAATAGACTCTGGTATATGTGAACTTAATGGGACGTTAACCATAAATGTGAAACGTTATTTCATCACTTTTATTGACGATTGTTCTGACTATACTTTTGTATATCTAATGAAAAATAAAAGTGAAACGCTCGACATGTTTAAGATCTTTGTAACTGAAATTGAAAATCAATTTAGTAAAAAGATTAAGAGGTTTCGTAGTGATAGAGGAACATAGTATGATTATAGTTTATTTAATGAGTTTTATAAAATTCAAGAAATTATACATGAAACTACTGCACATAAATTCACCTGAAATGAATGCTAAAGCTGAAAGAAAGAATATAACTCTTACTGAACTGTTTGTTGCTATTATGCTTAACTTTGGTGCTGCATCTCATTGGTGGGAGAAATTATTTTGACTGTTTGCTATGTTTTGAATAGAGTTCCTAAATCTAAAAACAAAACATCTCCTTATGAGATAATAAAGAAAAGGCAACCAAATTTGTCTTATCTTCGAACATGGGGTTGTCTGGCTTATGTCAAAATCTCCGATCCCAAGCAAATTAAACTCACTAGTAGAGCCTATGAATGTGTATTCATTGGGTATGCCGTAAACAATAAAGCGTATAGATTTTATGACCTAAACGCAAAAGTAATCATACTGTCAAATGACGTTGACTTCTATTAATATAAATTCCTTTTCAAATCGAGAAATAATGGGGGCAGCGAACCAAGTTACGTTCCTGAAACAAGAAGCACTGAAAGCAGCAAACAAGGTGAAACAAAAACTCGAAGAAGTAAGAGAGTCAGGATTTGGAGGGCCAATTTAATCATTACCTCCACCTTTGCAGGATCTACTTCAATACCTTTTCTGGTCAATTTTTGTCCCAAAATAATGCAATCTTTCACCATAAATTGACATTTCTCCAGATTAAACACTATGTGACACCCTAAACTCCAAAATAATATATATATATATATAATAATTTATACCATATTTTTGAAAAAATTTAAAGCAAAAAATAAAAACTCTTTCTAAGCAAAAATAAACTTTTATGAGTTATTAAGCATATCTCATTTCCCAAAATACAAATGGAACAATTCAAACATTTTTCCTCCTATAGAACATTGCAATTTCAATAAACTTAATTTAACTATACTTTCTTAATTTAATTCCAAAAACTTACACGTACTTATATGATAGGAATTTAACCATCGAAATAGTAGGAATTTGTTTCCAATTTTTATAACTGTTTTAATCGTTGAAATAAGAGGAAATGGAAATTTTATTTGATCAAATAGGAAATAACTCCCCTGAATTTATACAAATAACAATATCATAAGTTTTTCAAATAACAAATAACTATATCATGAACATCAAAATTGCAAACAATTTTTCTCGACACTAATTGATGAATCGACTCCCTCTCAGTTTCACCTTCTTTATTCTCTACTCTTCATTATCACGTCGGTTGCAATCTTCAGGGAACATCTCCTTGCTCTCCCCATCAGGGGCAATTTAGTAATTACCTCCACTTTTGTAGGATCTACTTCAATACATTTTCTAGACACTTTTTGTCCCAAAATAATGCAATCTTTCACCATAAACTGACATTCCTTTCAATTGAGTACTATGTGACACGCTAAACTCCAAAATAACATATATATATATATATATATATATATATATATATATATATATATATATATATATATATATATATATATATATATATATAATAATTTATACCATATATATATAATAATCAATACGGAATGATTTTTTTATGATAAAAAGTCTTTTAAATTCTTTTTAAATCTCAATTCAATACACCCTTGAGTGTCTTCCAAATCTCCTTCAAAGTGCTGTGAAACATGAGAGTGTCACTAATTTTTGAGATCATAGAATCCTCTTTACCTTTGGGGGTTCATGGGTTAAGTGTTCAAGCATTCCTTTACCTTTCAAAAAAGGATGCACAAGTTGAGACCACTTCAAATAGTTATTCATACAACATGTGAACGGCTGACAGATTTTGCAATTCGGCTTGGGATTTTTTTTCCCCATTTCATTCTCCATTTCAGTATTAATCACTACTCATTCTTCCGCTATGGATGAAAAACAAAAACAACAAGTTTCTAATTGAAAAAGGTGTGTGCTTCAAATTAACCACGAAAAAGTGCTCCGATATGAAAATTACCCATGACAACAACCTTTTGGGGTTTGGCCGCTTTCTTCGAGGCGAGTCTGACGGTATAGTTGTGGTGCGATATAATCAGTGTACGACGGTCAACAATCGCCAACAGTGGTGAGAGAAGTCAACAAAAACAACAAACAAACTTTAGGGATCACAAACAGACTACAATGAAGGCAGGGTCACGGTGGCTAAAGTTTACTGCAATAAAGACGGCTAGTGTTTACGCGGAAACGAGCCTTAAACCAAATATAAATAATCAAACATATATATTTGATATGTTTGATGGTGTAAAGGATATGATATACTGTAGTATTGAAATATGATGCAAATACAGAAGACAATATATCTGCCCATATGGCCCCATCCGTCACTTGAGGCTACATTTTATTAAAAATTGATACTTCTTTCAATCTAATGTTCAAGTTTTAAATTTTAAACACTTGATTGAATAATTGATAACACTATAACAGAGACATATAGAATACATACAATATACAATTGATTCTTAAAGAGCAAGTGTTACAGGAAAATTGAAATAAACAACTAGACATGTGAATGGACGACCAGAGGTGTCATATGGAGCAGCAGCAGAGCTAGAAACAACTGAATAAAATCTGTTCTAGAAATACATGTATACAAGCACACATAAATATCAAATATGACGTGGATACCGATATCGATATCAATAATAATTTTAAAAAATTAATTAATAAAATATAATTAATGTGTCAGTATTGTGTCACTGTTGGACACCGACACGTGTCGGATAATGGGACACGTCTTCCTAAGGTTGGACTATGCAAACAATCCAATAACACGGACCCCCAATTGGTGAGGGATCCAAATATTTTTAATTTTTTATAATATAATAAAATTAGAGTGATTTTAGATTAAATATATTTTTAATTACTATAAAAATTACGACATTTTAAATTTTATCATGAAATTTTTTTATTCACTTATAGTCTCTATTATGATTTAATAGAAATTAAAAATATCATTTTTTTATTAAAAAAAAAAATTAAAATAGAGACCCCAAAGCAAATAAAAAATACAGCATTTAAATGAGTTGATTGGGTGTATTATTATTATTACTATAAAGATAAAGATAGTTGGCTTAAAACCAGAATTTTCTTTTCATTCTTCAAAACCAGTTGTTTATTTCTTGTTCTTTTCCATCCCATCTGTTCTATTTTATTAAGGCAATAATAGCTAGCGTCACTTTTATGCAATTCTTTTATCATAATTTCTGCAAGCAACAATACAGACCAATTGTAATGCTGCAAAACAAACGCACCTATCACTTATATACAATAAGAGTAAAGACAAGCGGGCTATTGAGTCTCTGTTAAAAAATATTAAAATTAGTCTGAGACATATCAACTGATTTTTTACATTTTACATATCAACTGATTTTTTACATTTTACATGTATGCAATTTATAACACTTTGAAAGAAAAATATCAGTCAAATTAAATTTGAGTTCTTACTCTAATAATTAACTGCAAAAGCAAATTTTCTACAGTAAATTTGACGGTTAATTATTATGTTATTCATTTCAAATGATTGATATTCAAAAAGTAGGCAACAATACTACTATACATATAAATTAGTTTTGAAATAACATGGTATGCTATGCTATGCATATAGAATTCGGTGTTACATCGGTGAGATTCAGAAAAAGAAAGGAAATCAGTAAGTAATCAGAGTTATATCTCAGGAATTTAACCACTTGGATAGTAGGAATTTAACCATAGAAATAGTAGGAATTTGTTTCCAATTTGTATAACTGATTAATCATTGAAATAAAAAAGAAACGGAAATTTTATTTGATAAAATAGGAAATAACTCCCTTGAATACAAATAACTATATCATGAACATCAAAATTGTAAACAATTCTTCTCGACACTAATTGATGAATCGATTCCCTCTCAGTTTCATCTGTATTCTCTACTCTTCATTATCACGTCGGTTGCAATCTTCATGATGTGTTTGAAAGATCTTCTTATCTTTAGGAATCTTGAATCTGACCACTAATGACTTGTTTTTATTGTTATTATCTTTCGCTGTCGTCACTAGTTTCTTGTTCATTTGATTATCGATATCGGTTGAAAGTTTGAACCTTTCAGGATCAGCGCGAGACATTTCACAGAGTATGTGAGCGAGATTAATAGCTTCATAATCAATTATACTTTTACAGCATCGTTTCTTCGTTTCACAGGATCTTGGCGGCGAATAATTGGATAAGTCAACAGCTGATAGTAATTGTTGATCATCATTACTCTGTTTCTTCAACGATGAGTGGTGCCCCTTTGGATTCCTATTAGAGTGCAATCTCATGTGTCCATATAAAGCTTTGTTTGATGGAAAAACCTTATCACAAAAAAGACATACATGTTTCTGTTTAACATCATCATTAATATCATAATTGTTACCACCGCCGTGTTTGTTGATTGGAGGTTGAACGAGCTTAGAGCGGTGCAATGTTTTGTGACCACCGAGAGCTTTTCCGGAGCTGAATGTTTTGTCACACAAATTACATTTGTGCAGCATACTTGAACTATTTGTTTTCTCATTATCAACATGGGAATGATAAGTAGAAGAAGGTGAAGGATTCTTCTTCCTCATGTTCTCAGTGAAATGAAATGGAAGAAATATTCAAAGCAAAAACAAAACTGGAGTTTAAGTGAATTCAACGCGAGGGCGAGGGAGTGAAAAGTGAAAACAATAATAACAATAAGAGGAGAAAGAGTAGGATACAGTTATCTCTGTTTTTTAAAACTTCTTTCTTATCTTTTTTTAAAACAAAAATTGTTTGTTTCCGTTCAACTCGGTTGGCTTCGTGAACGAGAACGCTGATCACCTCACGCGGGAAGATGAACATTTAAAGGGCTGAAAGGTAGCGACGGGATGTAGATCTTGATTTAGGAGGTAGCGTACTGTAGTTATAATGCCGGTTGAGGCTTCTAATATCTCAACATGTAGGGCTGTAGGATAAGCACATGATAGGATAAGTAACATGATAGAAACAACATAGAATATGAGCAGGATAAAGAGTTATCATTAACAAACTTTATAAGATTAGTTTATCCTATTCAGTGTTTGATACACAACAGATATGATTTATATTTTGATAAAATGACAAATTTGTCCTTATAATCTATTTAATTTTTTTTTCAAAATAACATTCATATAATTTTTTATCAATAAATAAAAATGCTAAAAAATGTAAATAATTTATGAAGTAATTTTATATCCATCACAATTGAAGAATGACTCACTATCATAAAAATTGTGATTTCTCTATCTATCACAATTGAATAATGACTCACTATCAAAAATTGTGATTTCTCTATGTATCACAATGAAGAATGACTTACTATCATAACATCATCTCGATTGATCAAACTCTCTAAAAATTCTCTACTTAATCCTCTCTATCCATTAGTAGATTTACAATGAATCTCAAGTCATGAGGTCAAAGGTGGAAAGATTTTGACTATTAACCGAATAAAAGTTTTCTAAAAAAAATTGAAAATTTTCATTACTCTTATCATCATTCATAATGAATATTTTTGTAATGTCTAATTTTATTGATTTTTTATTTTTATCTAGGATTGTGTTACATTTTTTTAACTATAACCATTAAACGTTAAAGTTAATTAAATTTTTTTGGTTAAACTATATCAATTTATATTTTTTTTTAAGATAAGTTTTTAATTTAGTATTTTTCTTTTTTTATCTATTTATATTTAAATATTTCTAAGATAATTTGACTAGGTAATTAAATAGTAAAAAG
>JBBPBP010000001.1:31031416-31044880 GCA_037974735.1 Cicer chorassanicum
ATTTTTTTCCTACATTATCTATAATGCGGTTATTACTTCAGAAGTCTCTTCTATAAAAAAAATTAAAATAACTATCGTTAACGCATAATAGATTATAAATTTAATAGTTAAAAAATGTAAAATAATGATCTGTAAGAGCAAAAAATGAAACACATTTTTTTTTACTTTGTTATTTTTCGTTATAATTGTCTTACATTTTAATACTTAAAAATTAACCGGTAAAAAATATAGTAAAAAAAAAAAAATGTCACTAATTTTAACGTTTAACATGCAAAAATAACAAAGTAAATAGTTCAAGACATATTTTATTGGGTCTTTTTGTTGGGGGATGTTGCAAATCTTGAATAAGAAAAGGATAAAATTGATGATGATGGAGATTGCACATCTAAAATCCAAAGCGTGGGTATCACACTAAGCTTTAGATTCGATTCACCTCCACCAATCTATAAATATTGGATGCAAACAGGTTAACTGGCGAATCCCCTTCAAGATACTTTCGAATCCTTTAAGTGAATTGCACATTCACATCAAGTCTATCGATCAAAATAGTTTACAGAATAAAGTTTCTTCATTTACTCTCGTGCACTAGAGAAAAGAAGAAATGACTCAGATATACAGAAATTTGATTCATCCAACATGAAAATTGTCTTGTTCTTTCTGTCTTTAATGTATCTCTATATACAGAGATACTCGTACCAATTGGCGAAAGAAAACAACTTTTGAAAAAGATTGTAACATTTGGTAACTTAAAAGATGCGTCGGTTTGAATTAAACCCAAACATTGCAACCACTTGACCAAGTGATAAATTAAGTTATTTAATTTTGCTACATTAATATAGCTATTAGAGAATTCCAAATATATTTTGGAAATTTCCCTTACAATCCCTTACCATTTTCAAAATATATCTAAGTGTGTTATTCCAGAAATCTCATGGTTTCAGATAAAGGTATCTTACGATTTGAACCATTACTTAGTAAAATATATTTTCACTCATCCCCGAATAGATTGGTAGACAAGCTTTGAAGCATTCATTGGAATAAGTGTGCATAACTCACATATGAAATCTCAGTACCATTGATCGAATTATAAAAATAACACATTTGATAAGTCCTTGTGTGTCTCATATCCTTTTTGTGAGAATTTAAGAGTCAAGCTCTTAAACTCAATGAAGTTGCCCACTTCATTCTCGTATAGGTGGACTATATCAAAAATGCACCCATAATTATACATTCTAGCAAATATATGTTATATGTTCATTTAGAGGAGACCTCATCCTACCATTTTTATTTTATGGTCAAAGTACTTTTACCCTTTGGCCTGTATCTATTGTCAAGTCCTGCAATCACTCTAATAGTGTACTTTCATCATTGAACTCAAGACTTGATGCAACTCAAGTGTGAGTTGATCGTTTCCACCATTGGTGATTATTTAGATATGAGCTTGTATCACATCCCCAATGAAGTCTTCGACACCATGTCCTTTCTCAGACCTTTCGTCAAAGGATCTGCAAGATTCTTCTTAGTTCTTACAAACACTATGGATATCACTTCATTAAATCCTTTACATAGCTATGTCTTAAACTAATATGTATTGTGTTTCTATTTTATACTTGGCTATATGCTTTTGATAGTGTGTATTGACTATCACAATGTATGGATACTGATGCCATTTCTTAGTCATTCAGCCTCTTTACTACGTGCAGCTAGAACAATAAATTATGCAGCCATGGTGGTGTCTGCAATGCAAATTTGTTTCTTTGAACCCTAAGAAACTGCACATCCACCAAGGTTGAAGATTCATCCACTTGTGGAAGCATGATCCTCAATAAGATTTATCCAACTGGCAATTGTATATCCTTTCAAAACTAAAGGATATCCACTATAGATTAAACTATAATTAATTGTTCCTTTCAAATATTTTAATACTTTATTAATAGCTTGTCAATGTTCTTTACTTGGATTGCTTGTTTACCGACTTAATCTTCCAACAACATATGTTATATTAGGTGTATTACAAGCAATGACTTACATCAAACATCTAATTACCTTTTATATTTTTGATAGTGTTGACCCATTATCATCAAACCATGACACTTTTTTTATTTAATCTCTTCACATTATATCACATACAATTAATAAACATTTCAATTATCATATACACAAACTTTTATGTTATTCTATCTTTTACTATATTTAATAAGCATCTCAACTTAAAATTTTAATTCTCTTTTCAATATATCCAATTTCAAGATATAATACATTGAATGCATTAAATATATATTGCCACAAGCAAACAAAACACGATCATAATTTCTTTTCCAAAATCAAATATTATAAGGTGGGTCCAAACATGTTAGCCATCTACTCCTTAACATATAAGAATTTATTTCATTTCTGTTAAATAAACCATTTCTTCATAGTTATATTATAACTGATACATGCATCATGAATTATATTTGTTAATTCAAGTTTCATATTTAAATATGTTCTATGGTAATCCAAATAAGTATCACAATAGAAAATAAATAATGAATAAAATCATTAAGGTTTTCTTTCAGTTTCTTCCACAAACATTTGTCAACTTAAAAATTAACTTGTAAAAAATATAGTAAAAAAAAAATGTCATTAATTTTAATGTTTAACATGCAAAAATAACAAAGTAAATAGTTCGAGACATATTTTGTTGGATCTTTTGTTGGGGGTATGTTGCAAATCTTGAATAAGAAAAGGATGAAATTGATGATGATGATGATGATGATGGAGATAACACGTATAAATTCCAAAGCGTGGGTATCACATTAAACTTTAGGTTCGATTTACCTCCACTAATCTAAATATATTGGATGCAAACGGGTTAACCAGCGAATCCCCTTCAGGATATTTTGAAATCCTTGAAGTGAATTGCACATTCACGTCAAGACTATCGATCAATGATAGTTTACAAAATAAAGTTCCTTCATTTACTTTCGTGCACTAGAGAAAAGAAGAAATGACTCATAAATAATTTTGACAGAATCTTGACTAATGTAACATGAATATTATCTTGTTCTTTCTGTCTCTAAAGTATCTCTATCTATAGAGATACTCATATCAATTGGAGAAAGAAAACAATTCTTGAGAAAGATTGTAACCTTTGGTAACTAAAAAGATGCATCAGTTTGAATTAAACCCAAACATTGCAACCACTTGACCAAGTGATAAAATAAGTTATTTAATTTTTCTACATTAATATAGCTATTAGAGAATTCCAAATATATTTTGAAAATTTCCTTTACAATTCCCCACCATTTTGAAAATATATCTAAGTGCATTATTCCGAAAATCTCATGGTTTCAGATAAAGGTATCTTACGATTTGAACCATTACTTAGTAAATTATGTTTTCACTCATCCCCGAATAGATTGGTAGACAAGCTTTGAACCATTCATTGGAACAAGTGTGCATAACTAGGTACCATTGATCGAATTATAAAAATGACACATTTGATAAGTGCTTGTGTGTCTCATATCCTTTTCGTGAGAATTTAAGAGTCAAGCTCTGGAACTCTATGAAGCTGTCCACTTCATTCTCGTATAGGTGGACTATTTCAGAAATGCACCCATAATTATACATACCAACAAATATATGCTATATGTCCATTAAGAGGAGACCTCATCCTACCATTTTGGGATGTATCTATTGTCAATTACTGCAATCACTCTAATAGTGTACTTTCGTCGTTGAACTCAAGACTTGATGCTACTCAAGTGTGAGTTGATCGTTTCCACCATTGGTGATTATTTAGATATGAGCTTGTATCACATCCCTAATGAAGTCTTAAACACCATGTGCTTTGTTCGACCTTTCGTCAAAGGATCTGCAAGATTCTTTTTAGTTCTTACAAACACTATGGATATCACTCCATTAAATCCTTTACATAGCTATGTCTTAAACCAATATGTATTGAGTTTCTATTATATACTTTGTTGTATGCTTTTGATTGTGTGTATTGACTATCACAATGTATGGATACTGATGCCATTTACTTTGGCCAAATTGGTAGCTAATACAACAAATTTCTTAACCATTCAACCTCCTTACTACCTACAGCTAGAACAACAAATTATGCAACCATGGTAGTGTCTGCAATGCAAGTTTGTTTCTTTGAACCCCAAGAAACTGCACATCCACCAAGGTTGAAGATCCATCCACTTGTGGAAGTATGATCCTCAACATGATTTACTCAACCGACAACTGTATATCCTTTCAAATAATTATATTATTTGATATCCAATTCAAAGCAACATTCAAGCATATAACAAATAGATACATTTATAATGATTAAGTAATTTATTTTTCAAAATTACTTTCACAATAATCGTTCTAAACACTTATATAAAGGAAACGTTGCCTTGTATCACCAAATATTTCATGCAGTGCATTTTTACCTCATGATCCGTACGTGTGTTGGAAAAATTAAACACGCCTTTTCATTTTTTTTTATGTTTCAAACTTTAAATAATACATTATTTAAAAGAAATTCAAAACTAATATTCTTGGGTTTTAAATTTGCTAATCTAGAGATTAAAACAGTAGATATAGCCACTAGGCGAAATGTGTTTATTCATCACTATTGTCATTAGTTAACCATTAAATCATTGTATTTTTCCAATTATATACCTTCTAAACGTATATTTTAAAAAACGCTTGATTCACATATAAAAGTTTTAATCTTCAAATATAACTATCTACCATTCTCAAATCATTCAAAAATATAGTATTAAATTTATCCATGTTATAGGAAAACTTAAAAATAACAATCATGCATCAAAATAAACTTAAATGCAAATAACATAAACTATCATAATCACATGGAATGAAAATCCAAACTTATATCATGTTTGCATATATTTGAAACACATGTATATAATTGTGTACCTTTCACCATGGTTATACATGAGTATTTTTCTTCTACAAAGTTGCAAGCTCATAAATAAAATCATAAATCGAACCTAAAGATTGTTGGATCGTTTGTTGGGGGTATGTTGCAAATCTTGAACAAGAAGAAGATGAAATGGATAATAATGAAGGTTGCACAAATAAATTCCAAAGCGTGTGTATCACACTAAGCTTTAGGTTCGATTCGCCCCCACCAATCTATATATATTGGATGCAAACGGGTTAACCGGCGAATCCCCTTCAGGATACTTTGAAATCCTTGAAGTGAATTGCACATTCACATCAAGCCTATCGATCAATGATAGTTTATAAAATAAAGTTCCTTCATTTACTCTCGTGCACTAGAGAAAAGAAGAAATGACTCATAAATAATTTTGACATAATCTTGACTCATGTAATATGAATTTTGTCTTGTTCTTTCTGTCTCTAAAGTATCTCTATTTATAGAGATACCCATATTAATTAGTGAAAGAAAACAACTCTTGAACCCAAACATTGCAACCACTTGACCAAGTGATACATTAAGTTATTTAATTTTGCTACATTAATATAGCTAATAGAGAATTCCAAATATATTTTGGAAATTCTCCCTCACTTATTTGTTTGTATTTCGTGACAAATGAATATTTGTAATATTTAATTTTTTTTGACTTATTATTTTTACCTATGATTGTCTAACAATTTTTTAACTATAATCATTAAACGTTAAAATTAATTAAAAAAATTTCGTTATACTATATCAATTTACATCTTATTTATCAATAGTTCTCCATTTATGAATTACAAATTTTTTTATCCATGTGAAGCATATAGCTCATCTCAAACATATCCAACCTTCAATCAAAATGTCTTTTAATAATAATTGTCTTCACAAAATCACATATATGTAAATAGTATACTTCATTTTAATCCTCAATAACATATAACATATTCAAAGAATTGCAATACATCCTCTGAAGACATCAAATCAAAGCACGAAATAAATTTCAGGATTTAACCTTGTATTTCATAAATTTTCAAGTTTTTTAAAGAAAAATAAACTCCATTTATATGTTCAAATAATGATAAAACAATTAAATAGACCATAAATTAAGACATGCTTCATCCATATTTTGAAATCAACACTAGTGATTTATTAAGTCAAAAACATGTTATTGATACTGTAAGATCAGATATGCACCTAAGAAAGGGGGGTGAATTAGGTGTTTAAGAGTATTTCTTGTTTTCAGCGAGTTAGCAATTGATTTTTGCGTTCAATGTTGATAGATGAAGAAATAAATAACAGTAAGTAAATGAACACTGCAGAATTATCCTGGTTCCCCTTATACCCAAGGGTACATCCAGTCCTCTTGCACACCACAAGAGATTTCTCCACTATTGTTAGAATATGTACAAGTCCCACCCTAGGATCTGTGCTACAAACTTCTAACAAAACCTCTAAGATAGCACCCCACTATCTTAGATAAATCTACTTAAAGAAAGTACTACTTTCTTTTTACAAATAATGTGATTTGATAAGGATGTAGGAATATGAAAGAGATGTATAATAATAACAATCCAATATTGCTTCAAGTACTTTGAGAACCTTTGTCAAGGATATGAAAATGAAATGCAAGTACTTGAATTATGAAAATTGACTTTGAGAAAAATAGAAAAGTTGTTCAAAGTCGTTCAAGGTTTGGCCATTGGATTGTCCACTTTGAATCTGAAGTTATGACATATTTATAGTCCATAAACATCTCTTCAGATTCGTGGCCTTTGATCCAAGAGGTTTGAGGAAAAATTGCAATGTTTTAAATTGAATTCAGAACTGAAACATTGCATTTCTTCCAGTTGTATTCGACTACAAGATATCTGTATTCGAATACAACTTGCTGCAACGTTAAAAATTATTCAAATTTTTCACTGTGTAGTCGAATACAGATGAGATGACCAACTCTCTGACTTAGCCATATTTTATCTTGTATTTGGCTACAAGTTATCTGTATTCGAATACAACTTGCTGCAACGTTAAAAATTATTCAAATTTTTCACTGTGTAGTCGAATACAGATGAGATGGCCAACTCTCTGACTTAGCAATTTTTCATCAGTATTCGAATACACTTAGGTTGTATTCGAATACACCTTTGTATTTTGTCAAAAATATTAATCGAACACTTTGTAAATATATTTTTGACTTTTGAAAATGCTTTTTATGCATATGTAAAGATGAAAGGTTCTCATGTACTTGATCTTGTGATTGTATCATTTACCTTTACATTTAAACATTTAATATGTTTGAAGTCTAAAGCTAATCAATGAGATATGTTCAACTTCTTCTTTTTGAGCTAGTTGTCTTGATCATCATCGTCATCGTTGGTCTTTTGTCTTCATCAAAAACATGTATTTTACATTCTCCCCCTTTTTGATTATGACAAAACTTTTGTTGTTTGGAGAGACTGTATCATCGGAAAATTACTCCCCCGTAATTTATGCGTACTCCCCCGTTGAACTTGAATTTTTGTGATCATTTTGGAAAAGACCTACAAACAGTTTTAAAAACAACAAAATACCAAACTTTTCTCCCCCTTTTGACATGATCAAAAAGAAGGAAAATATCGACAATATATAAAGTAGAATCCAAGTAATTTTAAGATATAAAAGAGAATATTTGAATATCAAATAATACCCAAAATCATGATCAAGTATTATAACAAAAACATATTGAAAAAGAAAATTAACTAAAGCATCATAAGAACTTGTTAAACAAGTTTCATCAAAACTATTCCTAGTATACGAACTACATTTTCAAGTTTTTGTTTAAAAAATTTTTTTTTCATAGATAATACAACATGTAAGGCACATATTCATATATTAATAAAAGATATAAAAGAATTAATTCTAGAAACTTATCAAGAGAAAAAATTTTAAATTTTGAAGAGTGATGACAAAGTACCTTTCTTTATCCAAACGTAATGCCCTTTTGGAACACTAATGTTTCTCACATGACAGGCATTAGGTGTGTGACCATGAATTCCACAATATGAGCAAGTAGGAATTTTACTAGTATATGTATGAAGTTTATTTTTAGTAATTCTCTCCTTATAAGAATGACCTTTTTGTAAATTTGTAATATTTCCTTGATTTGTTTGAGTACTTGATTTGACAAAAATGGTCTTATTGGTGCTTGGTTTGTCAAATTTAGAAAATCCAAGACCACTTTTATCGTTTGAATATCTTTGCATGTTTAGAACTTTTTCCAATCCTATATGTCCTTTTTCATATCTTTCAATCACTCTATTTAATTGAACAATTTTAAATGAAAGGGAATCACATTTGTTGCATGTAAAATTCTGCTTTGATTTTTCAGCATCTTTTTCCATAATATCAATTTTTTCTTTAAGACATGAAATTTCTTTCTTTTGTGTTGATACTTGTTTAAGCAGATTTTTACATTCAACAAGAAGTTCCTTTATTGCATTTTGTGTTTCATTATATTCTATGACTAATTCATGATTATAATGAGGAGTGTTTAAGTTACTAACCTCTTCGTCATCTGAATGATGTGAAGCCATTAGTGCAACATTAGCACATTCATCACTTTCAGTTTCTGATGATGAACTTATATCGTTATCTTCCCATGCTATATATGCTTTCTTGAAGTCTTTTCTTTTACCAGCATTCTTCTTGATAAGATTTGGGCAATCTGCTTTGATATGTCCTTGTTTCCCGCATTCGAAACAAGTGAAGTTTTGGCTTGAAGTAGAATTATCCTTTTTCTTGAAACTTTCCTTTTTGAAAGTTCTATCATTCTTAAGAAACTTGCCAAATTTCCTAACAAGGGAAGTAATGTTTTCGTCTTCATCAGAACTTTCATCTGTGGTTTGTTCCTTTGATTCGGTCTTTAGAGCAACATTTTTGGTCTTCTTTATTAGACTTTCATTTTGCTCCAACCTTCCAAGTTCAATTTCATGTTCTTGGAGTTTTCCAAATAATGTAGAAAGTGACATCTTGGATAAGCTTTTCTTTTCTGATATTGCTGTCACCTTTGGTTGCCATGCCCTTGTTAGTGATCTTAATACTTTAAGATTTAGTTCATCGTTGGTGAAAATCTTTCCAAGGGCTGTCAAGTGATTTGTTAAGTGGGAGAATCTTTTCTGCATGTCTAATATAGATTCTCCGGGCTGCATACGAAATAATTCATATTCTTGAGAAAGTGCATTTAGTTTAGATCTTTTTACCTCTACGGTGCCTTCATGGGTTACTTCCAATGTATCCCATATCTCTTTGGCTGTTTTACAGTGAGATATGCGGAAAAATTCATCCATACCTAGTGTTGATTGTAGAATGTTTTTAGCCTTTTTATCAAACAGCACTTTTCTTTTATCGTCATCGGTCCAAGAATTCTTTATCTTAATTTCTTCTTTGTTGTTGATGAGTGTTGTTGGAATGTAAGGACCATTTTCAACAGCATCCCATATATCGTCTCCTTGTGCTTCAAGATACGCTTGCATACGTATCTTCCAAAAATCATAATGCTCGCCAACGAAGCATGGTGGTCTGTTACTGCTGCCACTATCTCTGAAAACATGTTGTGCGGAAGCCATAAGTTATTGATCAAGGAGTAAGTTACCTTGAACCTGCTCTGATACCAATTGTAAGATCAGATATGCACCTAAGAAAGGGGGTGAATTAGGTGTTTAAGAGTATTTCTTGTTTTCAGCGAGTTAGCAATTGATTTTTGCGTTCAATGTTGATAGATGAAGAAATAAATAACAGTAAGTAAATGAACACTGCAGAATTATCCTGGTTCCCCTTATACCCAAGGGTACATCCAGTCCTCTTGCACACCACAAGAGATTTCTCCACTATTGTTAGAATATGTACAAGTCCCACCCTAGGATTTGTGCTACAAACTTCTAACAAAACCTCTAAGATAGCACCCCACTATCTTAGATAAATCTACTTAAAGAAAGTACTACTTTCTTTTTACAAATAATGTGATTTGATAAGGATGTAGGAATATGAAAGAGAGGTATAATAATAACAATCCAATATTGCTTCAAGTACTTTGAGAACCTTTGTCAAGGATATGAAAATGAAATGCAAGTACTTGAATTATGAAAATTGACTTTGAGAAAAATAGAAAAGTTGTTCAAAGTCGTTCAAGGTTTGGCCATTGGATTGTCCACTTTGAATCTGAAGTTATGACATATTTATAGTCCATAAACATCTCTTCAGATTCGTGGCCTTTGATCCAAGAGGTTTGAGGAAAAATTGCAATGTTTTAAATTGAATTCAGAACTGAAACATTGCATTTCTTCCAGTTGTATTCGACTACAAGATATCTGTATTCGAATACAACTTGCTGCAACGTTAAAAATTATTCAAATTTTTCATTGTGTAGTCGAATACAGATGAGATGACCAACTCTCTGACTTAGCCATATTTTATCTTGTATTCGACTACAAGTTATCTGTATTCGAATACAACTTGCTGCAACGTTAAAAATTATTCAAATTTTTCACTGTGTAGTCGAATACAGATGAGATGGCCAACTCTCTGACTTAGCAATTTTTCATCTGTATTCGAATACACTTAGGTTGTATTCGAATACACCTTTGTATTTTGTCAAAAATATTAATCGAACACTTTGTAAATATATTTTTGACTTTTGAAAATGCTTTTTATGCATATGTAAAGATGAAAGGTTCTCATGTACTTGATCTTGTGATTGTATCATTTACCTTTACATTTAAACATTTAATATGTTTGAAGTCTAAAGCTAATCAATGAGATATGTTGGACTTCTTCTTTTTGAGCTTGTTGTCTTGATCATCATCGTCATCGTTGGTCTTTTGTCTTCATCAAAAACATGTATTTTACAGATACACAAATATTTTACTATTTTAGATTCAATAGATAAATCGTGTCTTTTGCATGTATTTTAACTAACACATGAAGGGCAAATTTGAAACAAATAAAATATTTAAATTTATGAATTTCATGTCAGATGAAGATTTTATGAGTTATTTTGGCAATGAATTAATGAAATTGAGTCCAACACTATTCATGCATGCATTTGTCAATTTTGTGTTATGTGACAGAGATTTTTGACATACATGAAGTTAAATTTTTTGATGTGAATTTTGTTGGCAATGATTGAAAGAATGGATGTGTTATGTAGAAGTAATAGTACCACTCTAAACAAACAAACATAAGTAATAACACCGAGAAAAAAATACTAAAGATAGTGGGTGAATAGTAAGTTAGTGGGATGGTTAAGTTTTATATATAAAAATAATAAAAATAAATTAATGAGGTTATAAATAGAAGAAAGTGTAAAAAGTTATAACCTATAAACTCAAATGCTAACTGAAATAGGTCTCATAATAAGCTACAAGCTTGTGAGAAAAACTTGTTTACCAAACACATCTCATATAATCCAACAAGCTTATAAGCTTATAGGAAATATAACACTCAAATTTTAGTTTAATAGAAAAGAGAAACAAAACAAATAACAAAAATGAACTACACATAAACTTCATAATTGAATTTTTCAATTTGAGCAAGAATCCTTCTTAAATGTGAATGCTAAATCAAGAATTTTCTACACTATGCCAACTAAGTAAGATTAATTCTCAGAGTTTGTGTGGTTAATCTTGTTGCTTATAAGCATTCAATGTCTTGAGACTTTATTCAGTCAATCCATTTAATCATTATCATTCATAAATTTTAATCCTTATTTTTGAACACATAGGTTTATTTTTTTCAAGTGTTAGGGACATTTTTGATTAATTTAATTAGACAACTCAACTTCTTTTATTCATGTCATTCTTTAATTTTGATATAATTTCACCATTAACTTGACTATTAGTGCAAGTAATCTCAAAGCTACTTAGTGAAACACTTTTTATTTTTATCTGATAACTTTTCACCTTTGACTTGACTATTAGTGCAAGCTACTCAGTAAAATAACACTTCACCTAACCTTTCACCTAACTGCAAGTGTGAGTAATCCTCAAACTAATCACTAAGATGGTAATTTATTTTATTTTTAATTCATTAAACTAAGCAATCAATTACTTCGTTTTTTTGTCCCTTAGCTCATGAAGTTTTTATTACTCAATTGTCCTATGTTAAAGATTTACTTTACTTCAAATTAGGCTAAACTGTTTAAATTTTGGTCCATCTCAAAACACTTAAACTTATCCACAATAAGAATTTATTATGTCAAAACTAAGGAACATCTTTATTCTTGCAAACATAGTTTCAAAGTTTCAATCTAGCCTTAACAACATGCACATCATTAAGGCTTTCTCAAAAATAAAAAACAACAACGTCTATCAATCTTTCAATAAATAAATTAAAAGGAAATAGAAATAAAAGAATAGAAATAATGTGTGTGGGGAGATACATTTAAGAAAGAAGAAAGAAGAAAGAAGAAAGAAGAAAGAAGAAAGAAGAAAGAAGAAAGAAGAAAGAAAGAAAGAAAGAAAGAAAGAAAGAAAGAAAGAAAGAAAGAAAGAAATAAATAAATAAAGAGAGGGGGCATGAAAGAAGAGGAAAAATGAATAAGAAAGAAAAGAAAGAAGAAAAAGAAGAGAGAAAACACCACCCTCCATTGCATGTTCTACCTCCAAGCTTACTCAAACCATGCATTTACCATATATTTTTCTTACAACAATATTGAGTACAAATAATGAGGAGAAGATAGAAAGAAAGAGGATTCAGTTTCACTCTTGAAGAAACAAAATGAAGATCAAAGATGAAGCCAAGTTAAGGTTATTGTCAATGAATGGGATTAAAGCTCAACCTTAGGAAAAGACACAACTCTCCCACATCTACAAGTTAAGGTAACATGGAAAATCCTCTTAAAACATCTTTTAGGTGTGCTTAAACATCTTGATTGCATGTTGCTAATATATGTTTGTGAGTTGCATGTTTGAGTATTGAGATAATTCGATTTGATTTCGTATCATTGATTATTAATAATGCATGTTATGTGTTTGTATTAATTACTATGACTAGTTGTTGTCTTATTTTGATTATTAAGTGTTGTGGTTGAGTTTGTGATGAGATGATAATTGTTTAGCATTGGTATTTAATTGGTTTTATACTGAATTTTGCATGTATTTTACTTATTTCAACATATGAACTTAAAAATATAAAGTTTGAAAAGAAAATAGTACAATATTGTGTCTGAATCCGTATATGTATACCTTCAGTATTTTGTTCATAACCTTCTTCATTTAATGTTTTGAGTTGATTCATGTCCCATTAAAAACTACACTTAATTACCTTCGAAATAGGCACTTATTTCACTAATTTTTATTGAGAATTGATAGAGACAATTGAGTTACAAGTTGGAAAGCAATATGTTGTTCTGTGTTTGTATCTGTATAACTTATTTTATTAAACTGTATTAATTGAATGTCTATTATGCAAAATAAAAAATTATAATTACAATCTAGACATGTTAAACTATTCAAAATGTTATCCTTTATTCAAATCAGACATTGTTTGATATTTACATTAAATTGCCA
>JBBPBP010000001.1:31065212-31085211 GCA_037974735.1 Cicer chorassanicum
TATTCTATTTTTTATCGGAAGAAAATATTCTATAATGATTGAATGTTTAAAATAAAACAAAATGAATACAAACAATCACTCATCTTTTTTTAATAATATTTTTAGAGTCAAAATCACTTATTTTATTTAAATCTTTTTAATTGTGTATACAAACACTAACTCATCTCTTTTTAATCATATTATTTAGAATGAAAATCACTCATTTTATTATAAACTTTTCAATTCTTTCTATTCCATTAATTCTTTTGTTATACAACCACTATCCTTATAAACTAAGAAATTTACAAATTTGACACCTTTTTTCCAATCAAATTGCTACATTTATACACCATAAATATTACCTTTAAACTTTTTAATAAATTTATACGGAAAGAATATTTACAAATTACACCCGCGCAACGTGGGGGTTATATTCTAGTTATAAAATTTACTTCAAGGTTATATTACTCAAGAAAACTAATCAATTTAATTTTTGTCAATCACTCACTTACTTTAAAATCCTCATCTCACAACTTTGAGTTTTTTTTTTAAATAGATCATTTTGGTCCCCAAACACCTTAACATCTAGTTGTCATTTTAATTACAAAAAATATAACCAAACACACTTGCAAAAGTCTTCATAATTTTACTAACTTAAACCCTCTAAAAAAAATTTCTATTATCAGTTCAAACTTATTTATTTGAAAACAACTCATTACGTTACTCAAACACCTATAAAAATCAAAGGCTAAATACCATCTGTGGTCCCTTAACTTTATTTTCAGTTAACTTACCCTTTAAGTGGAGTTTCGTTAAGAAAAAGTTAAAAAAATCTCTCCTCCGTGTTCCCTTTAACCAAAACTCTCATATTCAAAATAATAACTATAATTATTACTATAATATTTCTCAAAATAATCACATAAAAATACATCATCTTTATAGAATAGTCGAAATGATAAAATATATAAATATAACATCAATGATTTATATTACTTACTAAATAAAAATAAATATGTACAAAATCCTCATACCATAGTAACTATATAAAAATAAAGAAAATCAATATTAAAATTACTAATATACCAAGATAATTATTTGTAATAAATTTGATTTATTAATAGTTCAAGTGTATCTTGATGATGTTATCTTTGGATAAACAAATAAAAAAATGTGTGAAATTTCATACAAAGTGAGTTTGAAATGACCATGATAGGAGAATTAAGATTTTTTCTTAACTTACAAATCAAGCAACATGAAAATAGAATTTTTATCTGTCAAGAAAAATATATCAAAGATCTTCTCAAACAATATAAAATGAATGAAACAAAATTAATGGCAACTCCCATGCATCCATCTTCAAATTTAGATAAAGATTAAAAAAAGAAAAATCATTTCTAGAAAAGAATATAGAGGAATGATTGATGCTTTATTATATTTAACGGCAAGTAGACAAACAGTTAGTTGGGTTGTGTGCAAGATATCAATCTTCACCTAAAGAATCACACTTAACTGCAGTAAAAAGAATTTTTAGTTATGTTGTTGGTACTATTAATTTTGACCTTTGTTATAGAAAGGGTTTACATTTTGATCTTATAGCTTAATGTGATGTTGATTATGTTGCGAACAAAATTGAAAGAAAACACATAAGTAGTGCATGCGAATTTCTTCGGTAAGCCCTCATAAGTTGATCATGCAGAAAATAGAACACAATTGCCCTGTCAAAAACTGAAGCTAAATATGTCTCAGCTACAAATTGTTGCTCTCGAGTACTATGGATAAAAAATCAACTTGAAGCTATTTCTATAAGTTACTCAAATCTTCCAACTTACTGTGATAATACAAGTGCAATCAATACGTCAAAAAATCTTATTCAACATTTTAGATCAAATCATATTGAAATTAAACATCATTTCATTAGGGATCATATTAACAAGAAAGATGTTGAATTAATTTTTGTTGACATAGACAATCAACTTGTTGACATCTTTACAAAACCCTTGGTGGAAGATTGTTTTGATTTAAGTAGTATAAAAAATTGAAAGTCATACAAAATCCAAACATTTGATCAGACAAAATATGACTAGAACGTTATGGTCAATAAGGAGATCGTTATACCTCTAGTCCAATGTTTCTTTACTCTCAGTGTAAAGTTTTTTTTTCTTCTAAACTTCCAAACTTTTTAAAATATTTGAATTTTCTTTTTAATTCAAAATCCTTGGATAAAATCAACGTCTTTTTCCTTTTCTTTAGCAAGAACATCTACTTTGTATCCTTGGGTATTATAATTGCCTATTTTCATGTTTTTCAATGCACAACGATCAAATCTCACTCATTTAACTCTTCTCTCTCTTTCTTCGTACTCTTCACTTCATCTTTACTTATCAAATTTTCAATCTTCATTCTTCACTTACTATCAATCTTCTTCATTGTCTCTCACCTTTCTTCTTCATCCTTCGAATTCATTCTTTCAAAAAATGGCAAGGACCAAAATCTCAAGAAAGAAAGCCGCAAAACCAACACCTCCAAATCTATCTCCACCTCCTCGACCAACTCCACCTGAAATATCATCAATATCAATATCATCATCAGAAAGAATATTCTCTAATGAACAACTTTCAACATCACATGAACTAACTCCACCACCTATTAATGTTCCCCCCTCTTACCACTATACTTCCACCAATCTTTCAATGCAACACTCCAACCTTACAAATCAGAGAAAGCCAATACCCCAAATTAAGTTGTTAAAGGGCTTTTACTTAAAAGCTGAAGTTTTGGAAAACAAATCTCTCAGTCTCAAAAATCAAAGTTTTTGAGATTAGACTCACACCTAAAATCCTTCAAAATATTCTTGATCTACCTGTTGAAGGCTAAAAAAATTTGGGAAACAATGGTATGATGCCCTGGATATTCAAAATGATTAATTTTTAGTGAACTTTTCTTTCCTAGCTCCAAAAAATTTGTGTCGGTTGATCTCCAACCCCTTCCAAAACTATTCAACAGTATTAGTCAATATTTCATAGTACCACATTATTGAAGTCGTGAATTTGTTTATAATAACGATGCAATAACCATTTATTATTTGCTCAATGGGATGAAACTGAAACTCCTTTATGTTATCATCCAAAACATGATTGCTTCAACGATGCGAGATTACAAGAATCTCATTGTCCCCACCTTGTGGAATGATTCTCACATAAATATTTAGGCACTTCAAAGTGCCTTTGGATGATGAAGAATCTGTTTTTAAGATTTTTATGTTCACCCTCAGAAACATTGCTCACATGAAAAATGAACTAATATCTTCTCACAAATCACCCACCCCTCCTAATTTAAGAGTCATTTATCACATTTAAGCTGGATTTGTTTGTCTTTTGTAATAATTATAATTAACATCTTAGGTGTTTAGTATCAATAAGGGCGTTTGAGTAATTTTAGGTGAAGTTGCATTTAATTATATAAAAATTATATAATAATTTAAAATTTTATTTTATAAAATTAACCAAATATAAATACACAATTAAATATATATATATATATATATATATATATATATATATATATATATTTAAGAGTCAAAATAAAATAAAAGGTGTTCCTCATATATATTAAAAATTAACATAAAAGTCTTACAACGATAAAAAATAGTTAAACAATGTTCACTATAGTGCAATGTAGAGTATTTTTACTTAGTAGTGGAAAACATTGTCTTACTAATATTTAAAATAGACATATTATGTCATACAAAACAATCTCAAAAAACATTAAGAAATTGAGTCCACCAAATTGTCAAGATTCCATCTTCAACAACAAATTAGCTTTTAATCTTCACCTACAATCAATAAAATAACAAATGAATAAATACATGATTTAATATAAAAATATTACTAATAAAACAGAGAAAATATTAATGATTTAAATCAAAATTAAGTAATACTATCTAATTACCATTTTCATTATTTTTGTTGTTGTTTGGAGTAAGTGAATTCAAATGGTTTTGAGCACTAGTAGCATCAGAAACCTATCACAAAAAATAAAAAATATTACTTGTGAAAAAGTATGGAACTTATGAAGCTAGTTGGGTAAGATTAATAACTTATGATATACCTGTCTTGTAGTTTGTATTATATCATTCAAATCTTCTCCAGAAAATCGATTTTGAATTAAAGTCATGACATTTGCTAACAGGTTTTCCATATTCTTAACTCTTTCGCGCAACTCTTCATTTTCAGATACACAAACCTTCGATTTTTTGGAATGAGGAATCTTACCCATACATCGCACACGTCCGTTTTTATCAGGTCCTTGTACTTGATAAAATATGTCATCCTTCCAAGATATAGAACCTTGTGTTTCTTGGGTTGATTGAGAAGTTCCAACCTCATTACTATGTTTTTTTAGTTCTTCCTAAAAAATAAAATAAAAATTATTAATGATTGAAAATACCAAATTGAAATTGACATTCAAAGCTTGTAGTAATACAATAAGATCCAATAACAAAAACATCAACACTCCATATAGGCTAACAAGTACAACATCTCCTAAAAGGTCAAGTAAAAAACCAATACAATCATCAGACAAATAAGTTTTTTCTAGTCAACTATCGACCTCAAATACAAATAAAATTGAAAACAATTGAAAATAAAGTTCAGCACTTTGTCAAACTTAATTTATACACATTTTATACATTGGTACCGTTTAATTATTATCAAAACTTACAATCAATCTTGCAGCCTTTTCATTGACAATTGATCCGTCTTTACGAGTGCGGGTATCAATGTAAATCTCTTTACGTCCAGGCAACACTCCTTTGCCCTTTTTTTATCTACAACCAAACAAACAAGTTAAATGCATTTTATTTTTTAATTCAAATTAAAGCCATGAAAATACAAATTAAAGCCATGAAAATAGAAATAAACATTTTCATCAATAAACTTTGGGAGACTTTTAGAACCCATACAATGAACATCTTCAAACTTAGCACGATTTTGCCTATTAATTTTACTTATTTTCTGCAATTGATACAAAAATATTAGTCGAAATAATAAACTCTTTAATATATTACTCAAAATAGATATGACTTACTTGTCCTTTATTAGAAAACCAATGACGAACCAAACCACGATATTGATTTGGGTCAACCCTATCATCTGGTACAAGAGATGCAACTTCTTCTTCTGTTTTAGTAGGGTCATATGCCATTGACTTTAGATCACCCTTCCATTGCCTCCACTTCTCATTCAGCTCAGATTTTAACATTTCTCTTGTTAAGTCATTTATTGGAGGAACAAACTCAAATTTGCTCTACACAATAAGAGATGTTAAAAAAACATGTTATATTATTTAAATGTATAATCACATGAGTTCGAACACAGACCTCTACATATCGATATTCTTACAGCTATCAATTGAGCTATACTTCTTTTAAATGTTTGACAAAGCAGAACATCATCTCTATATAGTATCTATATAATTACTCAAAAAAGTTTGACAAAATATGATGTAGTCTGAGTGTGCTAAACATCTATATTTATAGATATGTGTACCCCTTCACTCCAAATCAATCAATTTTTGTTACTAAAATATGATTTCTCCTCAAAATGTAAAGGAAGAAGTTATACTATTTTTTTACTTTCTGCTACTAAATGATGATCTCAGTATGACACTATGTATACTAATAAGTACTATATTCATCCTAACACTCTGTAAGTTGCAATCATTAGAATTCATAATCACAAGAGTGCAAATGATTCAAGACTAATAGTCAAATGTATAGCTGTTGCAAAATAATAATACTAATTAGCATGAGCAACAAGAAGCTGCTAATTGTCCCTTATACCATATTATTATTGCAACCTCAATGATTAACCCCTAAGCACAAGTGTCAATTATAGGTTGCTGATAGCAAAACCTCTTTATGTGGCTGTTTGATGCAGCACTTCCAATATAATTATATCCTATATTTATGATAAATTCAACAGCAATATAATTATACCCTATATTTATGATAAATTCACCAGCAATAACCCATCAAATATTCCTAACATCATCATTGTACATCAACACATGTTATAGCACAACAACAACAAAACATGTTAATTGTAATAAGACATGTTAATTGTACATCTCAATTGTCATCTTAAAAAGACATGTTATATTAGTTAAATGAATAATCACAATACCTCTATTAATTTCAACATTTCTTCTTTGTAATCATTTGGCATGTCTTTCCATGACGTGTAGTCGATAGGAGCATATTGATGCCTTCTAGCCACGCTACCAATGAAACGGGTAAGAGTTGCCCCTTCCTCACCAATAGGTCGACCATATTTGTCCAAATTAACGATTATTAAATCACCATCTTCCATTTCCCATACATTAGGACCCCTAACCCATTTAGGCTCTACTTCTACAAACAAAACAAAAGGCAAATAAAACTATGTGTGCATATAAGTCATAATAAAAACAATATAAATAAAGCTTTAAAACAAGAGTATATAATTAATACCTTTTTCAATTTGTTCTTCTTCAGCTTCTATATCGGAGGGAATTGAGTGACATTCTACAGACTCATGAATGACACCTTCTGCATGACAAGGACTAGAACGAGTTTCTGCAACATTACTTCCTTCTACATTGGTTGAGTTTGTATTATCAGAAGTAGACTGCTTTCCTTCATTATCACTTGCTCGATATCGAATATTTAATTTTCTTTTACGAGCCATTGCTTCTCTAACACAAATTATAAATGAACATTAGACAAATTTCAGAAAACATGGACAAGTCTAAAAGTAAAAGAAAAATATAAAGTGTAAAACTAGAACACATTTACGTCAACAAACTAGAACACAACTAGAACACATTTCCTTCGTCTTCCTCATCATCTTCATCATCATCCATATTATCAACATCAACAACTTCAAAAAAATCATTATCATCTTCAACTTCAATCCTAACCAAATCATTGACATTATGAGTAGCTTCACTTGTATTGCTCATTAGTTGCTCATGAATTTCTTCAATTTCATTAGATTCCTCATCACCCATATCATAGATATCCCTAACTTTTGCATTGTGAGTTTTGAAGTACAAGGGAATTGAATTCACAAGTAGCAAAACAATGAATTATAATGTTTGGAATAATTTACATTAGCAAAACAATGGATCATAAATGACATGGCAAGTGTCTAACTATCAATTGACAAAAAAACTAGCAGTAAAATAAGTTATATAACAAATTAATTCAACATGAACGTAGACCAATAACCCTGACAAAATCAATCAACTCGTAACAAATTTCACACAAAACTGAATCAGTTATTTAACAAATAACAAACATAAACAATCTCTTGATATGCATTTCATAACAAATAACAATTCAGTAAGCTAATAAAATAATTCCTTGAGATGCATTTCATAGCAAAGAAAACCTATAACTAATAATATCTACAAATTTTCATTTCGAGTGCAAAAACCACATGAAAATCAATCTCAGATAATAGAAAAAAAATTAAGTCACAATTTTTGAGAGAAATCCCTTCTTCACAAAATAGGCATGGTGTTTGAAAAAAAAATCAACATAATAGAAGAACAGTACTTCAACTAAACAACACACCAAAAAATCAATCAAAACTAAACTAAAATGTTCAAAATGAAAACCAAAACAACTATTGAAACAACATAAAAGAGGAAAAAATAAGAGAAAAAACTTGGTAAGGATGAAGAAAAATGAACCTGAACTAAACGATTGAGAACGATGAAGGACGGTGTTGGATTGCCGGAAAACGCTGCTCGAAGGTGGAAGGGCTATGGTCTTGGGGGATGGCAAAATCAGAATGATTTTGGGGTTTTAGGGATTTAAGGATTTTGGGAGTTGAGTAGATAAATAGAAACAAACTAGAACTAAATGATTGAGAAAAAGGAAGGACAGTGCAGGTTCGCCGGAAAACGTTGCCGGGGAAGGTCGGTTGGCTATGGTGATGGAAAAATCAGAATGGTTAGGGAGTTTTGGGTCTAGCTGCTCTTTTAGGTCAAGTTTGAATTCTTGCCATTCGTATATTTTGGTTCCCTGTTAATATTTTTTAGTTCAATTCAATTTTTTTTTTTTTTGGCTCCATTTAGAATTTTGGCTCCCTTAAAATTTTTTTGGCTCCATTTTGAATTTTGGCTCCCTTAAAATTTTTTGGTTCCCTTAAAATTTTTTTGGCTCCATTTAGAATTTTGGCTCCCTTAAAATTTTTTTGCCTCCAATAAAAAATTTAGAATTTTGGCTCATTGAAATTTTTTTGGCTCTATTAAAAAATTTAGGATTTTGGTTCATTGATATTTTTTTGGCTCAATTGAAAAATTTAGGATTATGGTTCATTGATATTTTTTGCCTCCATTCATACGTAATTTAAGATTTACATTATGAAAAATTTGTACAAAAAATATTTTCACAAACAATTAAGAGTTTGACTTATTTAAAAAATATTTCTTTTTCAGTTTTGATGTCTATAATCACAAATTTAAGTGTGTCACTATAACAATTAGTAACAAATTTAAGTTACTGAAGGTATAAGACACCTATGCCAACAACAAATAATTTATCTGTGGGTATAGGTTATCTATACCTACAGTTTTTAATGTTGTCGCTATAAACAACTGTAGGTATATGTCTATTTTCTTGTAGTGTATTCTTTTAAAATAAATTATGTTAATTTTGTTACTTGGTCAAATTTGAAGTTTATGTCCCCGAGTTAAAATGATATGGAAATGATGTAGCATTAGGCGTAACAAACTTGGTAAACAACAAGTCAATACAAATTTATGGGTCCTATAAGTGTATACTTGGTCTTAGGAGCTGATGTAACATCCCAAATTTTATAAAAGATTATTTTATTAATTTAATGGGATTTTAAAGGATTAATTTAGTACTAGTGGTGTTTTAAAATTTATGTTGATAAATAAATATGATTAATTTCCTTTAATTTTATATACATGCTATGCCATTGTGATTTTTATACATATTTTTTTGTAATTTAATAATTAATATAAAGTATTGCCATCATACTTACTTATTTTATCATTTTAACCATTCTCCAAAAATAATAGTGTTAATGTGACTATTTTGGAAAACAGTATTTACAAAAATTGTGGTGGTAATTATCACTACAAAAAAAAATATCTACGGTGACACTCAGATTTTGTGATGTTTTTTTATCTGTCACTAAAACTACTTTTACCTACAGTTAAGGTGTCAGTATTTCTAAAATTATTATACTCTTTTGTAAAAAACATTAAATGTACAAAAATCTTAACAAAAAAATTTAGGGTTTATGGTACTGAGTCTAACAAAAAAAAAACAGAATTGAAGATTCATTGATATTGATAGTATAAGAAATTAAGAAGAGAATAGGTCTGTTAGCAGCCACAAACATAACAATGAGCAATAACAGGAGAATAAGTTTGGTAGCAGGTTCATATGAGAGATTCATATGGGGTTTCACTCTCAATCTCAATAAACAAACCCTAACCCCTCTTTTCTCTTACCCTTCCCATCTCTCACTAATCAAAACCGTCGCCGTCTCTAACTCTGTCGTTGCTTCCAGCGGCTCCGACGACACAATCCATCTCTACAACCTCTCTGCTGCTTCCTCCCTCGGTTCTCTCAACCAACACTCCGCCACTGTTACAGCCCTCTCATTCTACGCACCTCCTCACCTTCCCTTCCCTCGCAATCTCGTCTCCGCCGACGCCGATGGCTCCCTCGCGATTTTCGATGCCGACGGCTTCGTCCACCTCAATACGCTTTCTGTTCACCGTAAAGCTGTTAATGATCTTGCTATTCATCCTTCCAGCAAGCTCGCGCTCACTGTATCGCGTGATAATTGCTTTGCTATGGTTAACCTCGTCTGCGGCCGTAGGAGCTTCTGTTGCCGCCTCGATAAGGAAGCTTCCATCGTTCGTTTTGACGCTTCCGGAGACTCATTCTTTATGGTCGTTGATGAGACGGTCTCTGTTCACCAGGCTGAAGATGCTCGCTTGTTGTTGGAATTGCACTAAAAGTTTGCTCCCGCGCTAACCGTCACCTTTCCGGTGACAACTTCTACATGGCGCTCAAGTGCGTTGATACAATCGAGAGAAATTTCTTGGATAAAACGGCGTCGTCGAAAAGTGAACAAAGAGTTTGGTGACTGGTTAGTTGAGATCCGTGTTGTGAGTCACAATTTAGGTCAATTGGCAATTGGTCAAGCTTCACCGGCAAGACAGAGAGAAGAGGATCTCAGAATCAAACAGCGCCAGGCGAAGGAACAGAGTAGGCTCAGTGTTAGGGATTGCATTTATGCTTTGGAGGAAGACGATGAAGATGCAATCTCTGCGGGAACCGGAGATGACGGTTACGGTAACGACGGTGGAGTTTTAGGATTTGATTTGACTCCGTTGTATAAAGCTTATCATATTCATCAAACATTAGGGTTAGAGGATCGATTTAAGCAATATTATTTTGAGAATCAGAAGCTTCAGTTGACTTCAGATTTTCTGGTATCGTCGATGACTCCTAGAATGTGCATGTTGTGATGTAAATCAGAATCGTGAAAAGCACAAAGAAAACATTGTAGAGGACAACACTAATGATGAATCAAACAATAGCTCTAGGAAAACCAATGATAAAATCACATTCCAACAAAATGACAAGGTTTTCTTTCTATTTTTCTTCTTGTATAGTGATTTGTTGGTGTTTTAATTGCCTTTGAGTCTGTTAGGTGATCCAAAATCAATATGTTGTTCGCATTCACAAACACTGTTCTAATACTATGCTATCCTTTGACATTCTGGTTTGTTGTTCTTGCTTCTCGTTCTATCAGGCAGATTCCTTGAAACAAGGTCTGCCCGTTTGGTTCAAAAAAGAAATACAAAGCTTGTTGTGGATCTACGTCAGGGAAACAATCTGCTAAGTCTGTAATGTATGCATCTTAGGTTAAGCCATGTGAAGAGTTTTCATTGATAGGATCTCAAAGGTCAGATTGATAATGAGGTTCGGGGCCGAAGCATGTGGTATTTGTGTTATTGGAGTTGGAGTGCCAGTTTTCAATTCATCTCAACATTTAAATAAACACATACACTCTTGCTTTCAGGGGTTCAGACACCTCCACGTGTTGGCTTTTTGGGACTCGGAATCATGGGCTCCCCTATGGCACAAAATCTCCTCAAAGCTGGGTATATATCTTTATATTGTCATACTATTCTATTAATTATCCTACTAATAGTTTCTCTAATGCATTTTTATTTTTTATAATAGTACTAGTAGCAGTAGATTCTAATTCAAATTTCATTGTGCGTGTCAACTCAGTAGTAAGAGTTTGATTTTGTAAATTTCAAGAGACATACTTCAAATTCTGTTGGTGATCATTGTAAAAGGGTAATTAGTTCACTTTATTAAATAATAATTTTCCTCTTTTCAATTTTTTAAAAGAAATTCATCCAAATTTTATTCTTTAGTTTATTTATGATTAATATGCCTTGATCACTTGAATGTGAAACCATGTGCAATATTGTTGCACAGGATGTTTACTAGTTCTTCACATTCTAATTTGTTCTGCAGATATAAATCATCTCCTGAGGAAGTAGCAGCATCTTGCGATGTCACATTTTCCATGCTTGCTGATCCTCAAAGTGTGGTGTGTGTATATTTGTGTATGGTTTTTTTTTTTATTTTAACTCATCTAGAAGTTATGAGATAGTTGTATTTGTTCTATTCCATATCAGGTGGATGTTGCTTGTGGGAAGCATGGAGCTGCAAATGGAATGGGTCCAGGAAAAGGGTGCTATATTTAAATTCAAAGTTATAAAGTATTTTCATTTGATTGCTACAATTTAAATAATGTCCAGATACTTATGTAATGTGAACTCTATGATTAAAACTGTGAGCAGCTACTATTGAATTATTAGATTGATCTTATTCTACCTTTGCTGCTTTATGACTTTCACATCTGTAGGTAATGGATGCTTGGGGAACTGTTGATGTTTTGATAAACAATGCAGGTAAGTTGAAAAAATATTGTGGTTGTGCTACCCTCTCTCTTTACCCTCATACTCAAAGTAAAGATTTTATGGTTTTAGGAATAACTAGAGATGGTTGATGATGAGAATGAAGAAATCTCAGTGGAAGGAGGTTATCGATCTAAATCTCACTGGTGTTTTTCTTTGCACACAGGTGAATATGTTCAGAATGAGTTTGTGTAAGTATAAGTTTTCCCTTTTCTTTTAAATTGGATCTGAGATTGTTCATTTTTTCCAGGCAGCTGCTAAGGTTATGATGAAGAACAAGAAGGTGACAACAATTTATTCTTTTTTCCTTCCTTTTATATGATTATTTTTATAGGAATCCTTGGAGTAATAAGTTTTCCTATTTAGGAATAATGGACTATTAAAGTCATTAATTGCTTCTACAGTATAAGTTTTTTTTGTCAATAATTATTTTTTGTAATGCCCAAGTTTAATTCTAATTTTTGTAGTAGTTATTCCATTGCTCCCTTTATTTCATGACTTGCAAGATGACAGTTATCTGTTGCCAAGCTCTCTGCTTTCAAATGTTGATACTTGTGTTTTTGCAGGGAAGGATAGTCAATATTGCATCAGTTGTTGGTTTGGTTGGCAATGTTGGACAAGCCAATTATGCTGCTGCAAAAGCAGGAGTAATTGACCTGACAAAAATTGTTGCAAAGGAATATTCTAGCAGAGGCATCACTGTAATTTTCTAAAATTATGCATTTCTTCCTGATAATATCAATTGATGAGTATAGCTAAAACCCTGTTTTTCTTGCAAGGTTAATGTCGTTGCTCCAGGATTTATTGCATCAGACATGACTGCTAAGTTAGGAAAAGACATTGAGAAAAAGATTTTGGAGACAACTCCATTAGGTGAACACATGAAATATTTCATTAAAGTTGTAATTTATTGAGATGTCAACTACCTAACTTATTATTTTCGCATTGGATTCAGGACAATATGGTCAACCAGAAGAAGTTGCTGGACTGGTGGAATTCTTGGCCCTTAATCAAGCTTCCAGCTACATCACTGGCCAGGTCATTACTTAATTGATCTTGCAGATGAGTTCCTTTTGATTAGTACATTATTTAATACATTACATAAGTATCTGGATGTATATTATATAATGTTTTAGGGGACAAGAGTCTTTATGAAACGGTTGCTCCTTTCTTCAACATCATGGGGAAAGTATATATATATTTAGTCCTTCATTAAAAAATCTCTGATCTTGCTTCCAAAGCAAACAATTAATTCATATAACATGTATGCTTTATGCTTCAATGCAGTCCAAATTTTACCTTGGTGATGTTGGAAATGGAGCTGCAATGAAACTTGTTGTGAATATGATCATGGGCAGGTCTTTTAAAATTTGGTTCCTGCTTCTATTTGAGTTTGTGTTGATGATTAAGGCGACATGATTTATTTCTCTTTTTTTCATTGGTTTATAGTATGATGGCGCATCCTTTTCTGAAGGATTGCTTCTCACTAAGATAGTTGGGCTGGACCCAAAAATACTAGTGGAGGTATTCAGTTTTTCGCATATAGTCTATGAAATTGACATTTCCCTGGATTTCACATGGTTTGCATGGATATTTGTACTTACTACTCACTATGTTTTATTTGTTTCTAATTTAGATCTAACTGATCATCACACGGTTGAAATGTAGTGAACCATAATTTATGGCTTTTGTTGATAAGTTTTGCTGTCAATAATTTATTAAAGCCCTTTAAACCTTTCATCTATCACTTTGGGATGCAATAAGTTTCATATTTGAGTAACATCATTGACTTCTTTCTCTAATGTGATTTATAAGCCTGCTAACAATTATTAGCTGCATGAGAATGACAATTAGTGATGCCAATGCAAAGAGAAATCATAATGTAGATAAGTTTATTTCCACACTTGTGTCATGTCATCTAGTGGAATGCTTTAAGTTCCAAGGCTGACTTTTTTTACTCGTAGTAGAATGCTTTAAGTTCCAAGTCTGAGTTTCAATGGCATTAGTTAAAAAAAATTAGAAATTTAAATTTAATTTACTGGTATTAATAATTTAGAATTACAATTAGTAGGGAGATAAAATAAATTTAATTTAATTTAATAAATAATAATAAGTTTTAGTGACAGACAATACCATAGGAATAGATTAATTTTTTATTTATATTTTTCTTGGTTTTAGTGACAGACAATACTGTAGGAATAGATCAACTCTTTACTTATATTTTTATAGGTTTTAGTGACAGTCATTATTGTAGGTAGAAATCAAAAACATGTAGTGACAATCCTCAGAACATGGAGTGACACTCTTCAAAGAGTAGCAAGACGCCCCCTTAAAATTGACACTTGATCTGAGTGTCACTCAAAGTATTATTGACATTTACCTACAGTTTTTGACTTTTAGTGACAAACTTTGTGTGTCACGATAAGTCAATTTTTTTGTAGTGTATGAGTATGAGAGTTTTAACTACTAATATTTTTTTAAATGTTAATTATTTTAGTTGGTAAAGTATTAGCTGAAAGTATTACTAATATTTTATAGATAAAATTTTATTTTAAGAAATATTGAGAAAGAGTTGTGGCTATTTAAAAGACTTTAAAATAAAAATTATTTATTTGGTTTTATACACTTAACTTGAGTTGTACCTCCGATTTCTACAGCCACACATCCCTTGTTTTGCGATGTCTCTCACTTTTTCTATCGGTTTTTGTTGGGATATAGGGTTCACAAAGAAATTAAAATGTTTTCCTTTTCTCATAGAAACGGCAATCTAAATCATCTTGTAGTCATCTCCCGATCTCCAATCTTCACAGACATTGACTATTGATTTAGTTCTTGATCTTCACTTCGATCATGCATGATATTTTAATAGTCCAATTCCTGGCTTTACTCCTAGTGTTTTAAGGAAGGATGTGGGTTCCACTTCTTGGTCTCATCTAATGGGAGCGATGATCACGTACAAATTTGTTGGAGTCCTTGTGCATGCTTTCGTATTTGTTCCAAGGAATTGCTTTTACTTGGTCCATGTACTTATCTCTTTTAAACTTGCCTACGAACATCCTTGGATCATAGAATTAGCATTCAAAAGTATTATTGGCGCTGTTGTTTATTAGGAAAATCAACTTGCATAAATTTTGTTTCAAGAAACAAATATCATCCTTGGATTTCTCTCGTCGAAACCTTCAAGAAATACTACTCAATTGCATTTTTCGGTGAAGTTGATGTCAAGCTCTTCCGGCGCTCCGATGAGTCGGTGAGATATTTTCTACAGTTTTTTTTTTCTATTCATTTTGACTCCTCAAATTATTATTAATTATTTAACATTGATTTTTATGTTCTGCATAATTTATCAGTCGTGTCTCGACAGTTTTGTGAACTCACCTTCTATTCGGATTCGTTCGCTGTACGTTGTCCATTTGCAGTTGTTGTTGAAAAGTCTCAACGATTTATGTGTTTGAGAAAGCGTCAAAATAAGGTATAGGGTGAGAGAGAGTTCGAATTCATAAGTGTAAATTAAGTGAGATGAACGGGAAGACCGTATTTCTCATAATTTATTCGAGACTCGCTACGTATAGCTGAAGCCTTTTGAGTAATAATTGACTAATTAGAAAACTTGAATTTGGTGAGGTTAAAATATGAGTTAGAAAATTTTATTGGGTGTTGCTTGATTTGATTTTGAAGATCGTGTGGTAGTTGAATTATTGTAGAATTGTGTATTTGGCGTATTCCATGTTTTGTTTATATTCACCCTTGATATTGTTATATGATATAAAATGTGATGAATTGTAATTATTGCATTGCAATTGACGTGGTGTGTGTGAATGATCTAGTATTATTGTCCATGAGTGAAAATCATGGATTGTTGGAGCTTGTGTATTATGATAATTTTGAATTATTATGATGTGTACTTGTTGACTTATGATGTTACCACCTTGATGAGTATCATGAAATGCATATTGTGTTTAATTGAATGTGATGAATTCGACCCGTGCCAATGATGGTTCTCTTAATGGAGTGAGTAACCTAGGCCAACGAGGGAAGAAAATAGATATTGATAATTTTTGAAGTAGAGATTATTTGGTCATCATATAGGTAGGGCCTGACAAGCCTAGTGATTTTGGGAAGTACAATTGAATGAGCTTGATCGTGGAGGTCTGTTGTTAAGCCTTAGGGCAAGATTGTTAGACTTTGGAGGTATTCGGGTGGGGAACTCCTAGCTGACTTGGAGGTAGCACTCTAAATTTCGGGAGCTACCATGCAACACATGTTTACCTCGACTATTGCGTATATGTGTCTTGGGTTGAGTTGAGGGGATCTATGAGGACATGGCCAAATTTAATTGTCCGTCCACTTGTGTGGTGGCATAGTACCAAGTCTCCTAACCAATTACTTCAGAGTTAGAATGGTACCAAAGAAAGAGGAGGAGTCTAGAGTATAAGAGCATGCATAACATTCCTTGATTTGTGTGTTTACTTGATTATTCTTGTTGATTGTGAATTTCATATGATACGGTGCTTAATATATTTCACGTGTTCTTCTCAATTATTTTATACTATTACATATTTTTGAAGTTCACCCCTTATTGCTTGTGTTTGGCGCTTGCGAGAGCGCAGTTATTTCAGGTTATCAGTTGGTGATCCACGCTCTGATAGGTGATACTGGGTTGGAGCAATTTGTCATATTTTGTTGAATTATGAACTAATTTAGATTTTTGTAAATTCGATCGATCAATTGTGTTATTTTTATCTTTTACTCGGATGTAGAAATTAATTGTCTCTAAGTTTAGAACGTGTTTTTATGTCAGAAATATTTATTTAATAAACCTCAACTATATTCAATATTAAAGGATTTTTAATTAAAAAATTTATGCAAGCATTTTGTGTAAGTGTGAGTGTGGCTTCCTGAACCTTATAGTCAAAAATAAAATTTGTATACTATATTTTGGAACCGCTACGAATCTCTTTCAAAACTAATGTATTTTACTTTCTATTTCAATTTGAGTTTAGGGTGTCACAGTTGAGGGGTACCCTACAATAATAAGACACGTATTGAACTTTTGTAGATAGGCCAACCTTTTCTTATTAGGCCAAAATATGTTTTATCACAAAAAGGCAAAATAATGTACAAGAAGAGATAGTGAGAGAAAGAGAGATCACAAAAAGACAAAAGAATGTACAAGAAGAAATAGAGAGAGAGAGAGAGAGAGAGATGGGGGCAGGTGGCAAGTTCTACAGTTGTCATACAAAAGGAAAACAATTTATGAAGATATGAGGGTGATAACTCTTCATCTTATGCATATTTTTCATTGTTGTTAGTCTTATATATTTTTAATAGTTTGTTTATTTAAGGAGTTATTTGATATATTTTGTTTATTTTAGTTCTTCGATTTAATAAAACGTTTATGTACTTATTTCCTTGATTAAGTAGAGAATTTTTGTAGTTAGGGATGAGTGAAACAAGATGAAACCCTTATTTGTCTGATTTGATTTTTAGTTATATGAATGAGTTTATTGAATTATTTTTCTCATATCTTTGCTTTGTTGAATTATTGTTTGATCAATTTTAAGTTGTTTTACGATTCATATTTTGAAACAGACAGTGGACTTTACGAATGCTTGAGATGAGAAATTCATGATATTGTAGTCTAAGGATAGATGCAGGTCATGAAACCAATTGAGTTCTTTGCAGAGGCAATAGTTTAATAAGAGAATTCTTGTACTGTAAAGTTTTATTCTAATCTTAAATCCACTAAGGAATTAGGGGTTACTTTGAAATTAAAGGTTCTATCACAAAGACATTAGGGAAAGAATAATAAAGAGAATTTGTTAATAGTTCAATAAAGGAATTTAGTAGCTATGATCAAATTAGAAACCAATGCTGGATTCAAAGTGAAACTTATCCCTGAAATTTTTCTTATTATAAAAGTTCAATTATATTACTCTTGTCAGTTTCAAATATTATTTCAATCAATCCGGAAATTTTTTGTTCAATTTTAGTAATTAAACACAATTCGATAGTAAAACGTAATCCTCTAGTTCGACACTCGGTACTACAGTTTTAATTATTACTTGCAACGATTTAGTACACCTGCTTTACGCTATCTGAGGGAGACAATTCTTGACCTAGAAATCACAACCCTATCTGTCATTCCTCATTTGCATTTTCATCCACCTTTGGAGCCACTTTTATGAAGGACTTGTGTTTGAGGAAAAGAACTTGCATCCAAGATGAAGCAGAAGTTGCTTCCTAAGCTTGTGTTCCTTCCTTGAATCTACATTTCTATAATATGATAAGTTGTAATGATTGTTTTGATGTTTCATTCTATTTTCATGTTTGACTTAAATCTCATTATAAGCTAAACTCATTTTAGTTAAGGATTAATGAAGTATTAATTGATGTTTATGTGTTATGTTGTGCATAACTTTTATATGCAAACTGTTTTTATGCTATTTTTAAATATGAGCTTTATAAATTTGAGTTTACTGTGAGTCTTTGAACTTGGAAAAGGGAAAAGGTGGCATTGTTTGTGCAATATGGATTAAGTCATGATACTTGGACAAGTGATTGACATTAAATAATTAGGAATAGTATTGAAATCCACAAAACAAAAAAGAAACTATAAACTATAGCATGACTAGACGTGAACATGAATGGGTGATTTCAGCATTCATGAGATGTGAACATGAATCATTGAGTAACCTAAATGTTCGCCTCTATTCATGAGTAACTCAGATGTTTGTAATTTTGCGAAGCAGGTGGGGGGGTCAAGCCCAAATGACATTACATCAGTTAACCTTACGGACATAAGCTTGATATCTAAGGTAGTAACCCAGAATTTGTGAATCAGTTTAGACCCATTTCTCTTTGTAATACACTTTACAAGACAATTCGTGAATCGTTTAAAGGGGTGTGTAGCTTCCATTGTTTCCCCATTTCAAACTGGATTCATTACAGGACGTAACATTCATGAAAATATAGTGGTATCACAGGAAATGATTCATAGCATGCGTAATATGAATGGAAGGATGGGATATTTTGCCATCAAGGTAGATCTTTCTAAGGCTTATGACATGTTGAATTGGGACTTTGTGCATCATACCATATTGGAGATTGGGTTACCAAGCATGATGATTCGCTTGATCATGCATGCAGTCACATCAGTTAATACCAATATTATATGGAATGGAAAGAGAGCGAATTTCTTATCTCCATAGAAAGGATTAAGGCAAGGGAACTCTATGTCTCTTTGTTATTTGCATTGACAAGTTATACACCTAAGCAGTAAATGATGGAAAATGGAAGATGCTAAAGTCTAGACGGAATGGACCCATAGTCTCGCATCTAATGGAAATTCTGAATAGCTTTGAAGCCTTATCTGAACAAAATGTTAGTGTGGAGAAGACTAGTATTTTGTTTTCCAAGAATATGGATCGTAGCGCCAAAACTAGCATATTAACATGACAGGCTACAAGGAAACACACTCCTTGGGTAAGTATTTGGAAATTCCCCTCACTAGTAAAACACCAACGAGAAGGGATTGTCGATACTTTATTGACCAAGTTCGAACTAAGTTAACAGCCTGGAAATCCTCTCAACTCTCCTTTTCAGGCAGGGCTACTCTTGCTAAAGTTGTGTTGCAGGTTGTGCCTACTTATCCAATGACGACAATGGCTCTCCCGAAAGCGTGTTTGCGTGATTTGGAGAATATTGAGTGTGCGTTTATATGGGAAGGTGGTGAAAATAGCAAGCATGTCCATAGTGTTCGTTGCGATGTCATTACTCGGGTTTTTTTTTTCTAATATCCTCTTCTTTTTTTTTTAAATTACTAAAATATTTCCTTTTCAAAACTATCGATCAAAATACCCCATTTTTATACTCACGAATTTTCAAATAGCAACTTCCTTAAATAAATTCGAGTTTGCAAAGGCTACTTAAGGAATTTCTCAAAAAAAAAATCAATCTTTTTTTAAAATTAACATATATATATATATAT
>JBBPBP010000001.1:31101983-31178194 GCA_037974735.1 Cicer chorassanicum
ACATAACAATATAAATATTTCAGAAAATACATAAATTTTTCTCTAAGTCCATATCAGGAATGGTATAATAAGAAAAACTAGAAAAACAAATTGTTTCCTAATTCTAAATTATATCTCTCTATTTGATTTTAAATATTAATTTTGGCCTAATTCGTAGATATTATACGATTTTGTCCTTAGAAAAAATGTGTTGGGTTGTACAAAAAAAAAACAATTTACTACTTGAAAAAAGTTAAAAATATACATAACAATATCAATATTTCAGAAAATACATAAATTTGTCTCTAAGTCCATATCAGTAATGATATAATAAGAAAAAATAGAAAAACAAATTGTTGCCCTAATTCTAAATTACATCTCTCTATTTGGAGGAACAATAAGTGTCAAATAATTGATATTTATTGTATTGTAATTGGTAACTTATGGCACATGAATACTTCCACAAAATATGGGGAAAAGGAAAACTCTCTATGGAGATGTACACGTCAGCTTTTTAGCTGAGGTGGCAAATGTTCGCATACGTGGAGAAATAGGATGAGGTGACAACGGACGCTGTTTTAAATATATATTCTAAATTACATCTCTCTATTTGGAGGAACAATAAGTGTCAAATAATTGATATTTATTGTATTGTAATTGGTAACTTATGGCACATGAATACTTCCACAAAATATGGGGAAAAAGAAAACTCTCTATGGAGATGTACACGTCAGCTTTTTAGCTGAGGTGACAAATGTTCGCATACGTGGAGAAATTGAATGAAGTGGTAGCGGAGTCTATTTTAAATATATATAATAGATACGTGTGCACAACATTGCGTGTGAAGGTACTCTCCTTTCAAAACTATACCATTTCGCGATAGAAGCCATCTTTTGAGATGTTGAATTCCAACATCAATTCAGGAGGCGTTATCCACTGTCACACTAAGCACACGACCTAACTCCCAACCATTCAAGCATTGTTTAACCGTTTTGGCCATTATTTCTCTCGTATAGTTAGTGACTTGAAGAAAATTTTAAAATCCTCTTCTGCAACTTCCAATTGTTATCAATGAAATGAGTTGTGAGACACATGTAATTAAAGTCTTAGGTGGATGTCCAAGTGTCGGTGGTGAGACATACTCGATGACAATGTTGTGACAATATTCTTCAGCCTTGTTTTTTGTATGTCCCATTGCTTTAAAATATCACATGCTAGTATAGTGCATGATAAAAAGTTAAACCTTGGTTGTAAACCATTAGCAAACTTTATGAAAATATGGATGTTTCACTTGTCGAAACAGGATTTCCATGGCTACAAACATGTTCATCAAGTCAACTCGACTTACTTCTTGGTCAAATTTGGGAAATGACTGGGATGAACTAACAAATTCCCTACTTGCCATTGAACATGAAGCTAATTCATGCTCCCTATTCGCCACATTTTCTGGATAATCTTCACATCTTGTCAAATGGGCTCGCATCGCGCTTGTTCCACTGTTATACTGGATCGTGCGACCACAATAATTGCATTTTGCTGATCTTTTTTTTTTTTTGCCTTGTTGTGGGGTAAAATGATTCCATACTTCCGACCTATTTTTACGCTTAGTCGGCAACATGGCGGTGTTTGAAACTGAAGGAGGAGGAATAGAATCAAAACTCCATTCCATCTCAGAGTCTACAATGTTATCATGACCATTCATGTTGATGTTCTACTGAAAAAATTGACAAGAGATGCATGTCAAAAGTTATTTCAAGACACGAACCAAACAATTTTGTATTGGGAGAAATGATTTAATAGGACAAGAGTTAAGTCCCCTCAAGAACATTCAAATTGCAGTGATCAATACTCCAATGTAAAAAAAATCATAAACATAGAAAAAGAAATAACACAGCTATCAAGCATAATATCAATCAATATGGACTACTTAAGGGTAGAGTTAACGTTAGTGCTTATCAAAATTATTTCACCAATAGTAACAATGCATAAGTGTAAGATAGTAGCCAAAAGAAGAAAGACTTATATACATGGAACATTGGAAAGAAAACTTACCAGCATAGAGACACCAAAAATACAAACCGCCTTCATGGAAACAAGCTCTAAGAGCCTCTCTTTTAACTTTAGATTTTATATGAAATGTTTCACCAAATATATCTGTTTATATAATAAAGTTCATATAGATGTAGGCATGTAGCATTAAATAGAGCCATAACACTACAATTGTTTCAACTTTGGAAAAACTGGCATTTAAGTATAGACTTTTTTTAGAGTAATTTTCCAAAAAGCATTAACGTTCGAAAAAAAAGCACTAAATAACTTGTCAAGAAAATTTAACCAATTTAAAACATTTTTAAATTAAAAAAACCTTCTAAAAAAATATGAAGAAACAATCAGACTCTGAAGAAAAATGTAAGAGTGTAAGTCCAAAGGAAGAAATGCATAGTGAACTGTTGTGTCACATATAAACAAAATTCAAGGCCTTATTTTATTTATTTATTTTATTTTTAAAATGAATGCAAATGTCCTACATTAATCTACATAGATAGTGTTAATGTACACCATTTACAAAAAAGAATATAACATATAACAACTAATCAATATGGGCTCACACATGTATATATTGTAAACACCAACTCAAACACAGAACAAAGCATTACAAAAACCAAATAATTAAGTGTCTTGGACAAGCATTCCACTGGAGACATAATGCACAATTGTTACACAATCAACATAAAAGTAACAAATCATAAAACAAACTAAACATTAACATGTTTATTTGTAAATCTTGTGCAAGATAAATGAAATCAATAAACTTTCCATGTATATAAAACAAAAAAGGTTTAGAAAGTATGATTACATTTACAGATTCACTTGAATCAACAGGTGCATAACCTTTCAACATCCAACTTTTAATATACTAATATTTCAACACTTTCAATCAAGGTAGTCAAAATGACTTTTTCACTAACAGGTGCTTGAGGATCTAGAGATGTAAAGCAAGTCAATCATAAGGCTATGTTTGAACATCTTGAACGGACCGAAGTGGAATGGTTTGGAATAAAAAAAAGTCATCATAAGGCCAAACCACTTTGTTTAATTAGTTTACATATCATTCCTTAATTACACAAGACCATTAAATCAAAATTTACATATCTTCTTAATTCTAATTCATTTCAAAATTTTAATCACATCAAAATTCAACACTATTATTAGAATAACATATGACTAGTACTGCTATTTTGTTTTTTATTTTGACAAATTGATTCAACAAATGGGTCTTCAACAGAATCATTTTCCCCCAAAAATCAACACAGTTTTTCCTTAGATTCATTCAACCTACACATGATTTGAAGATAAGTGAAACTAATCCATGTAAAACAACAATTTTCTTACCTTCAATATTTGAAGAGCAGCGAAACAAATCTAATCTTTGAAAACACAAGATATGCAACCAAAGCATTTGAAAATTGAAAATGATCAAAAAAACTAAACACACAAAACATTAAATTAGAAGGAAAACCCCTAAATCAAAAGAAAATGAAAACCCCAACTTACAAAAATGGAGAATGAGCAATAAATGAAACTTTGTTTGATATGCAATTCATGAAAATGAAAAATGGAACAAAAACGAGAAACGATAACGAGTAAAACATAAGTGACGTTCGACACTTACGATGGTAGATAAGTTGAGATGTGATGGCGAAGTTGCGACAAAGACGAGAGGGATTACGTCGGAGGTGAAATGTTAGGAGGAGGAGAGCAAAGGACAAATTGGTTTGGGGCTACGGTTCAACCATTTTGAATTTTGGGGCTAGGGTTTAGTTTTTTGATGTGTTCAGTGAAAAAAATAATTTTATGATATTGAATACAAAAAGGTTTGAAAGTGGTTCAAATAGTTTTTTAAAAAAGTTTAGTTAATTGTACTATTTAAATATATGGTGCAATTCATAAACCATTTAATTGGTTTGGGCTTTTCTAATGCAGTGCAATCGAGTTTATGAATACAGTCCAATTAACTACATTTTTTGCACACCCCGAACCAAAACTACATGTAACCAAAACTGTTAAATGCCAACAACGGTTAGTAACCACAACTACAACTGTTACTCTGTTAGTAATCTAAATTACCTGTTATAGATATCTGTTAGCATATATTAGCATTTCTGTTATAAGCAAGTATTCATGTGTAATTTGTTATTATTATATAATTACCCTTCTATTTTCCAACAGCTAGTGCATGATATTCCAAGATTGATTTTGCTGCAAGTAATAGAAAAATAAGTTTTTTATCATATGCATGTCACCTTTTATCTTAAGTCAATTGTGAACTATTAGAATTTTATTTTTAATAAAATTAAAGTATTGAGCATGAATATTGGTTTTCTAGGTTGCTGGAATTCTTGTAGATTGCTTGGTATCATTATTTAACATTAGTTAAGTTAGTATCAACAATTTATATTATTTTGAACAACATATTTTGGGTATGTCAACTTGATTTCTTAATTTGACTTTATTGTTAATACAAAACGGTTGATCTAATCATGTTGATTGCATTATTTTTTATTTAAACTAGGCTGCTATACATGAAACTAAGCTAAAGTGGAATTTGGCATTATAAGTCTGGAACTTATTAATGTTGATTGCTTTAATTTTTAGGTTGGCAATAGAACAAATTGGAAACATATATTGTTATTTGTATTGTCATAGATTCAATTGAAACTGTCAATATTTTTCAAGAATTGTGTATTAATATTAGACTTTATCTATAATTTGAATTTGAAAGTGTGTATCAATATTAGACTTTATCTATAACTTGAATTTGACTGAGTTGTTGTACTTGAAAAACTAAGTTGTTGCACTTGAAAAATAATGTGTAAAACATGTAGTTATATTGTATGTAATGTGATTGAAGTTTATTTTTTACTAATTGTAAATGTAATTTAAATGGGACATAGTAGCATAATTTTAAAGAAAAATGAACACAATTTTTTATTTTAAATGACTCAAAAGCGGCCTTAGAATTTACAATAAACTATCAATTCACCCGAAAGATCACAAAAAAATAGTTAGTTATTTTGATAAACATGTTATTGGGCCAAAAAATGATTCAACCTCGTTGTTACCACTCGTTTAACCCGTAATATGTTGTGCCTATACCCTGCAAAACTCATTCTCTATATTGGGTGAAATTAGGCATGTATTTTTCAATCACAGTTTAGACCGATTGATGTTTTTGGACCCGAACCCGCCGTATCCGACCCATTTTCCAGCCCTAAAAAGCACACATCAAATGACAACAAATAATATTAAATAGAAAGACTGAAGAGAAGCCAAACCAATAAAACAAAATTTTGCCTCTTAACATTAAATGCAACGCTGGAATTTCCCACCTACTTTAATGAATTAGTAGTATTAAGTAATAACATTTTGAATTTATTTTAAGGTAAAGTAATCAAAAGGAAGCATTGGTATTGCATACAACTGGGTTTTAAGCTCATCGCTGCAGCCCTATGTTCAATTTCTTCAGGTTTTCAAATTCATTTTATTAACCTTCTCTCAAAACTTTTCAAATCAACATAACACCATCTTCAATACAATCATATTTCATCTAAAATGGTTATAATCTTTGAACCAATTTCTGAAATTTCAACTAAAAAATCATTTTGGAATGTCAAAGCAAAGGTTATTCGTTTGTGGGTGATTTATGATTTCAACAGAAATACTTAGCCTTTTTCAATTGAAATAATTTTGATAGATGTTGATGGTGGTAGAATTCATGCAAATCAATTGATAGAATTTACATCTTATTTTTTTATGAATGAAGTTTGTCAAAGCACTTTTGTAGGTCTATCTGTTTACGTGTAACTCTTGAATTTGAAACAAAAGTGAAAGTTAGGAAATTCAAGGACAAAGGTGTAGGTCTATCTGAAAGGATGACGTTGTTTCATCAGGAATTTTTCAAGACAATGAAAAGAGTAAAAGACCAACAATGAGAATTGTTGCTGTTATTTTTGAGTTTCGAAAAACGGTTTAAAATCACAATTTATGCCATCGAAGATATTACTTGGTTGAGTCGCGGACTAGGTCGCTCTCTTTAAGACGTTTCACGGCACTGCCCAAATTGTGCAAGGCAGACTATCAACCACGAAGTCTCTAGGAAAAAACAACCCAGATTCACTGTATCAGAGTTCCACTGCACTGTAGAAAACCGTTCTAGAATTACACCCTCAATATGACAGTTAAAACCACTCTTAATATGACGATAAAGTCATTCGCAATATGGTACTATGACCACTCATAAATCAAAAGAACTACGACACAAAAACCGCTCTAAAAACCAAAGGGACTACGACATAACAACCGCTCTAAAAACCAAAGGGACTGCGGCATAATAACCGCTCTAAAAACCGAAGGGACTGCGACATAATAACCGCCCTAAAAACCGAAGGGACAGAAAGAAAAGGGAGAAGTGGCTCGAAAATAGGCAAGTAGAATAAAAGAGAGAGAAAAGAGAAAGTTGAGAAAAACATCCAACTTTGGTGTGTTTTTCACAATAGATTGAAACTCATTATATAGTGATGGAAGCAAACTCACATATGATTTCTAAGCCATATGGGACTTTAGTATACTCAAAAATAGGAGAGTTTTTCAATGCGGGAATTCAAAAAAAAAATTCTTTCCAATGTGGGACTTGAATTTTAAAAAACATGTTTATTTCCACTTGAATTTACAAAAACAAATTCTTTTCAATGTGGGACTTCAACAAAATATTATTATTTTTTTCAATTCACATAATAACATATTATGTTCCAACAGTTGCTAATAAGCATAGTGTGAAGAAACTTATAGAAAAAAAGAAGATTTAATGAACATGAATTCAGTGGTGACCGTCAGCATGGGCGGGGGAGGAAGCTCAAGCCCCAAATTTGTAGGGTACCAAAATTATTATTTTTTCTTTAGTAGCTTTAAGTTTTGTTAATAAATGATTTAGCCAATGTACTCTATTAAACATTTATAATTTATAATACAAGAACATAAAATTACCTTAATTATTCCATACAAGTCAGAAAATAAATAATTTAGCAAAGAAAAGTTTTAACGATTAAAAAGCGTATTTATAACAGATTTAAAGAACATGAATCAGGTGGTGAATACATAATTTTCATGAGTAAATGAATAGACTTACAAATAAATTTCAGAAAAATATTAACATTGATGAACATTTTTAAGAACTTACAAGAAAAGAAAAAAAAAACTGAAAAAAAATGTTATAATTAAGATAATTTATATAATTGATGAATAGACTTACAAATAAATGGAAAGGAAATAATATATGGATATTGGAAGATGGTTGCACATACCTTTGAGTGAATGGTGGTATATGGTCATTTGAACATCTTTTTTTAGGTTAAATCTATCAACCCCTAGACAAATAGAGAGCTTTGAGCCCATTTATCTACCCCTATTTCAATATTCTCAAATTGGTGAAAAATGAAAAGCCTTCTGATTATATTCTCTACGGTGAATGATCATATGTTCCCTGATTTTGTTTTCTGACTCCACCTCTAGATACACCGTTGGAAGCTAGGATTCAATAGTGTAAAATACACTAAAAAAAACTAGAATCCGATAAAAAGGCAAAAAATTAAAGAGTTTGATGAACATTCACCGTTCTTTATTTTAAAAACACTTCTTCTTTTCCTTAAAAAATTTGTGTAACTTTATTCCCATTAGTTCAACTATTTTTTGAAATTTTAGTCTGCAAAAACAAATCCAAGCATTTTGAAACCATATATTACTAATATAGTACTTAAGGCTCTTATTGGTGTTCCTACATTAAAGACTATTTAAGGTGTTTTGGTGCGGCTAATGATAATGAGTGTGGCCAATCTATCGATGATTTTCTCCCTGAGCATTGCACGTGTTACTTACATGTACTTTTACAAGTATTCTAACATGTAGAATGATATTGTAATTGTAGTGACTTTATGTTAGAGTGTCGAGTGGAATCTGGGTTACTAAAAGTAGCAAGTGGGATACAGGTTATTGACAGAGTGTCATGTAGGAAGCAAATAATTTAAAAGAGTATATATATATATATATTATTGATTACTATAAATATATTATATATTTTGTTTATTCCGGCCCGTTATTGCATTTATTCAAAACTAAAGCTTTTATTCTCTCAGGAAATTTAAGTAAGTTTTGAATGGGTTCCGGAAATGCTTGATGTAAATAAACGAATTTTTGTCCTTAGTTTTTCGAGTCATAGATCCTTGTTTAATTCTAGTCATTGAATAAATAAGACTTTGATGAATAATTTAGTGCATCGATAATCATTTGATCAAACGGACAATCTAAATTTCAAAATCTATATTTTAAAAAGAAACAAAACCTCCATATTTTAAAAATCATTCGATATAGATCCAACAATCACCGATATACTAATGACATAAAGGCAAGAACATCCCACGTGTGCACGGAATGCATTTTCACAAACATACTAAACTAAAAAAAAAAAATTAAAATACTAAAAATATTAAAAACACTTTGAAAATAGATCGTTTGTGTTTTTATTTGATACTTACGATATATAAGATATATTTAAATTGTGTACAAAAATCAATAATATTATAACTCATCTTAAAGTAAATAATTGTAGAATATAAAATTTATTGATACTTATAAAATAAATTTATATGTATAAAATATATAAATCATGCCGAACATATACAATATTCAACCAAAATCTTTTATAATAATTGTCATCATAAATAAAAATATACTTCATTCTAATTCTTAATAACATATTCAAAGAATTATAATACATCCTCCAAAGTTATCAAATCGAAGCACAATAAATTTTATAATTTAAACTTGTATTTCATAAATTTGAATTAGATTTTTGTCAAAATATATCCTCTTACATACATTGATTGATATTCAAAATGTAATTATTTGAATCCTAAATTTAACATACTATAGGATAAAACCGTTTAAAAAGTGTTATTATCCAAATTTCAAAATTCATATTTAAAAAACAAATCAAAATCAACCTTTTTTAAACCATTCATTCTAAATCCAACCATCATGGATAACACTCACTAGATAAATGCAAGAACATCCGACGGGCATGAAATCTATTTTCACAAGAATTTATGAAAAAGTAAAATAAAATAAAAACATCATAAAAAAAGGTTAAAAACACTTTGAACAAAATTTTAAAAAATTTCGTGATTTATTTGCTTGGAAAGTAGAAACCCCTAAAACGGTTAAACCCTTCACTTCATCACTACCCAGCCGCCGTCGAAAACTCTCCGATCGGAGGAATCTCCACAATCGTAACAAATGGAAGAAGAACACGCCGAGACATTCAAAGACGGTTCCGACCTCTGCCAACAGCTCATGGACCGTTACGCCAAATCCCCAGCGCCGCACCACCGCCACCTCCTCGCCGCCGCCGCCGCTCTTCGCTCCAATCTCTCCTCCGAGTCCCTCCCTCTCACGCCTCCCGCCTATTTTGCAGCCGCTATCTCCACCGCCGCGTCGTCTGAGTCCCTAGACTCTGAATCGCTATCCTCGCTCGCGTCCTTTATGGCAATCACGCTTCCGCTCGTTCCACACGGTGCTATCTCCGCAAAGAAGGCGCGGGAGGCGGCGGAAATCGTGGGGAAGCTGCTGGTGAGAGAGGGGAAGGGGTTGGGCGTTTCTAGCTTGAGGGCTGGTGTGAAGTGCGTAGGGGTTTTGCTTGGGTTTTGTGATTTGGAGGATTGGGATTCTATTAAATTAGGTTTTGAAACTTTGCTGAAGTTCTCCATTGATAAGCGCCCAAAGGTCACACAATCTTTTTTTTTTTTTTTAATTTATTGTTATTATTATTGTTGTTGTTGTTGTTGTAAATATTTGTGTTTAATTTATATCTAGTTGCCATGCATTGGTGGTTGGTCCATGAATTCCTGTTTAAATGTTAGTTTTATCTTGCAACACAATAAGCATTGGCCATTTAACATTGATTTTTGCTTCATGACTCTGATATTGTTGATTTCCTTTAAGCACAAAACTTAGGTCATTTTCCTTAACTACTGTTAGTCCTGTTCTGTGCAAAATACTCACAAAATAGTTTGGGCAATGCATTGTTTTTGGTAGATTTTTAATTGAAAACAGTACCAACAATACATATGTATTACTGTATTTACGTATTATTTTTCTATTGATTGTTACAATATTTTCAGATGTGTTGGTATAGAGGTTTAAACAATAGAAGAAAAAATAAGAGAGTCCAAATTTTTGAAGTGTTCGATACCACCTGAACATGTCATGGCTACTATAAATATTCATGCTGCTTAATTGGTTGGTTGTTTGTTTAGGTGCGAAGATGTGCTCAAGAATCTCTTGAGAAGTTTTTTGGGTCACTCAAATCCTCCACTGTTATTAAGGAAGCTAGCAAGTTGGTTTTGTCTGAGCTAAAAGGTTGCATTGATTTGACAATGAAATTAACTGCTTTGAGGACTGTTGGTGAATGTAAAGATAAGGACATTTTGAAACACGAGCACCAGGAAGTCCTACATGTACTAAACGTAGTTAATCTGGTTGCTCCTAATCTTTCCATGAAAGTTGTTCCGAAAGTTCTTTCTGAAGTGCATAAATTATTTGGTTCTCAGATTTCGGCACTTACAAGGCACGTCCTTAAAACTGTAGAAGCTATGTTTGAAACTTCGAGAGTCCGAAATATTCTCTTAGAGATAGATGACATTGTAGTTTCTCTTGCTTCTTTTGTATCTTCGGGTGACAAGAACCCATTGGATACTGTGGTTTTTGCAGCAACTGTATTAAGGCTTGCAATGGACTTACTTTATACTGGACAACCAAGCTCGTGGATCAAGAATCTTCCTCTAGTTTGTCAATCTATGATGGGTATGTATGATGCTTCTATGTTCATCCCTTATAGAAATCAATTATTTGTAATTAATCTAATCTAATCTAATCTTATTTAGGTTTTTATTCAGATTATTTTATTTCACCTGATTGTGTTTAGAACCATCTTTCTTCTGATTCTTCTTTTAGCAAAAAACAGGTTGTGTTACCATTTACCAATTGATCATGTCAATACATCATTAATTATATTAGCAACCAAAATCTATTGATAGTTCGTCTCTAAACATTTTCCATGTACCTGTGGCGCATTGGTTTTGGTGGTTTTTCTCCATGAATATCTGCTGCAGCCTGCAGGGACTTTTATGACATGCTGTGTCTTGTTCTAAGTATAAAACTTCTATACTATGAATATACAGTAATAATATCTAAATAACTTGCTACTGATTAATGTTAAAATCTTAGGTATTGCCAGGGACAGAACTAGAAAAAATTGTTTGGAGTGGCAAGAATATAACACATGATACAAGACTAACTTCTACAATAAATATTTATTTAAAATTTAGTTTAACAAAAATAAATATAAACTACCAAATCAAATAAATAAATACAAACACATTGACATAGCCATCATATAATATTCTTTTATGTTTTTTTTATCATTTTAATTTTTTGTCAACTTAATAAATGTATTTATATAAAGTGAGAAGTAAAGAGACTGAAAGACATTAACCAACAAAAGAAAAAACACCATGAAAGATTATTATAAAAGAAAGACCTTGACATACATTTTTTTTACACGAAAATGTGTAAGTCTTTTCTTCTATTCTATCTTTTATTTCAATATTTTTTTAGTATAAGCCTTGAATGTAACCATTATTACATTTATCATAGTGGGGGCGATTTCTTCTTTTATATATAGAATGTTAGGCAGTTTTCATTTGGTGTTGGGTGGCAAGTGCCCCTAATTGACTATACCTAGTTCCGTCCCTGGGTATTGCCAATAATGATACTGCAGAGGCATTGTAGTAAAAGTGATATTTCATGTACACATTTAGTCTTACTGCTTTCTCTTTCCTTATATTCTATTTTCTATATTATAATCTTCTGATTCAATCTGCAAATATTGAACTTAGGGCTTCTAACTTCTGAGGGAAACACTGCATCACAGGCTTCAAGTATCTTGAACAGTGTGCTCAAGCATCATGTTGGTTCACAAAGCTTATTAATTAGTACAGAGCAATCGTTTCATGATGATAATCAGCTAAGTTTGGAAGGCAATGCAATAAAATCAACATGTGCAGTTTTTGAGAACACCATTTCTGCTACTGATGGAATCCCAAATGAGCATCTTTTGTCAGTCATATCTGTTTTGTTTCTCGAGCTTGGTATGGAACTGTCTATCGCAGTATCACTATATTAGCACTGTAGACAAAGTATTTTCTTTTCAAATTCTTTGATCTATTTAATTGGTCTTAGTTATCGATTGTTAGGTACTCAGATGGCATAATTCTGTTAAGCAAGTTACTTCTTTGTCCTTCACACATGCTTTGGTATACAGTTGTGTTTATGATCATACTTTGGTGTTCTGCACATGTCTTAAAAGTTTTGATATTGCAATTTCAAACCACTTAGGCTCACTGTTTTCTTTTAGTTTCTTTATGTAGCAGGATATCTAGTCCACCCATTTCATTGTACTTCACTTCTTTTCTCTCTTGTTAATGTTTTTTGTCAAAAAATAAAAAGAAAAAACACTGGATTGTTTCTTTCTATCTCTTCAATTGTGCTGAGGGATTGAAGGGCTTGATTGTGCCTATGTTGCTCAGTGCTCTTTTTTATTGTGTGAGGAGATAATGTCTTATCTGGTATTGGACTTTTCATTATCAATTATAGAGTTTCTTATGCAAAAGAAATTTGTAACTAAACTACATTTCATCCTGATCTTATTCTTTGTAAACTTTGTTGGTTGCAGGAGAATTCTCATTTGTATTTATGAGGAATATTGTGCTTAAACTTGCTGACTTGATGATTCAAATTTCCGGTGGCGAGGCTAATAACAAGCATGTAAGTACTGGTGAAAGATTCGTTGGCTGTTTCCACATTGATCTTTATGTTTGGTAGATTAATCTCCCTACCATAATTAATAATGTCATGTATTTCTCCATTATGTGTTGTTTCTCACTCATTTTAAAATTCTTGGGTAGTTTAATTTTGGAAGTTAGTATATTGAACAACATTGTCTGTATAAGGTTTGAACAATCCCCACCTCTTGAGCTAGCTTTTTGGGTTGTGTTGGATTTAAAACCTGAAATTCAAGAGTTAGAATGTGATGGATCGCAATATAAGAATTCTGCTTTATGTTGAATATATTTAAAAAATATATATAATAGAACTATCCATGAGGATAAAAAGTGGTACTTTTTGGTTCCACTCAAAGTGTGGAATCAATAAGAATAGAATAGAACAAAATTGTACCATTCTGTTTTATCTGTGCATCAAACACTATCATAAGCACATTCAGAATCCAAGTTCATTCATGTCTCAACTTTGGAAATTCTCCATTGGTATAATGACTAGTTTCAGTTTATACTTTCCAAAGTATTGATAACTATTGTAGTCATGTTGGAAATATTTGAAAAATATTTCAGCAATTTAATATTTTGTCATAAGTATGTTTTCGTATTAGTTTTCGTGTTTTCTTTTTCAATGATTAATTTCCTGAATTAATTAGATTTAAGAGTGTATTAGTATAAATAAGGGTAAGTGCTTTGGCTCTCGTAGTAATAACTTACATATTGTTCACTTTAATATCAATATAATTTTATTATCATGAGTATTATTGTTACCTCCCTTTATACCTAAAATGCTAAGTTGCTGGTTTGTGATGGAAGGGTACTGCACACATTTTGATGCAGCATTTTCTGAGACGTGAAATTATTTTTCATTGGGCTAGATGCTCGTTGAAGGGCCTTGGGATGCCAACACAAATATCACGTACAACGCTACACTGTCAACATGGCTAGATGCCCTTTGCAATCGCTATTTCGCTTCCCTAAAATCTGGAACTCTACTATTACTAAAACAATGTCATTATCTCCATATTTTTTCCTTCTCATTGACCATGCACAAATTCTGACTACCTTATCTCTCTGGGGTTGTCAAGGGTATCTTAGATGCATAATGGCCTCAACTATCCCAAATGTAATCTGACCCTGGGTTTTGTCCCAGTTGCGATATGACCTCTCTTTATCTTAATAGCAGATTGCCCTTGGTTTCTATCCTAGTTGCAGTTTGGTCTTGGCTTTTGTCGGATGTTTTTGTTCTTGACTTTTGTATCATGTTGTTTGTGGTTTAGTCTCGATTTTTGTCCCCGTTACTGTTAGTTACTGTTATTTATGATTCCAGTTCAATATAAACTAAAGCTACTCTACTGATTACTGTTTCATCTGGTTTTCAATGTTTTGCAGCTTCAGAAATGCATTGGGTCTGCTGTTGTTGCTATGGGACCAGAGAGATTTCTCACACTTGTATCTATTTCTCTTGATGAACACTATACTTATTCAAATATTTGGCTAGTACCGATCTTGAAGCACTACATTACAGGAGCACCACTTGCATACTACATGGAGCATATCATTCCTCTTGCGAAGTCTTTTAAGAAGGCTAGCCGTAAAGGTATATTGCAACATGCTAAACTTGAACATCTATATCTATTGATATCACGTGTTTCCTTTTATAATGCTCCTCTACTTCTATGCGACCTTCGCTGCGGCCTTCACTGTCGCCAGGAATAGCAGTTGCCATAGCTAAAAATGAAGAGGGCAGGAGAGCAGCTGGTTCTTGCAGAAATGCAGAGAACAGAGGCTGAGTTCGTCCTTTCATATGGATCTTTGTAAACAAGTGTGGGAAGAGGGTAGTGCTACTTAAAATTATAAACAGAAATGACAAGAACAGCCCTTAAACAGATAATTTGAATAGATATAACAGAGGTAAAATAGGATTTTCAAACTCTATTGGCTTTAGCTTCCGCGACAAGCTGATTTTGCTACCATTTGCGGCCGCTAAAATTCGTTCCAGAAAAATTCACCATACCAGTGTTTAGCGCCGCATCACACCCAGTTCTGCTCCTTAATACTGTGATCACCCACTATTGTGCTGCTATTGAGAACATAGTTCTAATATAAAACAGTAAATAAATCATCTCTTTTTATTTTTTTGGGACTTCGGAGAAAAATAGTTTAAGGAAATTAAATTTTGAGGATTAGTCATTTTGGAATATTACTATGTTTTATGTTGAGAGAAATGTATTTTTTTAAAGTTGTTGTTTGCACTCTCATTTCAGACATTTTTCCTTAAGCTGTTGGACATGCATTTTCTATTTTATGCCATAATAACTAATTTAGTCAAATTCTTGAGCAAATTTTGTCTGGTTTCTTTCCAGTTAAAAAGACAGAGATCAGTCAAGATCTGTTGGTTCGTGCCCATGAATTGTGGGGATTGCTTCCCAGCTTTTGTCGTCATGCAAGTGATACATATAAAAATTCTGCTCGTCTATGTGATGTGCTTACTACTTTTCTTAAAAAGGACACCTCCATGCTTGAAAATGTTGCCACGGCATTACAGGTCAAAATTTCATAGATTGTACTTTGGTGGCTTTATTTGTTTTTTTTCCAATCAACTTTCCATCTAAATGTTCTTGAATTTTATGTAGATTCTTGTGAACGAGAATAAAGCTGCACTTAGCCCTAAAAAGAACCAGGCAGATTGTAATGCAGAACATGATTCTTCGTTAGAGTTCAGCAGGCAACCTACTTATTCAAAGAAAGTTGCTACCAGAAACATAAAGGCCTTGGCATCTTATTCAAATCAGTTGCTTCATATTTTATCAGATTTATTTATCAGTTCACTTCCTCAAACACGTATTTCTCTAAAGGTTCCACATTTTTCAATTATTTTTACTGATTCTCCCTTGTATATTGTACCATTCATTCATCCTACTTTGTCATGAAAATATATGACTTGTTTGTTTTGCTCAAATATTTAAAATGCATTGTTTTGTGACATTTAATATAATTTTAGAGAATTTACAGGCTGAACATTACTCTGTTACTAATAATATTGCCTCTGGCATTTCTTTCCCTCTAATATGATAGTTAAAGTAATTCAAATTTTTTGGCTTGCTTTTATAGGGTGCAATCAGGTGTCTAGCTTCAATAACTGATTCTTCTGTAAGCAAAGAAATTTTTATAACTCTGCTCAAGAGGTTTGAGTTTGTAGATTGTGAAAGTGGAGATGATGGTGAATTATTGACGAGTAGCAGTAGAGTGTTGGACATTGAGCCAAGTGATGAGAAGGGATGCTCTCAAAGGTGAACCTAGTAACTAATTTATACATGATTAATTGCACAGGTGGTGATATATAGTCGCTGCAGAATTTCATACAACAAAGATTTTTCAGATTTAAATGACAATTCATTTTTCAGATTCTAAAGTGCTCATGTCAAGGAGTGTTATTAGAGTTGCCCATTCGTGTGCTTAGCACATCTAAACCTTGCCATCAGTGAGAGATTGACTTCGATTGCTTATGTTTTACAGATAATTGGTTCCTAACAACAGTTTTCTATAATCGGATAAAAATAGTCGAGAATTCTTCATTTTTTGATCTTGTTCTCATGCCATCTTTCTTATTTTTTTGCTGCTTTAAATATGATTGGGCGCTACATCGTCTTAAACAAAATAGCAAATGTAATTGGAGAATCAGGAAACCTTACCACTTAAAACTATCTCCTGTCTTTCAATTTCTTGTTATTATGTTTATTGATATTTATAATAGATGACAAGCCAGGGTCTTGTTATTCTTCAGGTGCGCGATATTGGAGATATCATCTTGTCTTGTTGAAGGAGCCAATGATAATCTTGTTCAGATAATTTATAGTTTAACTATTCAATCGTTTCAGGTATTTCTCAAAAGCTGAGCAATACTTTATTTTGTTATTATATTCCCCCTTGAATTGTTTTGACAAACATATGTAATTTTGAAAAATAACATTTAATATATGCTTGCTATGTAGTCAACAAATGAGAGTGTTCATTATGAAGCATACAACACCTTGAGCAAAATTTTGGAGGTATGTTTTGCGTCATATATTTCTCTGTTTCATTTTCTCTTGTTATATGTCTCAATGTTGTTGCTTGATGATGCAGGAGCACCCAAGCTATTCTTCTAAATATATGGAGCTAATTGATTTATTACTTGGTCTAAAGCCTCCAACTGCTGTTGCTTCTCTTAGAACCCGGTTTGCTTGTTTCAACATGCTGATGGTACACATAGTGAAGGTCAGAAATCGTAATTATGATATTTATCTCATTTCTTATTTATAGTATGTTTTAATCTCCATAGGTTTTAGATGTGAGGATGTGTAACCTTCGAGAATATATTTTAGCATTTATTTGTGTTGGAAAATATCATTTCCACTTTAGAACAAAGGGCATACATACCTTTTCTGTGGTGGGTCATTGTGCGTTAAAGGTTGTCCATTGTGTAAATAAACACACTGCCTGTTCTTTTTGTACAAATCAATTTTCAGCTTTAAGCTCCTCCCACACTGCCAAGTATTAAAGTACTTGTTGTCCACGTGTGTTGCAGATTAAGAGTGCAAGCAAAGCGGAAAATATTGCATGTGGCTAATGTTCTAACAGTAACATTTTTTTTTTGGTTTATGAATCTGGAAATCGTGCAGCTTTTTGTTTGCCTCTAGCTGAACTGTGAAATTAGATTAACAGATGTACATTCCACATACCTGCATTAATTTTTTGTATTATCCTGGCTCATTTGCATACTGGAGCCGTTTGTTTGATATTTTATTGGGAGGAGGTTCATAGCCAAGTCACTTTGTGTTCTTTTTGTTCTTTTATCTTTGATTGAGGGTGTACAATGTGCATACCATTGACACTTCAGTGGTCTTTTCTTGATATGCATTCTGCAGATTAGTTTAGAAGAGGAGGTGAACTCAAAGGCTTTTCTTATTCTCAATGAAATCATTCTCACATTAAAAGATGTAAGTTCAATACCACACATTTCTTCAGTTCATTGGTTTAACTTGGTCTGCTATGTATCATATCAATAAGGAGAGATAATAGCTGTACTAAATCATACACAATGGTACCATGTAGGGAAACGATGAAGCTAGGAAAGAAGCTTGCGATTTACTCTTAAATATAAGTTCTAGCTTAAGAGACTTATCATGTGTTGGTCCTACTGAACCATATCACAAATTAGTTAGCATGGTAAGTTCACTCTTGTTTTTAATTTTATTTATTTTTATCAATCAAGTGTAACTTGAATTTTCCACAATTACGTATATATCATGTAATAATTAGAGTTGATGATTTTCATTTTCTGAAATATATTAATGAGTTATAGCTTCATACTCTCAATATACAGATAATGGGTTATCTTTCTGGCTCGTCTCCCCATATAAAAAGTGGAGCAGTGTCTGCATTGTCAGTATTGGTATATAAGGATGCAGTCCTTTGTCTCTCCATTTCTGATCTTGTCCCTTCTCTTTTATCTTTGCTGCACACCAAAGATACGGAAATCATAAAAGTGAGTGTTGTCATACATTTTCAAGATCAGATAATTGTTTGAGCATATTTCTGTCATTGCTTAGAGTTTAATTTTGCTTCTGTAACACAGGCTGTCTTGGGCTTTTTTAAAGTGGTGGTGTCTTGCTTAGAAGCAAGAGAGTTGCAGAGTATTCTCTCGGATGTTGTTACTGAAATCATCCGCTGGTCGTCTGTTTCAAGAAATCATTTTAAAACAAAGGCATGTCTAATTTTAACATTAAGCTCCTATTCTTAAGCATGCACAATGTGTGCTTAAATAATAACACCTGCACAACATGGACTCATGCATCTATACTGGATTGAACCATAAGAATAATGTTTTCTTGGTTGTCTATAGGTCACAGTGATATTGGAGATATTAATTCGGAAGTGCGGTTCAGCTGCTGTGAGAGTGGTTACCCCAGAAAAGTACATGGATTTTCTCAAGACAGTTTTAGAGGTACTGCTTTTAATATTAAACAAAAGGCTATGATGGTGGCATACGTTAAGTTTAGTTTGAGTCTAGCCATATCCAAATCATGGAAGTTTCTGACCGGGGCTATTAGTTTTTTTTATCAATATTGAGCTTTAAAATGTTGAGTTATTTTTTTATGGATAAAATGACCGAGTGGCATTTAACATTTTATAAACTACATTTTTCATATATATGCATCATAAATTCATAATGAAACAAAATATATTATGATTCTGAGGGAATTTCAACAAAGGTGTACCTGCTATCCATCATGTTCGATGTGAAAGCTAAAATCATAGTGAATGTTCTGCATTTATTTTTAGTTTTTTTTAAACTATTTTTTAATTTTTATCATTTGTCTTTTATGCTTTAGGTTTATATTAACATTCGCGTTTGCATAAGATCTTTAAATATGAAAGTTCCTTGCAGTTAAGTAGAGACTCAGAAGGCAAATAGAATCTTTATATCACAGCTATAGAAACCATAAAAAAATGCTAATTTGTTGGGATTTTCTATTACTTACAATGCAGCCTCATTTGAAATTTGTAGTATTTCTAGATGGTGAACATAAGATTAATTTCATGTTTGATAAAAAAAGTTACGGTGCCTATGCTTGCAGAATCGGCATGGCAAATCAAATGAAGCAGCTGCTAAGGATACAGAAAATACGCCTGAAGATTCATCTGGCAAGGGGTATGATTTTATTGCTTGTGAAAAAAAACATTAGCTGATTTATCGTTTCTTGAAAGCTAAATCAGAGTCCTATCATCTATCCCTCTCTCCTTTGTAGGCTGGAGCGGAGAAAACCTAAAAGTTCGGATACCCAAGAGAAAGACTCAGTTAAACAAAACAAGAGAAAGAAATTTGAGTCTACTAAAAATGACGAGTTCAGATTAGCCAAAAGAAGTAGGCACTCTAATGATACAAATTCCAATGTAAGGTCAGAAGGAAGTAAAAAGGCAATAAAAGGCAGTACAAAAGTTTCACACAATTTTAAAAGGAAGTTCAAAAGAAATTGATAGACGATGGAGCTGCAATATACTCAAGGTGGTAAAGCAGTCCATTGAAGCTTTGACACATCTTTATGTTGTGTTGGTGTTGAAGTAGAAGAGGAAGTTGGTATTTGCTCTCTATTTCTGCCTAATATACTTGTGATATAAACAAGTAAAGAATTGTAAGCTGGATTCTTTAATTGCCTTTCCTGCAAAGCAAGCACTACAGAGGGATTTGGCAGTTTTTTTGTCAAGCTTGATGCTCTAATAGGCTGAGAAAATGAAAGGCTGCTTCGTGCATGCATATTCTTATGGGAGAAGTTCAAGAGGGTGGTGAGAAAAGCTATTGTTGCACCATATTATATATTTTTTTGAAGAGGAAAAAAAAATTATTTATATATGAACATAAACCAAGATGTGCAGGGAATGACAAAACAGTTTGTTACAAGAAACTGCAAAGTTGCAGCACTATATGACTAGCCCTGGCTTAGTAATGATTGATGATATAGTTCATTCCTGATTTCTCACACCAATTATTTACAACTCTTTCCTTCTAAATCTTCCACTTCCTATAACAAAATCTCTTAATAAAAAAAAAAGCACAATAAATACTCCACGTTAATCACATTAATTAACAGTTAGTAAGCTATCTCGAAAATATGTAACAGTTGCCCAGATCATTTATGATATGCTGAAAATGTAACACAACTCACTCCACTAACAATATACATCAAAAGTGGCAAATAACAATACAAATCAAATAACACAATGGACTTCCCTATATAATCAAAAGTGACAATAGATGTGATGGTTCATGGTTTCATTCTTCACAATGTTCATATTCATTTTGTATTTCATAATATTTGACCATTATCATTCTGCAACTGCTTTTGCCAGCCTACAAGGTTATTGTTTTATTGCATCTTATTTGCTTTACGCATCGATTATATTATTTTTGTTTGATTTTGGTCCTTATCAATCTAAGACAAATTATCTAATCCATTATATTTTGTTCTAGAAAAGATATTAGAATAAAGCTATTGAGGTTTCATACCTATAAAATGGATTTCAATCTATCAAATGTATGTATAAATTCCTCCATATATTTATTTAATCGTCATCAAGTTTTTGTTAACATTAGTTGTTAATTTGTTATTGATGTTCATGTTGTCAATAATATGGATTCATTTATTATGATAAAACATGCAAGATCACTGTTACCCAAATTATTTACAACAGAATTTGGTCTTATAGTTGAAATATATTGTATTTTAACATATTTTAATGATAATGATTTTGAGGTGAGTTGAGAAAAAGGATGGTGATGTCGATTTTACAAATAGATGGTATTTAGTACACGATTACTACCATATTAGGCTAGATGGTTGGATAACTATGTTGTTTGTCATAAAAATAATGGATAGACTTTGAAGAGGTGTATGTAAATACATATGCCATCGCATGGCGGCTACACACGCATATATTGAATGGCTCAATGCATATTCATTTCTATCAAGGTCATTTTGCATGCTTTTCTTGCATAATACTCCCTTTAAATACACTATTTAGGATGTCTCTAATAATGTTGGTGATTCTCAATGATAAAATGTTTTGTTCATAAAGAATTTAGGGTATCAATTGTATAATGTCTTTAATGAAATTGTTAATTCTCAATGTTTATCAAGAGTTTAGAGTATTAATCATATAATGTCTTTAATGAAGTTACTAATTCCTATGAAGAATCGTTTCGTTTATCCAGAGTTTAGGGTATCAATCATATAATATATTTATTATTGAGGTTATTAATTCTCAATAATCAAACATTTGGTTTATCAAGCGTATAAAGTCTTAATGACGGTGTTTATTCCCAATGATTGAAACTTCAAATTATCAAGGATAAAAAGGTGTATATACTGATTGACACTTTCTGACCTAAGAATCCCATTCAATTTTCAATGAATATAATTTCTGTTAAAATCAATATCAATCTTTGAAGTAAGTATGATTTTATCTATCAAACTTTGTGTTCTCACATTGACACAACTATATATTGATGTGTTTTAAGGGTGATTTCAAGAAAGGCTTTGAAGATATTGATAGATGATGATCAAAATTAAGAAACAAACACCACTTCTAATATAGTTTATAAAAAAGTATTTTAAAATTAAAAAAAAAACAGTTTTGTAAAAGTTGTGACACATTATACATGTTTGAATTTTGTTTTTTTCTTCCAATAAATTTTATTTATATTAGTTTTATAAGTAACAAATAGTAGGCTTTAATCCACCGTAATTGTAATAAGGTTATACTCCCTCTATCTCTAATTATAAGCTTATCTTATGCATATTAAGAAACATTAGTTGTTTCCTTTAAAAAAACAGAATAGTCAGTTGTTTAGTTAATGTGTATGTCTTGTGTATAATTATTATTAGATCACCTATTATTTATTGATTTGTTTAATTTGACTTTTCATTTTTTTAAGATAAATTAATAGTATTAATAAGAGATATATTTAAAAAAATAATAATAAATATATCTGAAAATTTGTAGAGTCTTATGTTTAAGGATAAGCAAAATGCTTAAGTCTTATAATTAGAGACAAAGTGTATATATATATATATATATATATATGGTACTCGTGCATTCAACCATCTTTCATCCTACATATGTATGTTTGTAGATATATTTTAGAAAATTTAACCGTATCTTCCTTCTGTACTTCTTTTCCTTTCTCATTCAACGATGAAGGGTGGTTTGGAGCATTTTTTTTTTTGAAATCACTCATTTGAATCGTTTTTCTCTATTTTATTTATATATATTCAATATCTTTTTATCATCGTCTTCAACTTGTTACAATGTTCGTTTGGTTCATATTTGATATATCAGCTCTGTTTTATTACAGATTCAGTCAATGATTTGAATGTCAAGGCTATAAATCTGGAGACTTGAATATTCCTGTTATTTTTATTATAACATTTGTAGATGTTGTCATTTTATACTATTATGAGTTTGTAAGTAGATTAACCCTTTTTAGATTTAACGACATTAAATTTGTATTGGTTTAGAGATGTGGTAACAATTTAAATGATTGAATATAGTTTTTAGTAAAACAATATATATTATTGAGAGTAATACAAATAAAGTGGCATTCTTGTAAAAGGTTATTTACACCAACGGTCCATTCAAAAATGGGTACGTTGTTTTCTCCTGAAACTAACTCCATTTAGATAATAAAGATGTGAAACAGCTTCTTCCAGCCTTCTTTGATATGCTTGCCTTGGGACTTTGGAATGGGCTATATGTTTTCTTTTTATGATGAGGAATCTCTTTCTTTGATAAATCTTCTAAACACCTTACATCTGATAGGGATCTGAAGGTTCTGGATTTTCCTCTATAGTATTTGGAAAGCCCTCTCCTATATAGCACAAGAAAGGAGTTCATTTGAGCCATGTAATCAACAAAACATACCTTAGAATGTTTGATACATTACTAATGAAGGATTCACAAAAGTAGTTATTTTCATTAATTTTCTTAAAATAATAATAAAAAAAAAAGTAATTATATTTTTTAAATTGCTATTAATGGGAACTATTTCCATTAGAATAAAAGTTTATTGAAAAATAAAATTTAAATCAATTGAAGGATAATTTTGAAATAATAACATTAAATATGGTATAAGTAGTTGACATTTGCTTATAAGTTACACTATCAAATACAACATTTTTGTTGCATATATTCTAGACGGGAGAGAGTAGCTTGGATTTACCAAAGACACTTACTTCATATGAAGTTGGACCAAAAACTCCGAAAAATCACATTTAGACTCAATAGATGATGATGATGATGGTGATGAAGACCACGACAATGATGGTGATGATAATGATGATACATCAGATATGTTTGGTGAAGAAGCTGATTCATTTGATTCCTTTGACTCAAGTGGAGGGTTATTATCATTTCCTTCTTCAATATTCAAACAACCATACATTGCAAAAGATACATTATTACTAGAATTTCTAATTATCTTGTTTGTATCCATGGAGGTTGTTGCTTAGTTGAAAATCTTGATTTTATATGTGAACCTTAAAACAATGAAGTTGGATGTTATATATTCAAGCTTATTTGTTTTATTTATATATTTAGGAGTAATATGATAAGCACTTTAGTTCTTTTAATATTGTTCTTAGTTACTTTTCGTTGCCCTTTAAGATCATCATTTTGATATTCTATTAAATCTAGTGTGGACTCCAAGGATAAAGGCGAGCCATTATCTATATATCCAACTCCATTTTTTGTTTTCTTTTTAGGTGGTATCTTTTGAAAAACGAAAAGTTTGTGAAATTGGATCTCTAAAAATTCATCAATAAGTTTATCATTTTGTTGGAGTGTTAAGTTATCAAGCTTAGCTTAGCGCAAGACAAATAAAATCCAAATGCATTTTGCCAAAGAATAATCCTCTTTGTTAATGGGTATAACATGTCTAAATATATATTTTTTTATAATAATGTCTAAATATTTTTAAAATTTATAAACTTTACACTTAAATATATTTAAGATTTAAAATAACATATTTTTAAAAAATTAATAGCATATAATTTATATTTAAAATTCAACGACCAAAAATAAGCATTTCTAAAAATTCATTTACATGTTCATTTCTTTGTATCATGCCAAGATGTTTGATAGCAATTAATGTTTCTTTCGACATGGAGGGGTGATTGACAATATTAACGCCATCGATTAATTTCAAAGTTGTTCCAATTGAGTAAGCATAACTGCTGCCAAAGACTTCATGAATAACTTTTTTTCGGAGAATCAACCTTAAAATCAACACTTCAAGATTCTCAATTGAATCTTTATGAAAAAAACCAAAAAGAGAATTAGTATTTTGATACTTATGTGCATTAGCTTCTTCATTCTCGCTAATTTGTTGCAAATCAACATTTTTTTTCTCTTTCAAAACTTCATAAACTTGTTGCTTAATTATTAATTATTTCTGGATTATGAGGTCCAATCCTAGACTTTGGACATAGCTTGGTTTGCAAACAATCGACACGTCGTTGACCAATTTTACACTCCCCTAGAGTGTGACTAGTGCATTTGCAAAAGAACAAAAAGAAAGTAATTTTCAAATTCCAAATCAATAAAAAAAAAAAAGTATAACCTTGTCTTTCCACCAAGATTTGATCATGCTATCCTATTTCATGTCATCTCATTTTATTTCATCGTAAACCATCAATCCAAACATACTCATAAGTTTCTGCACTTCATTATTGCTTTGTTTCATTCCTCCTCTTTATATAAGAGTTAAATCCAAAAAACTAGATGAATATTCTTACACATGCCGCAGGGTTCAACACTCCCAAAGATGCATACCACAATTTTTGAAAATCATACCAATAAATAGCACATTTCTAATATCACTATTCTATAAGTGAAAAAATGTTTAAAAACATCGTAAATTTTTAGGGCTGTTTAGAAATACAAAAAATTAGCCTGAAGTATTTAATCAGCACATTACTTGGTGACTCTGTAAGCCTGCAAACCAATGACAAATTCAGTTTAGTCTATATTAATAGTTATCTATATTAATAGATAAACATATATACAACATCAAAATGATTGTCTGATGCATTTTACTAATTCAAAAAGAGGCTGACCTTGACCCTTTTTAGTAGCTCTTTAGCATTGCTGTCCTTTTTGAAGTGTTCCCTTACAGGCTGCATGTTCCAAGAAATAATCATTTAGTACGCAAACCAAAGGTCCATAGCCAATTCCCACACCAGAGCCCCCAAATATGATATTCCAATTATTTTTCTGATATCCCTTCCTCGCCTAACTTCCCTCCTCATTTTTAGTCTTTCGGTAAACTAAATAATTGTAACATCGGTTACTAGCTGTGACAGTAATTAGTTGGTAAGGTGCTTCTAAGTTATAATTGCCCCCACCTCTCAATATCAGAGGGCATTTCCCTTAGCGCTCCTCTGATAGTTTCTACTAATTAAGGGTCTCGATCTATCATATATTAACCATCACATTGAAATTTCAAACCCAACACATTACAAGTAGACTAACCAAAATACAAATAAGAAAATGTAATGTATTTGATTTGTAGTACATGTATACCAAAACCAATCTAAACATCATTTCAAAATGCTTAGAAAGAATACTGCCAACCTGGTAAATATAGTTGAGATTAATTTTAAAACTGAGGGTATACAGGAAGATGCATAAACATAACAAGAAAACATTACCTCAAGAATTTTATTCAATGACTTTGACAATGCCGGTTTAAGGTCAGCTGGATGTAACTCTCCGCTTTCATAGTCAGCAATCAACTCTTCAAAGCTTTTGAACGTCCTAAATTAAATAAGAGCATGACCACATATCAACCAAACAATTGAATACAGGAACAGAAAATTTAGAAAGACTTAAGGCAACCATAATGGTTCAGGAAACTAATACGATAAATGGAACATGAAGTTCCAAATGGGGAAATAGCAAAACTTACTTATTCCCACCATTGTCTGGATTACGCTCCACAGTAAACTCATTAAACCATGGTAAGATAAGATATTTAATGTACTCTAAGCATGGGTTTCCTTCCACAATCTTTGGCGGGCAATATGCTTTTTTTATTTTCACATTCACTTCAGCCTATGATATCCAAAAACAAAGATTGAGCGGTCAAAATTATAAAAACGAAATGGTAACAAAAACTGAACATTTACCAGTAAGAAATAGCCAAAATCTTACATAAAATCACAGCATTTTATTACTTTATACTAAATATTTTTCCCTCAAATTCTTTATTATGTTAACAAATTTTAGCAAAAAAAAAAGAATAATCTTTTCTAAGCTCTCATCATGTTCAAAACAAAATATAACTAAATAGGACAAACGATCTTTTCCTTTGGAATGATGATGACAAATTTAATAGCCCTTTTAGCAGCTTACCTCCTCATCTTCCATGAAAATGGATGATAAAGGGTCACTTTTTGACATCTTCTCTTGCCCTTGCTGTAGACCAGGTAACATGTCTGAAAATCACCCCAGAATCAATTAGTAAGCGAGCTACACACAACTTAAATATACACTAGCTGAAAGGAAATCTGGCAAATACGGTGTGATAAGATGATGGGTTTGTTCTTCCTCTTAATAACATCACAATACTCTCTCGCAAGTACGTTCACTTTCCGCTGATCCATTCCCAGTTGGCAGATGTCGGCCTATTTTAAATTAAAAAAATTCATGCGTTATTCACTAATATGTTTCAAGCAAATTGACAACTACAGATGAAGCTAGGTCATAATAAATAGCACAACATCTAGATACTCAAACATGAGAAATAAAAATCATTATCAGCTAGTTAGTTTATGATAGACCCAGAATTTTAATGAAAGAAAAGAGTATATTATTTCTGGAAAATGAGAGCAGTAGCTCTTACAATGGTGAAATCTGGAGAAAATGCAGAAAAGAAAAATAACCAGAGTTCTAGGAACTCCTAAAACCAGAGCAGAATTGCTCCTAACCAGAGAAAGAATTCTCCTAACAATTTCTTAAGATATTTTCTAAATGCTTTTTCCACTACCCTTCCATCATTCTTATAACAGAAAGATCGCATAAAATAAGAGAGGTTACTAACTTTCTTTTAATCCCTCCCTCTCTTCATCCTTCTAGAAACTGTAAGTGTGTGAGGTGTGTGACTTGGGCCCCACGATTGGATCATCGAACCTACTGGGCCTCATGTCCTATCAGTTTACAACTAAATATATAGAAATTATATGAAACTAGGATGGAATAGTCCAAGAACAGAACAACTGAAGTTAAAGAGAATAAATCATTTGGTGGTCAGTACAGGCACATCCAGGGCTGCGAAATCTACGATAATTTCCAAAATCCATTTTTAAAGATAACATTGCAGCAATCATGCATCCATTTATTTGTTTAATAGCTCTCCACAAAAACAACATCCATTGTGAGTCTATAAGGACACTATTCTATAAGTTAAATGTCAAGCAATGCAAACAATGCACACATAAGTTCAAGCAATCAATGATGCATACCTTGAGGAAAAAAATGTCAGCACACTGCATGCATGGATAGAATATTTGAGCAGCAGTTAATTCATCTTGCTCACTTCGTCCCATTATTTGGCTACACCTATAATTTGGAAGAATCAAACATGAAATATTTTAAAGCCAAATCCATTATTCAGTGGGATCATATGAAAGCATTTTCATAATAAATAATAAAATGAACCTGATAATTCTTTTAAGGTTGTTCTTCTGAGCGATATCCAACACAAGAGGCCAATACTCGTCAGCTCTGGCATTAATCTCTTTAGATGACCACAAAAACTCGACTTTTCCTCCTTCCAAATCCATCCCGACAGCTTTCCAAATTTCAATCAAATAGCGGCCAACTGTCTCAATTTTCTTCAAATCTCCTCCCATTTTATTGTTAAGCTTAGCAAACCAATCAGCAATCCATATTTTGACTCGGCAACCAGCAGAGGTTAGCTTGTTCACATTGAGTGTTTTCATGACACCCTAGATATAAGTAAAAAATTGTAACTACCATATACCACATTCAAAAATATTCCTTTCACAATAGAAAGGTCAAGTAATCATTTGAGTGCATATTTGATTTCACAGTAAAGAGTGTCAAACTCAAAATTGGTATGATTTTGCCTAATGATCAACGTAACTTTACACAACTTTATTAAAAAAAAACACATGTTTTGTTATTATAAAGCAAAATTGAGTGTGGCACCAAGCCTCAGTTATTGCTTTAGATTGAAAAAATCATCCATCGAACATATCCCATACATACTTTTTCTACTTCGTTTCTCAGTTCTCACTGCTTTCCCTTTGTTCCTTGAGTGTGGATTTTTATTTACATTAACAACACACCACCGGTCACCAGGTTTTAGCTTCTTCAAAAAGCCAGCACCATTTCTACTTTTTTTTTATGTGATGTTATGTGGCATAAATAACATGCTGGGTGCAGCGGGTAAAGAAAGGTTTTGGTTATATGGTGGACAATGCAACATTAATCTTCCTGCAATTTTTTGTGCAGGCACTTAATGTAGATTCCAGTTGAATCTAATGGTGGTAATACTACAGATTCATTTCAAGGATCTTGATTGTGTGAAAACATTTAGTCAATCAGTACCTGATGATGTATCTTATACTGCAAAGTTGCATGTAATGCACATTGTTCATTTAAATAGATAACTAAGGAAACTATATTAACGATAATAAATAGAGAATAATAAACGGTGTGAATCTCAACTAGTTCGACGAATGTTAATTAATTCATGAGGATAGAATAATTTTTTATATTACTAGACAAAAAGTGCACACTTGTATATTTTACGCAGCAATTAACTTATAATTGAATAGTTGTTAATTATTGTCTTGAAAATTTGCTCTCACCCATCTTTTCATTAAAAGCAAGTATTATATTGGTTTCTATCACTAATTCAGTGCATGTTTACTGGCAAGACTTAGCAATTCGGTACCAGCAAGAAATGGACAATTCACAATTCTAAAGGAGTCAACAAACATATTATTAGACTTTTCTGGATTGCTATGGACAATTGTAACAATCTTGGTCATATATGAAAATCTAATTTTCAATGTATTTTCACTCATTTTGCACTTGCACTGAGGAGTGTAGGCTTTTTTTGTTGGTATGATTTTAGGGTTACACATTTGGTTTCCCTTATGTAACACCAACACTTCAGATGAAAGCAGTGTCTAAGTTTCTGACACCAACACGACACAAACCTGTTTGTATACATATAACCAAGTACGGATACCAACACCAAACACTAACACGTCCACACCGATAATAATATGAGAAAATGAATTTATTGAATGTAATCAAAGTATCTATGTTGAGTCGGTACCAACATGTGTCAGACACCCGGGTACGTCTTTTAATCAAAAGTGTCAATGTTAAATAGCATTCAGCCAATTCCATTTCTCAAATAATTTTTAGCGTGTACATGTCGGTATTGACATTTCATACATTTTACTTCATTTTTTTCAGATCCGTACTCTAATTATTAAAATTAATAAATAAAGAGAAAATGAGACCTGAGCAATGTGCATTCTTCCAGAAGGTTCAAAACCATCATAACAAACAGGCTCAGGCTTTTTAGCGAGGAGATTAAGAAGTTCATCTTCTTGAATGCACTCTTCTCCGATACTCCTGACGATCTCAAATCTCTGTTCCACACTCAACAGTCTGCAGAACACGTAAATTCAATATTTTCGAAGTGATAACAGAACAGAATAAAAGAGAACAGAACAGAAACTACTTACTGCTGCTGAGTTGTTTCTGTTGGATTTGGATTGGATGATTCGGCGACGGACAGTGATTCGAGTGCTTCTGCGGCCACTACGGCTTCTTCTTCCATTTCTTATCGACAAAATTTAGGGTTTTGACTTTCAACACAATCAATGGCAGCTTCGGTCCAGTTCAGTCTAAACTACCCCGTTTACAAATGCATCTCAATTTTATCGACAAAAATCTCAATCGCACGGGCCTTTTTTGTTACATAATGCAAGCACGTGCCTTTTTTGTCCATTAACCACTGATATCGTGGTTATTTGTTTTTTTACTAAATGTGTTTACTTGGTACGAGTAAATTTATTTAATATTAAATAAAGTTTTTAATCTTTTTAGCTTAGTTCAACTGAAAAAGGGTAGAAATGACGGTTTAGATTAGATTTGATGTATTTTTTTTATTTGGTCTCATTATTTAATTTGTTAAATTTTAAATTTTAACTCGTCCTTTAATATTGTTTTACAAACTATAAATTATTAATTTAGTGATCATTCGTAATGTTTTTAGAAAGAGTGAATCAATAATAATATAAAATAAAATAAAAAATAATTATTTATTTTTAAAGTAACTTGGGACGGGTCGAGCTTGGTCATTTTTCTACTTTGTCCTTATTTTTTTGAGATCGGGTCTTGTACACTCATATTGTTAGGTTGGATGTCATGTCTCAATTTGACCTAAATCTTGATATTGTTAAGCTAGGCGTTATGTCCCGAGTTTGAATATGAAACTTCATTATGGTAACATTTACCATCTCTTCTAAGACTAAAAAAAATAATTTAATCCCTATAAAATTTTACTATTTTATTTTAGTTTTTATAAAAGATTTCGTCAACCTTTTAGTCCTCTAAAATTTTCCATTTTTATTTTTAGTTCTTGATTTTAAAACGTTTGTCTATCCTTCAAATTTGTGAATGATTTTTCGCAATATTGTAAGTGTAAATTGCCATATTGAATATATAATTTAAAATAAGTGTAATAAGTCAATACAAATGTTATTTTGTCTACAAGATATGTTAGGAATTAAAAATGAGATGTTTAACAAAAATAATGAGTGTTAAGGAATTAAATTGTTGTTTTTATGATAGATAGGGACTATTTTAAAGTATGTATATAGTTTAGGAACTCTTAAAAGTCACTTAACAAATACAATTAATCGACGAATTAATTTGATGGATGGATAAATAATTTATAGATATTTTAATTAATTTTAATAGTTTAAAGACTAAAATAATGAAAAAAGTATTAGTTTAGGGATTAAATTAACCATTTATTAAACAAATATTATCAACCTTCAATTTCTTAACATTCACCGAATTGCAAGAAAATTTACATCAACAAACTTAAACTACAATCTTTCTCTCGGTTTGATTGTATTCCTTGCACAAAACCATCCATTACCCAGTTTTGTTATACTTGATTGTGCAACTTTAAGTATGACTTTGCAGCTAATTTGTGTAGAACAATGTCGTGGCATAAAATTTTGAGTGTTTTTTGAATTTAATGGAGTTGCCACCGAAGTTTATTTTAAAAGAAGAAAAACATCGAAAAACCCATGAAAAACAGAAGAAAAAAAATAGTATTTGAAAACAAAATTTGGATTTGGGAGTCGATTATGCGTAAAGAAGGTATTAACACCCTACAACATCTGTAAAATTCGGTTATCTATAATTAATTGTACAAAATTAATGTTAACTTATATTAATTTATTTCTTCATTTTAAAATGCAAATATAATCATTTTTATAAAATAAATTTAGAGATAAAATTGTATTTAAAATATAGAGGAAAAAATAAACTTTTTTATTATTCTGTTTGACAAGAGTGCGATCTTGCTCCTGGTATCTCTCGGTGCGATAGAGAAACCAAAGTTATATAGTTCTTGGTAAAAAAATGTTTATGTTAAAAAATGTATTTTGTTGCAAAAATTTGATGTGGTAAAAAAGATTGTTTATTTGATGAAAAAAAGACATCTATGAGAAATTAGTTTCGATGAGTGTGTTTGGTTATTTATTTGGATTTAGTTGAGAAAGTTTACGATCATAAAGTTGTCAAAATTAAGGGGTCTTAAACTAAAAATAACAAGATGTTGCATCTCAGTTAATTATATTTTCTTTGTGAAAAAAAAATTTATTTTATTAAGAACACCAAGTTGTCACAACTTAGATATCGTGAAAATCTAAGATTAATAAAATATCACATCTTAATCAATCTCCTGTAAATATTTTTGTTTTTATTTTTTAAAAGAAATAAGCTATTAGTTTTTTTTAAAGAAAGAGCAAAATATGAAATAACCTATAAATACAACATTCTTTTGTTTTGTTGGACAAAGAATAATAACAAAAAAAATTAAAAGTGAGTGAATGTGGCCTGGGTTGAGCACCCAATTCAACAAAAACATAACAAATTCAAAATAGAAAAAAAAACCTAAAATGTATTAATATGAATGACAGAGAAAGAGTGATGCGCATGTGCTAGAGAGAGTAAATATGGTTTTCAAAGAAAGAGAATGTGAGAAAGAAAAAAAACAAACAAGGTGTAGTTGTGGATGGTGCGGTGGTCTGCTAGAGTTGCACACGAGTGAGGGTCACAATTGCGATTGTGGTTCGTGGTGGGGGAGGAGTCAGCCGCTGTCAGCGTGACGATAGTGGCAGCCTCACGGTGGTCGACAATGGTTGTGTTTGACGGAGGTCGAGTTTCTTTCCTTTCTATTTCTTTTTTAAGAAAAAGCCCCCTCTCATAAGTACTTTGTTTTTGTTTTTGTTTTTATTTTTATGTTTTTGTTTTTATGAGGTAGTAGAAATTTATTGGGGGTTGAAATGATTGTTATGGTGTATGGATGAGTGTAGAAAGAAAGAAGTTAAGTTTGTCATTTCCTCCTTTTTTTTTTCATTTTATAACAAAACCTCTTTTCTACATTTTTTTTTCCTATTTCTTTTATGCAGAAAAAAATATCCTTATTTTTGTGTTTTGTTTTCCTTAAAAAAATCATCTCTATGTTTGATTTTTGGCTCTCAATTTACAAACTAAAATGGTGAATCTTTTTATCCATTAGATAAAATTGAGTTTTAATTTTTTTTAATTGTTTTGCAGAAATTATGGAGTTGTAAGTGAATGATTGAACTTCAACTTTTTGATGAAGTACAAATTTGGTGAAGATACAAAAGGAGGGAAACATGGAAGCTAAAAATGTGGTGGAGGGAGGCGTGTACAACTAGGAGTGTAAGTGGACAAAATAAATTCAATCAACCCGAACATCCAAACAAAACCAACCCAAAAATTACCCATTATTTTTGGCTCGAGTAAAACACCAAACCAATGTAAACCAAAGATTATTGGTCCAGGTATTGGACTTTTGTAACATCATAACCCTTACCGTTATCGGCGATGTTAATCACGACCTTCTCGCCCCCCTAACCACCCAGTGGAAATAGCGAGTTTTTGCCTTCTGTGGGATTCGAGCCCGGTACCTGGGGGATAAGTACCGCCTCATCTCATTTCCACTACCAAGCTGTCTCAATTGGTAGTGAGAATGAGATGAGGCGGTACTTATCCCCCAAGTACCGGGCTCGAATCCCACGGAAGGCAAAAACTCGCTATTTCCACTAGGTGGTTAGGGGGGCGAGAAGGTCGTGATTAATATCACCGATAACGGTAAGGGTTGGGATGTTACAACTTTAGTTTTAAAAACTAATAAAAAACCGAACCAAACCAACACTATTCATATTTTTTTTACATAAAATCTAGTCCAATAAGACAACTTTTTTTTATACAACAATAAGACACATCACCCATTAAGCCCAATTCCAAACCTTAGTGATGTCCTCCTCAGTTCTCACCTCGGCGCCCACAACCCACTCGTTGAAATTGCGCCACCCACCTCGCCGCCTTTCACCTCGCTCTCTATTTCTCTCTCGCCGCCACAACCCACAACCGTTTCTCTCTTCGCTATCTGTTCCTCTCACAACTCCTTCATTTTCCCTCTCTCGATCGTTTCTCATCGCCGTGACCTCATCTCCGTTTCTTTGTCTCGATTTTTTTTATCACAATTTGTTTCTCTCCATTGAGGTAACAAAGTTTATTATTTTTTGTTGTTTCCTTTTTCTATTTTGATAATTGTTTCCTATTTTGTTGAACATTCAATAAAGTTTTTATTGTTATTTCATATTTTGTTGTACTTTGATTGTTGTCTATTTTGATTACTGTTTCCTTTTTCTATTTTGATGGTTTCCTATTTTGATTGTTGTCTCCATATTTAGTGTGTGTTAGTTTTACTACTAAACTCTTTAGAACAAAAATAATACAATTCTATTACATTCACTAAACTAAGATGTTGTTTTGGGTTTTTAGGTAATTTTAAGTTGAGCAAATGACAAATGGAAGTTATATAGGACGTAATTTACAAAGTCGAATGTTACTACCTACTTTGGATTGTTGTTGTTTTGCATTGTAATTTAAATTCTCATTTAGAATATAGTCAACTAAATTCTGGTTTGATTTGGCACACTAATGCCTGCTTTGTATTTTAACTTGGATTGTTATTGCACTATGTTATTTCAAATTCTGTTTTAGGGAACCAAATTATGTAATGCTATTGCATATTTTGTTTTAGTCTTTTATAGGGTTAAATTATGAGTTTGTAATTATTCTAAATTCTACTTTAGAGGAAGAAATTAAAATGGTTGCTGCATTTGTATATTCTTTTTTTACTCTGCCAAAAAATTGAAATGTTAATCATTGTGTTTTTTTTGTTTTTAAATCCAATCACTCAAACTAAAGCAACATGTATATCATTGGTTTAGTTTGGTTCTGATCCAATTATAAAAAACAAGTAAAATGGATCGAACCAAACTAACCCGTGCAAATTTCATTGGTTTGGATTCATTTTTCGCAGATAACGAAACCAAACCAAACCAACTTGGTACACCCTCTGTACAACCCTTCTTTTTTTCTATCAAAAACATTATATTCTATTTGTTTGTTAGTTATTGTTACTTTTTATCTTTTATTTATTTATTTATTATATTTTTATGATGTAAATTAGACACTTTGTTAAAACATCAATGAGAATGTGAGTTCAATTATTGGACTAGATTTATGAGTCTGATTTTGATTTTTTTTGGAAATTTTTTAGTACAAAAAATTATAATGACAAATATATAAAATTAAACACATTATTATAACTTATTATTCTTTTTTTGAATTTTTTAATTGGCCGGACAAAATTAGAGTGCAAAAAATAGGATTAAGGTAACATCAAACTTGTATAATTTGTTCTCTTGACATTATCCAAAAAATTTGGCTCCAATATCTATTATAGAATGAATGAAATAAATAAATAATGCTAAATTAAAATCTTATAAATAAAACACATAATTATAATTATATGTCTTAAGTCATAGCTCAACTGACAAATGCCGATATTGCTAGGTTGGACATCTTATCTCGGATTTAAACCCAAAACTTCGCAGTTGAATGAATTAATTATGATGAAATTTATCATATCTTTTAAGATTAAAAAAAAAACATCAACTAATTCTTCATTTGTTATTGTATTGTTGGACAATTTAACTTCAAAAGAAATAGCACGCCTCATTCTAGTGCTATGGGAAAAAAATATGGGTATGTTTGTGCTTCTATGATGATAATATGAAACATATCATCCCCAAGGTACCTCAAGAAGACATCATGATTTCCGGGAAATTGATAGTAATCTCTTAGACCTTGCCATCCTTTGGTGAAAAAAGGTTTTTCAAAACATTTATTGAATCTGACTTTGGCCTTGCACAATCATTATCGATGAAGACCAATGTAGTACAAAGATTATCAAAAAAGTCTTCAACAAAAGATGGTTCTCTCGTGGCCTAAAATTTTGAGTGTTTTTCGAATTCAATTTAGTTGCCACCAAAGTTTATTTTAAAATACGGAAAATATTGAAAAACCCTTAAAAATAAAAATAAAATAAAAAATGGTCTTTGAAACCAAATTTTGAGTTCGGGAGTCGATTATGCGTAGGGAAGGTATTAGCACCCTACGACATCCGTTAAAAAAACGGTTACCTATAATTAATTGTGGAAAATTAATATTAATTTAAATATACTTATTTCTCCTTATTATTAAATATTATCAATTGTTTTTTGAAATAAATATGTACTTAAAAAGATAAAAGAGAAAAAAAAAGATTTTTTATTAATGTGCTTGACAAGAGAGTGATCTTGCTCCTATGTATCTCCCGGTGCGATGGAGAAATCAAATCTACGTATTAAAAAATACGGACGTGTTGATTATTTTTAAAGAAGATTTGTTTTGTTGTTGATAAAAAAAAAGTTTTGAAAAAAAGAATTGGTTTGATTTGAATAATATTTTAAAATGAAAGTTTTAAGACTATCTAGTCGTACAACTCGTGTCTCGAAAAAAATTAAGGAGAAAAAAGATGTCACATCTAATTGAATCCTTTTAAAAGTATTTTATCATTTTCGGTTTTAAATATTAAGTTTTAAAATTGTCAAGTAGTACAACTTGTGTATCAAAAATTTAAGGAGTAAAAAGATGTCACATCTAATTTAATCCTTTTAAGAATATTTTATCATTTTTTGTTTTAAATATTAAGTTTTAAAATTGTCAAGTAGTACAATTTGTGTATTAAAAATTTAAGGAGTAAAAAGATGTCACATCTAATTTAATCCTTTTAAAAATATTTTATTATTTTCTTTTTAAAAAGAGAAAAAAAATAGATACTAAATATGTTTAAGTGATTTTTCGAAATAAAATTAGTAATAAATACGAAAATAGCAAGAAGAGAAATATATGAACTTGTAACTTAATATGTTAAATATGACAAAAAAAAACACATTTTAATACTAATTACAAGTGGAGGTCCTCTTTTAAGATATATTATAATTTAATAAGTGAAGAAATAAAATTGATTTTAATATAAAATAGCACAACCCAAAGTTAAAAAAGAAAATCGATTAATACCACTCATAAATGAAATAAATGATGTTTATTATCATTTAATTACATCCATAATTATTTATAATAAATGGAAATTAAATGAAAATTGTAGCAGAATTTTTGTTAATTAAATGGAATAAAGTGATGGGAATAGCACTTATTGGCAAACCATGATTACTAGCTAGCATAGCAAACAGAAACAAAGCAAAACCACGTCCAAAACAGCCTGGCACCAGTGGACCCGTTTAAAAAGGCTGACATGAGCAACCAAAAATGATAGAAAAGAAAACCAAATGATCTCAATAAAAGTCAAACATGCTGGTACAAGCATCCATGGTAGAAAACAAAACGAATTTTAAGCTTTACAAACACAATAAAAATGATCTCAACCAATAACACCATCCACATAGACAAAACCAAATTTCATGTTTCAAATAAATCAAACTCTAGTTTCAAATTTTAGCTTCCAATCTAATAATATAAAGTTTGAAAAAGGAGAGCAAACATGAAGAGAATGAGAAGATACATGCCTTTTCAGATACTGGTGAAGATAGAGACGGTGGTGCGCAGTGGAAGTTGGAACGACGGTGATGCCTTCCGTTTCTTCTTCCTCTTTTTCTTTAAAAGTGTTTTTTTTTAGTATTGTTAATCTCAGATCTATTCAAAAAAATCTTCCCCTTTTGATTTTTGTTTGTCTCAATTTATAGGTAAAACAGTGAATGTTTCTCTTCATTAGATAAATTTGAGCTCTGGATTTTGTATTGTTTTACAACAAATTTTAACTGGATTTTGTATGGCTTTTGTAACAAATTTTAAGCAATGTATAAATAAGGAAAAAAGTGTCTTCTAGCTTTTCCATGGAGTGCACATATGTTACAAGTAATTACCTCATTCAGTAAAACAATAAATCAGATTAGGCAAGAAACTGGTTTGTAACATGTTTGTACTAGGATGTTAATAAGGCAAAGAAAATAAAAGTATACATAGTGATTTTGAAAAGTGTCGTTGTGTTTGCAGGAAGAAGCATGTTGTTGTGTTTTGGCTGACAAAAGTTGATGTGCATGTGATGAGATGATGTGGGTTGGCTATTGCAGAAGTTAACAGGAAGGCAGCACAAGCAAAACATTTCTTTATTTTTTGTTTTGTTTGGTTTTGCTTTGTTTTTTTTTTTTTTTTTTTGTATTTTAAATGTAATGTAATGAAACTAATATGAACTCAAAATCAGATGACTATTTTTACAATTTTTAAACCAACATATTTTTTTTAATATTTTTTTTATTTATTTTTTTAAAATTATTTTATTGATCGGACAAAATTTAGGTACTACAGCTGCCCCTATTTAATTATATTTTACTAGTAAAAATATTATCGTGGTAAAAGATAATTAAATATAAGAACCTAAATTTTGTATAAATTATGAAAGTAAATTAATTTCGAAAGCAAAAGGAAAACAGAAATCAATTTGATATGTAATGTAAAAAAGGTTGGTGATGGGTAAAATAAAAAGCATGATCCTCTTCGGATTAGTTACCGATGTGTAGATCGACATAAATAAAATTATCGTCTTCGGATTGGTTAGCGATGCGTAGATCGACATAAATAAAATGATCGTCTTCTGATTGGTTACCGATGCGTAGATCGACATAAATAAAATGATCGTCTTCAGATTGGTTACCGATGCGTAGATCGACATAAATAAGATGATCGTCTTCGAATTGGTTACCGATGCATAGATCAACATAAATAAAATGATCGTCTTCGGATTGGTTACCGATCCGTAGATCGATATGATGACCATAAGCAAACATGTAGGTCCAATTTAAAAAATAAAGAGAGATTTGTTTTTTGTTTTTCTATATTTTTTATATAATAATAAAAAAAGGAAAATAAATAAATAAGTAAATTAATAAAATAAATAAAAGAGAAACATGTTTATGGTAATTGCAATGCAAACGTATAATGAACAATATGACACAAAGGTTCTTGAGTATAAATAAAGTATAAATGTAAGATATGCATGATTCATTCATTATGCATTGCACAAGGTTGTTGAGTATATTTAAAATATGAATGAAGATGCATAGATTATGTGTGACTACATGAAAAATGTAAGATGCATGCAATGTAGATAAATTTTTATTTTTTGGTTCCCCGATCCTTATGCGACTTTATACGCCTACAAGATTCAATGGAGATGAGAACCGTTCTTTGCATGATGACTCTATTATATCTTGTATGACATCTCCCTTTTTTTTTTTTTAAGGCGAATCAAATGTGCATTGTTTAAAATAATTATCCTTTTTTTTAAAACCCCATATATGTTGAGCATCTATCGAGTTCCCGTGTATATATTTTTCAAGTGTCAAAATAATTAAAATATTTTTTATACTTACACATATTTCAAATTCCAAAATTTATTATCATAAAATAACATTTAAAAAAAATGCTGGAACCAATAACCATGAGACTGAATTAGCTTAGAAAGAGGGTAATTCATAACATCGAATGACAAGATTGGAAAATGTACATTCATTACATTGAGAATAATACAATTGAGCTAAGGGTTACAATGTAGGGATGAGTGTGCTTAGCTTTAGTTGGAGAGATAACAAACGCTAGTCATTCTTGTAATTTAGGACTCCTGTTGGTCAGCTTCCAAGAATAATAATTGCCTCAGTCTGAACCGCTTGATCTTTTTTAACCTCTAACTCTTGCATGGACCGCTCTTCCAAGTTTTCAATCCATCGGGATGCTCTAATTTTTGCCTAGGTCGCCTTTTCAGGTTTTCAACCTAGCGAGCCCATTTTTTTTTCAAGCATAATATTTTTTGACTGCATCTGAGTTTACTGGAAGTGGAAGCTCATCTCCATCCATTTCTGCAAGTATTAGAGCTCCCCCAGAAAAAGCTTTTTTCACAACATATGGTCCTTCATAGTTCGGGGTCCATTTTCCACGAGAATCCCTTTTTATGGGCAATATTTTCTTAAACACTAAGTCTCCTTCTTGAAACTCTCGAGAACAAACTTTTTTCTCATATGCTTTTTTAAGTCTGCTTTGATATAGCTGGCCATGACACAAAGCTATCATTCTCTTCTCTTATATGAGATTCAATTGATCATATCGTGATTGAACCAACTCTTCCTCTTCTAGGACTTTGATCGAGGGAATTTCAACTTCAATGGGAAGTACCACTTCCATTCCATACACCAATGAGAAAGGAGTTGCCCCTGTTGAGGTGCGAAAAAAGGTTCTATAACCATGTAATGCAAAGGGAAGCATTTCATGCCAATCCTTATATGTCTCCACCATCTTTTGTATGATCTTCTTGATATTTTTATTTGCTGCTTCTACAGCCCTTCATTTTTGGACGATATGGAGAAGAATTATGGTGCTGAATTTTGAAATTATTACACAACTCCTTCATCATTTTATTATTTAGATTGGTCGCATTGTCAGTGATTATCTTATTTGGAAAGCCATATCGACAAATCAATTCTCTTTTGATGAATCTGACAACCACACTTCTCGTCACATTGGCATAAGAAGCGGCTTCAACCCATTTTGTGAAGTAATCAATAGCTACTAGGATAAATCGGTCCCCATTTGAAGCTTTAGGCTCGATGAGTCCAATGACATCCATCCCTCACATTGAAAATGGCCATGGTGATGTTAAAACGTTCAGAGAGGTGGGCGGTACATGTACTTTGTCCGCATAGATTTGACATTTATGACATTTCTTTATTTAACTAAAGCAATCGGACTCTATGGTCAACCAATAGTAGCCAACCCTTAAGATTTTTCTCGCTATAATGTGTCCATTTGCATGAGTTCCGAAAGAACCTTCGTGAACCTCTTGAATGATTTTCTCAGCTTCTGCTTGATCCACGCATCTGAGGAGAACCATATCATGATTTCTCTTATAAAGTACCTCACCATTTAAGAAGAAGTTCATTGACAACCTCCTTAAAACCCTTTTGTCGTTCTCTGAAATACCCAATGGATATTCCTTATTCTTGACATATGATTTGATATCATAAAACAATGGCTTGCCGTCAGACTCTTCTTCTATTGATAAACAATATGCAGGTTTATCCTTTTGTTCAATTTTTATGACCGGGACATCCTGACCGATGCTTATTTTGAACATTCACGACAATGTGGCCAAGGCGTCAGCTAATTGGTTTCCTTCTCAAGGGATATGGTGAAAGTAATCTTTTCGAATTGTTCTGTCAATTCATTGATATGGGTATGATACGGAATCAATTTGGAATCTCGCGTTTCCCACTCTCCTTTCGTCTGATGGATGACCAACAATGAGTCTCCATATACCTCAAGAACTTTTTCTTTTGATTCAATAGATTCTTTGATGCCCATAACACATGCCTCATATTCTGCAATATTGTTTGTGCAATCAAAACACAATCTAGTAGTAAATGGAGTGGACTAGTTCTCTGGGGAAATCAAAATGGCCTCAATTCCATGCCCTAACACATTAGAAGCACCATCAAATACCAACGTCCATTTTTCTCTATCAGATGATTCACTCTCTTCAAATAAAGTCATTATGCCTTCATCAAGGAATTCACACTGCATTGATTGATAATCTTCTACAGGTTGTTGGGCCAAATACTCTGCTAGGGCGCTTCCTTTGATAGCTTTTTGTGTAACGTATACCAAATCGTATTCTGATAACAACATCTGCCAACAGGCAATCCTTCCAGTAAGAGCAGGTTTCTCAAAGATGTATTTAATTGGGTCCATTTTAGACACCAACCAAGTTGTATGACATAACATGTATTGCCTCAACTGACAAGCAGCTCATGCTAATGCGCAACATGTTCGTTCAAGCAGTGAATACCGTATTTCACAGCTGGTGAACTTTTTGCTCAAATAATAAATAACTTGTTCTTTTTTACCTGATTCGTCATGCTTCCCCAATACACAACCCATTGACTCGTCAAGTACTGTTAAGTACATAATAAGCGGTTTCCCAGGAACATGAGGTACTAAGATTGGAGATTTTGACAAGTACTGCTTAATCTTTCCAAAAGCTTTTTGACAATTCTCATTCCATTCAACCTTTTGGTCTTTACGCAACAACTTGAAAATTGGCTCGCATGTAGTGGTGAGATGCGATATGAACCTAACAATGTAATTCAATCTACCCAAAAAGCCACGAACTTCTTTTTCTGTGCGTGGAGCGGGCATTTCTTGTATTGCGCTTACTTTATCTGGGTCCACTTCTATCCCTTTTTGACAAACGATAAAACCAAGTAACTTGCTTGATCTTACACCAAAAGTGCATTTAGTAGGGTTTAAGGAGTCTGAACTTCCTTAGTCGCACAAATAACTTTTGAAGGTTAACAACATGGTCTTCTTTGGTCCGAGATTTGGCAATCATATCGTCCACGTAAACCTCTATTTCCTTATGCATCATGTCGTGAAACAAAGTTACCATTGCTCTTTGATAGGTTGCCCCAGCATTCTTCAATCCAAATGGCATCACTTCATGACAGAAAGTCCCCCATTGTGTGATGAATGTAGTTTTCTCCATATCTTCGGGAGCCATCTTGATTTGATTATACCCTGAGAAACCATCCATGAAGGAGAAAAGAGAATATTGAGGAGTGCTATCTACTAGGACATCAATGTGAGGCAAGGGAAAATTATCTTTAGGACTAGCTTTATTTAAATCCCGATAATCAACGCATATTTAAACCTTTCCATCCTTTTTTGGAACTGGGACAATATTAGCAACCCATTGAGGATATTTTGCTACTGCTAAGAAACTAGCATCAAATTGCTTCTTGACCTCTTCTCTAATTTTAAGTGACATATTAGGCCTCATCGTCCTCAATTTTTGTTTAATGTGAGCACATTCAGGCTTGAGTGGTAGCTTGTGTTCAACTATGTTAATATCTAGCCCAGACACATCTTGGTATGACCATGCAAAGACATCCACATAATCAAATAAAAGTTGAACGAACTTTTCTCGTTCAGTTTCTTTCATAGACATTCCAATTTTAATTTCTTTCTTATCATGCTCAGTCCCTAAATTGATCACCTCAATAGGTTCTTGATAGGGTTGGATTATCTTAGCTTCCTATTCAATTAAACTTTCTAGTTCTGGGGGAGGCTCACAATCGTCTTCACAATCCTCATCAGCGTGATTAATTGGGCGTTCAAAATTACAAGAATGGGTTCTAGCGCTGCTATTTTCAACATATTCTTTTTCGACTCTGCATTGTTTAAATTAAGAAGAAAAAGGAAAAAGAAAATATGAATAAAGATTGCCAAAAAAAAAAAGAAATGAGAAAAACAAAAGCAGTTGAAGAATTCAAAAATGCATTGTTTAAATTAAGAAGAAAAAGGAAAAAGAAAATATGAATAAAGATTGCCAAAAAAAGAAAAGAGAAAAAGAAAAGCAGTTGAAGAATTCAAAAATGCATTTACTGATAACAAGTACGGAATTGAAATACATGCACCCTAATTAGTTATCCTTATAGCCTTGGGCAGAGCAAAAGGAGTTAAAATACACAATTACTTTGAACATGAATTAACAAACACGGAAACTCGATGATCTTCCAATTGTTGAGACTGGTGTTTGGAGGACAAGGGTACACCAATTTGAGGGTATCATCTTCGACATGATCCTCTTCTTCCGCAACAGCCACATGGTCAGCATATACTATTCCCGCACTCTGAAAGGTTTGGCGAATGTCACAAATATAAATCTTTTGTGAATTCAGTGTCTGATTTTCCAAACGAGCCATCTTGTTTTCCCTTTTTCTTTCACAGCCTTTTCTTTGTAAGCTTTAGTAGGTACATATCCCAAACCGTACCTATTGTTCTTTACGGGTATATCTAACAATTTCTCCAATTTAACAAAAACTCCTCCTTCCAACATCGATTTGGTAGACTTTAAGGAGGTGGTAGGCAACTTTGGTTCTTTTAAAGGAGATCCTTCACCCATGAAGACAACATTGGCGATTTCTAATGCTTGGAAGGAAGTCTCTATGGCTTCCTCCGTGAATTCAATGTAGCCCGTAGAAGATAGATGACTAACTATCATATCTTCTTCCCCAGATATTGTCACCAGTTTATTGTTCACTATAAACTTTAGCTTTTGATGAAGAGTGGATGTCACTGCTCCAGCAGCGTGAATCCACGATCTCCCTAAAAGGCAATTGTACGCTGGTTTAATATCCATCACTTGGAAGGTTATTCCAAAGTTATGGGGTCCGATTTGAATTGGCAGGTCAATCTCACCAACAACTTGTGTTCTGGATCCATCAAACGCTTTCACCACCAAAGCACTCGACTTCAAACAAGCTCCATCAACAAATAGTTTTGATAGTGTTGATTTCAGCATGACATTCAACGATGAACCATTATCAACTAGCACTCATGCAAGAATATGATTATGACACTTCATAGAGATGTGTAGTGTTTTATTATGCTATATCCCCTCAACTGGTAATTCACCATCGCTAAAACTCAAACCACTACTGGCGGTGATATTACCGACAACTCCATCAAATTGGTCGACAGTGATATCATGAGTAACATAGGTCTCGTTTAAAACTTTCATTAGTGCCCTTCTATGCTCTTCAGAGTTTAATAATAAAGCAAGAACAAATATCTTGGAAGGGGTTTGATTTAGTTGATCTACCACCTTATACTCACTTTGCTTGATAAACTTCAAAAATTCGTTAGCTTCTTCTTCAAGCATTGTCTTTTTGCATGTCTCTGGCCCTTTTATAGCATGATTCATAACTTCTTTCCCTTTTCCTCCATGACCCTCCTTTTCCTTAGGTTGACCGGGGGCATATACTCGACCACTCCGAGTCATCCCACCAATCCCTGAAATGTTGGTGACATCAGTACCTTTAGATTCACAACTATCGCTTGATTGATGATTGGCCAAGTGGGAGGTAATTTCATAATTCCATGGCACCGCCTTGGTATTTTCGTAAGGAAAAGGGGTTGGTGTTTGGACGATTATCGCATTTGGCGTGCTAGAAGTTGGCTTAAGATTTTATTTTTTGTAGAGGATTTCCAATGGTCTTTGGAAAGATCTACTATTTTCCATATACGGCTTAATGGTCAACACATGTTCATCATTTGCACATTGGTCTATCTCATCTTCAATGACATTGACAAAGGTATCTCTGTGGCCCGGTAAGGGATTACTCCCTACGTTGGGACCGTCTTCCTTGAAGGTAAGCCATTTTGCATTAACCAATTCTTGCACTTTAGATTTTAAGGCTTGGCAATCTTCAATGGAATGCCCTACAGCTCCAACATGGTATTCACATTTGGCGTTTGGGTTATACCACTTTGGGAATGGTGGTTCAAGAGGTTTCATTGGTCTCAGGACTACCATTGACTTCTAGAGTAGATGAGGCAGCAACTGGCTGTATGTCACGGGAATTGGGTCAAAATGGGTTATCTTCTTTTCTCGATTGACTGATGGTTTGTATTGATTTGGGTTTGGATTCTGGTTTCGTTGGTTTTGTTGGGAAAACACGACAAGTGGGGGTTAGACCAAAGGTGGTTGATAAGAAGGTGGCATTGAAGAGTGATATTGAGGGTATGGAGCTTGTGAGGTTGCAGCCACATATGGATAAGGAATGTAGGGGATTTGGGGTATCGGGGGCTGGAAATTTGGAGGTCGATAAGAATTCATGGCTTGAGAATAAGAGACCCTTGGGTTTGCCATTACAGCGTTAGCATCCCCTTCTTTCTTCATTGTGAATCCCATTTGGGGTTTCTTCACACCGCTCGCTGCACATACGATCTTACCATTTCTCATGCCACTTTCTATTCTTTCTCCTATCATGACCATGTCAGAAAAGTTTGATGACATACTCCCAATCATCTTATCATAAAAGGGAGACTGAAGAGTATCCATAAACATACCAACCATTTCCCTTTCAAATAAAGGAGGATCTACTTGCGATGCCACTTCTCTCCACTGTTGTGCATATTCTTTGAATGTCTCATTGTCCTTTTTCGACGAATTTTGCAATTGCATCATGTCAGGGGTTATGTCAATGTTATACCTGTATTGTTTCAGGAAGGCATCAGCCAAATCTTTCCACGAACGGATTCGATTTCGCTCGAGATGCAAATACCAATTTAATGATGCCCCACTTAAAATGTCTTGAAAAAAAAATGGACGAGAAGTTTTTGTCATTATGAGCATGAGAAGCCATTTTTCGACAATACATGGTCAGATGGTTTTTAGGACATGTGACACCTTTGTATTTTTCAAACTCAGGTATCTTGAATTTTGAAGGGATCACCACATCAGGAACCAAACACATATCAAAAGCTTCGAGACCATAGACATTACTTCCTTCAATTGCTTTTATTCATTCTTCTAAAACATGGAATTTTTCTTTCGACTGTGTATCGTCACCAACATGAGGTTGTTGCCAATTTCTGTTAGTATCAAAATGGGGTACTTGGGTGCACTAAATGGAATATTTTCTGAGGGTATAGTGTTTTGGGGTGGCACGTAGCGCATACGAGATGGGATTTGTGGTTGGTTTAGGCTTTGGATGTTGATAGTTGAATGGTTTGGGTTATTGTCCATGGGGTTGATGACTATGGGTGGAGTATAACCAGGTGGAAGACCATACATAGGAAATTGCATGGCTGGTACGCGAAACTGTTGGGTTGTTGGGGTAAAGCCTGGTGGGTGAGACAGGGTAGATTGGTGTTCTTCATTTGTAGTTGGAGGATTCCCATATGTATTATCCTTCGTGGTCAAAGCTTGTATAGCCTCTAGGATTCGATCAACCTTATCCTTCAATTGGCTAACATCCGCTCTCATCACTCCTTGGTTTTGCTCAAGTTCATCCATGATTTTGGAGTTTGCGCGAGTCCGATAAGGGTGTCGGGGAAACAACTTTATTGATTTTTTCTGAAAGATCATATGATGCTAGTTAAAAAAATGAAGATTTATATGTATGCATGTGGGTATTAGAGAACCATTGATTTCGCAACTTAGGCACAAACATCTTTTTAGAAAACTCAAAACAAGCTCGTTCGTCGATAATTAAAAAGGGTACAAGTGCAACATTTCTCTCTCTATATATGAAATACATTGTTTCTATCGCTCTCGGTGAGTTAAACTATTCATTGCTTCTATCAAACTATTACAATGTTGAATGAAAGTAATAATCTCAGCAGGTGCGACAGATGGAACTATGCTTGCTTCTGCTTTCCTTAAGAGTACGGAGACCCTTTCGATGGCTTGGTTGGCTATGAAAGTGACTTTTTCACAATGATCTATCCACATTATCCCTTCTTGCCCAAGCATCTCTATTGCTTCCACTTGTTCCATCCACCACGCATCTCGGTACATAGCAACGACTTCTTGTTTTTCAATTTTTTCTTCTTATATCATTGTCTTATATTCTACTACAACTCTCTCCAACTGTTGTTTCAAATCTTCCAATTGTCTCTTTGCATTTCTTTCACTGATTTCTGAATCTTTCAACCATTTTCTCAACTTTTCAACCTCTTCTCGCGCTTGGTCTTTTTCTTGTCTTCTTAAACATAAAGACTTGTCTGAAGCCCTTAAATTGCATTGCAACTTGAGCTTATAATCTTCCTCTACTTTCTCCCTCTTATTTGATCTTTCAAGGGAAATCGTCTTCTTCTTATTTTCCGTCAAAGCAATTTCATATGCTCGACGAACTACTATCAACTCTTCTCGCATATTCTTCTTTTCTTCTTCCGCCTCTAGAATTGATGCTTGCAACTTCTCAATTTCTTCACCAATGATAATGGGTTGCATTGGTGTTTCATCGACCACCTCATAGGTAAGGCGAAAAGGCAACTTAATCTTTTGGACCATATTCTTGACCCACAGTCGGTAGCAATCATCTGCACCACAACTTCTACTTCCTAGTTCCTTCCCTTTTTTGATTATTGTATTCCAAGATTGACGTACTCTCCTCAAATCTTCAATGTTTTCTAAACCCATGTCATAAAGAATAAAAATGGTTATTAGTTTTGGCTTTGGTTCTCCTATGATAGGATACCCAAGTTGCCTCAAGGCCAATACTGGGTTATAATTCACACAACCTCTAGTCCCCATAAGTGGCACATTAGGGAGTGTTTCAAATTGGTATATTACTTCTTTTATCTCTCGCCATCTCGCATACCATCAGACTGTTTTTTCATTAAGATCTACCAACCTCCGAGCCCATTCTCGATTATCCCTTTTGTCAAAATAACAATTCTTAAAATCATTGATAGGGCAACGCTTTTGGCACCCACTATCGAACATATGACTCACCAACCAGACGTACAAAACACGTAAGCAACACAAAATTCGCTTGCCTTTTTTCTCATGACAGTAGTTAAGTGTATAGTACACGTCAGCGAGGACGACTGTTGTAGGATTTTCCCCTCTATTCTTCAAAGCTAAGAACAACCCCAGAGATGGTGAGAGCTAGCACCTCAATAAAAGCACTCCAATCTTGGGCTTCAGCTAAATGATGTGCTCTTTCCTCAAAAAAACTTTTTAGAAAACCAGAAGTCCCTTTCTTCTTTTGGCTAATCAACAATTCCTCTTCAACTCTTAGTATCTCAGCTACTTTGGTTATGGATGGATAATTCCCCATGTAACAATAAGGTTTCCCTTTTTCTAGGGAGTAGCCTAAAATTGGTCCAAACTCTTCTAAAATAGGCGCAAGTTGGAAGTCTTGAAAGGTGAAGCATCTCAAAGGAGAGTCGTAGAATTGAGCCAAAGCGGTAATAGCCCCTATTTGTACATTCACATCCAATAAATCAAGAATCTTTCCATATTTCTTAGTAAATGTTGATTGGTGATTAAGTTCCAACAAGCTACGAAGTTCTTTTAAACTGTCAACCTGAGGATTTTTGGCTTTCACATTCATAGTTTTCCTTTGCATTGGGGTTGCAGTTTCATTGTTGGATCCCATTTTTAATCAAATATATCAACACCTTAGCTTTGAATTCAATGGCTCTCTAATGGACCTACATAAAAATGAATGATTATGAATAATGTACAGTATGGTGTTGAAAATAATTTTTAATGCATGAAAGAAATGCATGGTACTAAAAAAAATTTAAGTTCATCATTAACGATGAAAGCTACTTGCATTGATGCAACAAAAAAAAATTAGAGGTATACTAACGTCGAATGGTGGAGAAAAAAAACAAAAAAATAAAAATAAAATAATAAAAAAAAAAATATATGCCATTTAAAAGAAAGAAAGCTAGGATACGACTTAGATGCATTCTAACCAAGATTAGAGAAATTTTAAAGTCTATAAGCTTCTAAATTCGTGAATTCTTTCCTGGGTGGGTTCTATAGTCCTAAAATTCATTGGTCTCTAGATTCAAGTACTCGTATTGAAACATCATTGCAAATAGGAAATACATCCAAAATGTAGGTATTTTCAATGGAGTCACATCTAGACGAGATTTTCGCAATAACCAAATAGGATGTACATCCAATATGATTGCCACTAAACCTCTAACTAAACTTAAGCTTTACTCAGGCCCGGGTATAGGGTCTCACTCATAAGTGTGTGTCTTAGTAAAAGTGTAGGGTGCAGGATAAACATAATTCAATAATTCATAACGCTAATAAAACACATATATATACAAAATAATAATAATAATAATAATAATAATAATAATAATAATAATAATAATAATAATAATAATAATAATAATAATAATAATAATAATAATAAAATGATCTACTAGTTTACGAGAATATTATAATGACAACTAATATTTAAGAAATAATAAACACAAAGTGAAAGAAAATGAAAAACAAACGATAAAATAAATAAAAAATTGCACAATTAATTATGTTAGGCTTGACTCTTTAATAATCCCCAGTGGAGTCGCCAGCTGTCGCGGCCTAAAATTTCGAGTGTTTCTCGAATTCAATGGAGTCGCCACCAAATTTTATTTTAAAATAGGGAAAATATTGGAAAACCCCTTAAAAATAAAATAAAAAATAAAAAATCGTCTTTGAAACCAAATTTTGAGTTCGGGAGTCGATTATGCGCAGGGAAGGTATTAGCACCCTACGACATCCGTTAAAAAAACGGTTACCTATAATTAATTATGCAAAATTAATATTAATTTAAATATATTTATTTATCCTTATTATTAAATATTATCAATTGTTTTTTTTTAAATAAATGTGTACTTAAAAAGGTAAAAGAGAAAAACAAAAAGATTTTTTACTAATGTGCTTAACAAGAGTGTAATCTTGCTCCTACGTATCTCTCGGTGCGATGGAGAAATCAAAACTGCGTAGTTATTGGGTAAAAAATAAGGATGTGTTGATTATTTTTAAGGAAGATTTGTTTTGTTGTTGATAAAAAAAAAGTTTTGAAAAAAAGAATTGGTTTGATTTGAATAATATTTTTAAATGTAAGTTTTAAGAGTATCTAGTTGTACAACTCGCGTCTCGAAAAAAATTAAGGAGAAAAAAGATGTCACGTCTAATTGAATCCTTTTAAGAATATTTTATTATTTTCGGTTTTAAATATTAAGTTTTAAAATTGTCAAGTAGTACAACTTGTGTATCAAAAATTTAAAGAGTAAAAAGATGTCACATCTATTTTAGAATATTTTATCATTTTTGGTTTTAAATATTAAGTTTTAAAATTGTCAAGTAGTACAATTTGTGTATTAAAAATTTAAAGAGTAAAAAGATATCACATCTAATTTAATCCTTTTAAAAATATTTTATCATTGTTTTCTTTTTAAAAGGAGAAACAAAAAAAATACTAAATAAGTTTAAGTGATTTTTCAAAATAAAACTAGTAATAAATACGAAAATAGCAAGAAGAGAAATATATGAACTTGTAACTTAATATGTTAAATAGGACAAAAAAAACACATTTTAATACTAATTACAAGTGGATGTCATCTTTTAAGATATTTTATAATTTAATAAGTGAAGAAATAAAATTCATTTTAATATAAAATAGCACAACCCAAAATTAAAAAAGAAAATCGATTAATACCACTCATAAATGAAGTAAATGATGTTTATTATCATTTAATTACATCCATAATTATTTATAATAAATGGAAATTAAATGAAAATTGTAGCAGCATTTTTGTTTATTAAATGGAATAAAGTGATGGGAATAACACTTATTGGCAGACCATGATTACCAGCTAGCATAGCAAACAGAAACAAAACAAAATCCCGTCCAAAACAAAACTAATTTTAAGCTTTACAAACATAATAAAAATGATCTCAACCAAATACATCATCCACATAGATAAAACCAAATTTCATGCTTCAAATAAATCAAACTCTAGTTTCAAATTTTAGCTTCCAATCTAATAATATAAAGTTCGAAAAAGGAGAGCATGAAGAGAATGAGAAGATACATGCCTTTTCAGATACTGGTGAAGATAGAGACGGTGGTGCGCGGTGGAAGATGGAACGACGGTGATGCCTTCCGTTTCTTCTTCCTCTTTTTCTTTAAAAGTGTTTTTTTTAGTATTATTAATCTCAGATCTATTCAAAAAAATCCTCCCCTTTTGATTTTTGTTTGTCTCAATTTATAGGTAAAACAGTTAATGTTTCTATTCATTAGATAAATTTGAGCTCTGAATTTTGTATTGTTTTACAACAAATTTTAATTGGATTTCGTATTGCTTTTGTAACAAATTTTAAGCAATGTATAAATAATAAAAAAGTGTCTTCTAGCTTTTCCATGGAGTGCACAGATGTTACAAGTAATTAACTCATTAAATAAAAAAAATAAAGGTTTAAATATGTATTTGGTCCCTGTAAATATAACCTTTTTGATTTTGGTCATCGTAATTTTTTTTTGGTTTACATCCTTGTAATATCAAAAAAAAATTATTTTTGGTCCTTAACGTTAAGTGGATGTTACAAAAACGTTAACTAACAAAGGGAAACAATTTTTGGTCCTTGTAAATATAACACTTTTCAGTTTTAGTCCCTGAAAAATATTTTTTTTTGAAATTCATCCCTGCAATATTCAAAAATAACTGTTTCAACACTTTTGAAAAATATTGCAGGGATGAAATTCAAAAAAAATATTTTTCAGGGACTAAAACTGAAAAGTGTTATATTTATAGGGACCAAAAACTGTTTCCGTTTGTCAGTTAACGTTTTTGTAACATCCACTTAATGTTAATGACCAAAAATAATTTTTTTTTTGATATTACAAGGATGTAAACCAAAAAAAAAAATTACGAGTACCAAAATCAAAAAAGGTTATATTTACAGGGACCAAAAACATATTTAAACCAAAAATTAATAAAATCCAATAATTAGAAGAACAAAAAATTAACATATATGCAATATACATGAAGCGTCCCACCTCCAAAAGTTTGAGAATTATTGCTCTAATACCATATTGTAACGCCCCGAATTTTTAATCCAAAATGTTATTTAAAAAAAATATTTATTGCTTAGAAAAATTTACGATTTTTTTTAACAAAACTTCACATTTATTCATTTTAATAATTAGTAACAACCATGTTATTTAATATCATTAAGAAAATATTTATTCAAAATTTAAAACAAAGTAAAGACAATTATTCCTAACGGAAGGGAACCACTTATGTATTTCTAGACTTCTAGTACATTTTAAAAGTTTATGACAAAAGATTAAAAAGAACTTAGAAATATTGGGCAATTCTATTATTACAAAATTGTCTCGAAAAAAAAATTCATGTTTACCCAACGTTCGCCACACGTCAATACTCATGAATTAATCTTGAATCTCCTCGAACTCATTAGTATCTAAAATGTTGTTGTAAGGGTCAGTTTTTTCCATCATCCACATCAAACCAAAGCTAAACATATAGAAGAATAACACAAAACATATAAAAGTAAAAACTTCCAATTAAAAAGAAAAAAATGTGCAAACCGGTAAATTGTATATCAAAACATATGCATAATGCATGCTCCTAAAACTAAATGATCCGGATATAAATTTGCCACTAAGGCAACTTCCACACAGAAAAATCACCCATACCAGTGGGGAAAACAAACCTGCCACTAAGGCAACTCCCACGAAGATGCATATGCCATGACATGATGATATAGTATCAAAGAGATATATTCCACACAGCCCACTAAGAATCATGTCATATGCATTCAAAATTACTTTTTAAAATCATCATCTTATTCACATATCACGAAGAATACCACACATCTTTATCGTGAGTATCACATATTCATAGACAAATAATCATAAAAATTATGACTTTCACCACATACACATAAAAATAGAAATTTGATATCATATAGGCCATAAAAATTAACACTTTAACATATATAGCAAGAAAATTCAAACTCCACATCATATACATAATAAAAGTTAAAACTTTATCACATATAAGGTAAAAAATTCAAACTTTATTTCCTATTCATTATAAAACTACAATTTTATCACACATAGCATAAAATTTCATACTTTACTCCATGGAAGTCATATATTACAATTCAATCTAACAAAAATTGGGGTTTTATTATTTTAATCAATTAGTCTACATTTATTCCTTTTAAAATATAAGTAATCACCATTATTTATTTCATGTCATCCAACCAACGGCCTAACTATAATTTGTGTGGGGAAAATCCCTTACCTTGGCCGCTTTTCTTCCTAGTACAAAGCTTTAAGCCCCACAAAGTTGTTCACAAGGAAAAGAAGTTCCAAGCTTTGGTACACGAAGAAAAGGAGGTGTGAAGGTGATGGTGGCTAGGGTTTCGGTATTCCTTTTTGTTAATTATTAGTGAGTATACAAAATTTGTGGACTTAGGGAAAATTTAAAGTGGAAATTGTTGGTTAGATAATGTTGGGCCTAAATGAAGAATAAGAGGGATAAAATGTCACTTTTTTTTTTGTGTTAACCTTAATCACAAAAACTAAGCCACAAACACATAGCCTAAATTTCTACTCATTCAAGTGGGTTGAGTCACACCAAGCCTCAAACCCTTAGCCCAAATTCTTCTTGCACTAGAAAAACACATCTACATATAATATATATATATATATATATATATATATATATATATATATATATATATATATATATATATATATATATATATATATATATATATATATTTAAACTCCTCATTGATTAAATAATTCTTACTAATAACTTTATCAACTACAATAAGTCGAACAAGGCAAATAATTATCACACATAATTTAATATTGAATAATATTGATAGGTTCTAATTATTTTTTAATAATAAATTTAGAGGATGTTACAATACTTAGCCCTTTAAAAATAGTTTCGTCCTCGAAACTAGTTAGACATAAAAATATTACGGTAGAGCTCTCTCATATTTTCCTCTAATTCCCAAGTTGCATCCCTAGTCGTGTGGTCCCAAATCACCTTCACCAAGGTGATCTCCTTGCCTCGTCGTTGCTTAGTAGTCCCATCTCCAATGCTTAGTGGTGAAGCTACAAAAGAAATGTTCTCCTTCAACTGGATATCATCTGGCATGATAATATGGGAAACATCAGTCATGTACTTCCTCACTTGTGACACGTGGAACACGTCATGCAGTTTGGCCAGACTCGGAGGCAAGGCAATCTGATTAGCTACAAGAACCACACGTCGGAGGATCTGATATGGGCCAATGAATTTAGGAGTGAACTTCTTAGACTTCAGTGCCCTACCTACTCCAGTAGTGGGCGTCACTCTAAAAAATACATGTTCACCCTCTTGAAACTCCAACGGTTTCCTCCGTTGGTCGACATAACTCTTTTGTCTGCTTTGTACTGTCTTAATCCTTTCTTAGATCAAACGGACCTTATCTGTGGTCTGTTGTACCAATTATGGCCCCACAATTAGGTTCTCACAATCCTAATACCAACACAATGGGGTTTGGCACTTACGCCCATAAAGAGCCTCGTACGGTGCCATCCCAATGCTCACATGATAGTTGTTGTTATAGGTGAACTCAACAAGAGGCAACATATTATCCCAACTTCCTCGCTCATCCAACACACACGCTCTCAGTAAATCCTCCAAGGTCTGAATAGTCCTTTCTGTTTGTCCATCGGTTTGAGGGTGATAGGCCGAACTTAATCTCAACTTAGTACCCAACGCCTCATGTAATTCTCCCCATAAACGAGAAATGAACTTCGAATCTCTATCCGACACAATGTTGGAGGGTACCCCATGTAGTCTAACAATCTCGGCAATGTAGATCTCTACAAGCTTAGTCACATCATAAGTAGTCCTCACGGGTATGAAATGGGCAGTTTTGGTCAACCTGTCAACAATTACCCAAATGGAGTCAACCTTCCGTTGAGTCTTAGGCAATGCTACCACAAAATTCATGGACTAATATAGCTTCTAAAGGTGGATGTATAACGTTAATAAAACACTTTTTATTATTTAATTTGCATCTTGTATTTAATCTAACATTAAAATTTACATGTAAATCTGTCAAAAAAGAATTATTAATATTATTTTCTTGACAATATAATTCAAACCATGTGAAAAAGTAAACATGACAATATAATTCAAATCATGTGAAAAAGTAAACATTTAACTCTTGTGATTCTAAAAGATTATAGTTTTTGAGTTTATTTTTACTATAAGTAGAAAAGTACCGATCTCGTTTTTCTTTATTATAATTTGCTTCAAAATCTTTTCTAATCCAATTTTTATTTATTTCAAATAGTTCTTCATGTTGTATGACACAAAACTTGGGATCTTGTAGGCGAATGTTGTGGCAAATTAGATAATTGAGAGGAATCATTGTAAATTAGTTGAGAAATATTAGAATTAAAATTAACTAATGTTAAATTCATACGTACATTAGAATATGTTGAATGCCTAGACGACACGTTTTTTAATATTTGTGGATCAATAATTGTATTCGTCTGATTCTGGTTCATTCCAATTCTTGTAGAACCATATTCATCTTCTATTATCTCTCTAACATTTATGTGTTCTATTATTGATACTTCTATAATTTCTTTTAAGACCCCATTTGTAAAGCTTGTAATTTCTTTAGAGTAGTAATATTTGATTTCTTTAAATTAACTTCTATAATAACCGTTTTATTTTTAGGCTAAGCTTTTAATGCTTTAAAGTTATAATTAATAGTAGATACTTTGTAAGTAATTCTAAATATAATATCTATATTAACAGCTCCTACTTTATACATTTATCTAAACATTGAATACTAATAACCAACATATTCTTATTAAGATTTGATTATAATATATCTAGTATAAATTGATGAAAATAATTAATTCTACTATCTTTTAAGATTAATAGTATCGGAGCATTTTGTCCTACACATATATATTTATAACCCTCATGAAAATGTTTTTCTAAACTATCATCTTTCAAAAATTTAATTGTTTTATAATAATTTTCTGTAGATGTAGAAGATTCTATAGCATGAGTAATATTATATGTTCTAAAATTAAAGTACTTGATTTATATATACATTTTATATTTAATATTTGGTAATGACCAATTTTGAAATGGATTTTCAATTCTCAATTTTGATAATTATTTTGATCTAATCTAATTGCAGAAGGTTAGAGAAAAAATTTATGTTTAAAAATTCTCAAAAGAATTATGAAATTCTTTTATGTAAATTGTTTTCTTAACCGTTATTTACTACTTATGTAATTTTTTATTTTGAATTATCATTATGTTTACATTCGAAGTTGATCCTTGTAAAGAGGTTTTGGTAGTTGAGTTAGTATTATCAGATTTGTTCTATCCTTAGCGTTGGTCAACTGTGGATAGATAGCATTGGTAAACTCAGAAAAGACGAGAGAGAAATCAGATATGGTGTTCTCATTGCTTAGCGGTGGTCCCAATAAGTAAACATTATTATCTAAGGTAATATGATTCAATTACTTAGAACACTTAACAAACTAGGATTCAAAAGAGGAACTAGAACTTTAATACCTGGGTCTACTTCTTCCTCATCAACCTCAACTTTTGCAATTAGATTAGATCAAGATAATTATCAAAATCAAGAATTAAAAATAACATAAATTGAAAATCGATTACAAAATTGATTATTACTGGATATTAAATATAAAGAAATATATAAGTTAAATACTTTTAATTTTAGAACTATATATATATATATATATATAGACACACCGACTCTATCCCTAAATATAAGAGACCCTCTAAAAAAATTTCTTTGTGCCTTCTTCTAAGATCTTATTTGAATTTTCAACTGCATTAATTACGCCTTTACTAATATATTCTTAATTTACATATTTTTAACAATAAATACTATAATATAAACATTAATTAATTCACTCTCTAGAATGATAAAATTGTAAGAAAATTGATTATTATCAATAAATTTAATACTACTATTAATTTTCTTAGTATCAATATTTGATCAATAAAATCTTATATTAAAATACGAAGATAGTATAACTTATAAAATAATAAGACACCAAATTAATTACCGTCACAAGACATTCAAAATCTGATGAACATATGCCCTTCATATATAAACCACACATGTGAAATAGTGGGTCCTATACTATATGATTTCAATGTTGCAATTTTCAAAACTCTCTAATTGGCACAGCTAGACAAAATTTGAAACAGTTACATAACTAATTGAGTGTTTATCAAACCGGCCTTGTCAAACTAAGAAAACAGTTATAATCGATTGATATTGATGATGCAAATTTTTTGTTAAGTATTAACTCGTCTCATAATATAAGCAGAAAGTCAAGTGAATATATGTGATTTAGAATTTGAATCATATATATTTATTTATTAGAGACTTTTATGTTACAATTAAAAATTAACATGTTTATGTATTATTAAATTATATCATCAATAGTCTAATGACATTTGATCCATAAGTAAGTTTGATCATATTTTAAATTGAACACCACTAAATTTTAAAATTTTACATTTTTGTTCTATTTTAAAATAACTAATATTTAATAATCAAGTTTCTTCTTTTGACTGCACCATCTCCATCGTTCTTCATTGTCTCCCTCCATTGTATTTCACCGTCGCTCTCACATTCTACATTAAGAATCAAAGAAGAAAAGTTTATTAAGAATCAAATACGAACCTGAAAACAATGGCGCAACGATGACGGTGCATGGTCGATGACACCAAGACGACAATGACACAAACACAAGCGAATTAGAAGTGAGACAGATGATAGATCTTCTCGCGATGGTGGAAAAACAGTGGAGAGTTCTTGAATTCTTTTCACGACGGTGGAAGGATGGGAGAACAATTTTTTTTGGTGGAAGGGGATGAGTAATTATTTTCTGAATTGATAAAGATTTTAATTTTAATTAAAATAAAAAATTTAGGAAAATAATTTATTATATTTAAAGAGATTATATTGAAAAGATAAATGTACTGATACAAATAATTTGATCAACTTAATATATAATATATAGATAATGATGTAGAGGGAAAAATAACATATTTATTGGTTAAAAAATTAAAAATACCGATACACTTTTATTTTTTAATAATATCATATAAATTATCTTATTATTATTATTTTTATCTATTTTTACTTATATTATCCATTCTTATACACGTGGAAGTAATTAGCGGTGTTTTGGTTCCGCCCCCATGCATGCATCAAACATCCCGAACATTAAATAAAGAATGTTTAGTTCACTAATCCAATGAGTTTAAACAACTGTTTTGGGTTTGGAACCGTCCAAATGATAATCATTTAATATATTCTTTTATGTAGGACTAATGTTGACAATAATAGTAATAAATTAATCAATAATTGTTAGCCATGCTCAATTTAAATTAATTTCTTCTCTGTACAGGGCTAATGTTGACGATGAATAATACATTTTTTCACATAATTAATAAATCATGACCAGTTATGTGGATAGGTAATTATGATAAAAATAAAAAATTATTAATAATCTAACAATTGTGATTGATTGACAGTGTAAATTTTTTTTATTAAAGATGTATATAAATTAAATTATTTAAAAAATGTCTCCTATAATATGATTCATTTAAGTAATAAGATGCATTTATTATTTTGTCCAAATATTTGTCTTATTAATACTACTTTATTTTAGAAGATTAAAAGTCAAATTACATTAATATACAAATGATTTTTTTTAGGAATATTTGGTTATAAAGTGAATACATTAACTTATCATGTCTTATCTCAACTCAAACATTAAAAGTAAGATTATAATTAATCATATTCTGTCTTTTATCCTTCATGCTAAAAGAGTCTTAAATTATTATTCATTTTCTTAATATATATATATATATATATATATGTGAAAAAAAAAAGGAAAAGACTACTTATAAAAAGGAAGATAGAAGTAATCAGTTCGGTTTCCAAAAGGATGGGACAAAGTAGCTTCTCCAACAGCATAATTCCTCCCTTATCATGCTCGACACCCGTATCATGTAACTTTCTCGTATTTTATTCTCCACTTTATAGGGTTCGAAAGCACGCGCCACCATATTACATTCATTTTCAATTTGGCTTCTTCAATAGTTATATTCTACTCCTTCACTTTATTTATACAGAGAAAATTTTGTATAAGAAAAAACTAAATTTAAATCTTTAAAAAAAATTAAATACGTTAATTCTATACATTTTCAATAATATATTTCTATATTTATATCAAAAGCACTTGTTAGCATTTACCTTATTTATAAGAAAAAATAGGTCAACAAAAATTGATGTATAAACTTGTTCAAATTTTTATTTATAAATAAGATCGGAGGGTCTATCTTTGTTTACTATCCCATGTAGACTCCCTTGCCAATTAACTAAGGTTAGTCAAATTGGCGCACAAATATTGATTTCATCAATAGTTATGTTGTATTTGTTTATTTCAATAATCATTATCCACAAATATTCTTGAAATAGAAAAATTATTTTGCTTAATTTTATTTTATCATGCATATTTTTAGGTCACATCAGAAATATGTTTGAAAGTCATACAATGAAATAAAAATATTTTTAACGTGATTGTTAAACTTGATGAGTGGACTTATATATATAAGGACCAACTTACGGTGGTCCTAAAATCAATATATAGTGTTTTTGATAGACGAATCATCTCACCTAATGTATAAATCAATTCACCAAACCTCCAATAGTTGATAAGTCAATTCACAAGGGTTGTGAAATGATTTATGTAGTTCAAAACTGAAATATTGGAAAACTTATTAATGATAGTTTTAAATTGCAGCTGTGGTCGCGGATATAGTTGTGGTTGCGGTCATTGCAATTGTGGACATTGCGTTTATTGCGACACAAATTGCAATTGTTGCACGCATAATTTATTTATTTTATAAGCACAAAATATTATAATATATTATTAATCTTATTACTTACATATCTCCTATTTTATCTTTAATATCTCATAACTATTTAATTATCAATTCTTTATTACTTTAATATATTGTTAATTTTTTAAATACACTATAAATCTAAAATACCAGTACAAATTAAGATAGAAAAAACATTTGTTTGATCACTATAGTTTGTTGTGGCCTGATGCAATTTGATGCGACTGTTGCACCTACTCCGTTGCGGCGTCACGATGCAGTTTTTGTTGCAAATTACAATCACACTGCAATTACGGTCTGATCATGCAATGCCGTAACCGCAATACTGCAAACACATCATGTGATGTGGTCCATAATTTGAATCTCTGATTCATATATCTGTGAATCAATTCATACAACCTGTAAAATTCAGTTTTGACTACTATGTACAAATCAATTATTTCTTTTCAATTGTGTTAAAGGTGTTCATATCTAAACCGATCCAAAATAAAACCTCAAACCGATCTAAAGAGAACCACACAAAGCCAAATATTATTGAATAATTTTAGATGTTATTTTGTAAATTCTGCATGGATCAAATTGAATTTGTGATTTATTTTTCAAAACTAAACTGAAATGAACAAAACTTTATAATTAATTTTATTTATTTTAATTAGTATGATATATTGCATTTATTTGTCAAAACAATGATATATTGCATTTATATATTATTTGTTGGCTTTATTGTTTCCTAATAATACTTATTAATTAGTTTAATTTAATCTATATTTTTTTTTTCTTTCGATATATTTCAAACATAATAAATAAGTTATTCTGAAAGGTTAAATTTTAGTATATTATATATTTTATTTTGTATAAAACCAACTATTTTACCTTGTTTTTATAATATTGATATAAATATTTTTTTTGTAATTGTAATTTAAATATTTAAAAACATATTCAAATGAAACCACTTGTATTTGAATCAGATCATGTGATTGTTTTTAAAAAAAAACGTGTCATCGAAACTAAATTGAATGATTTTATCTTTGGATCAATTTTTTTTTTGCCTCAAAATTGATTTAAACCGCACGACAAACACCCATATTTCATTGTACTTTCATTTTGAACCATATCATTGTACTTTCATTTTGATTCTTCTAGAACCTAGATTCTTTATGTTCTAAACACACTTTAGATAGGAGAAGAGACAATAGAAGTTGTGTCTGATATATTGAGGATCGTAGCCTATATATATAGAGAGAGATGACCAATTAGGGTTTTTATTATTCTCAAATGGACCATCAATGACATCCACTTATATTGAACCGAGTGGAGCCGTGAATCAATATTCAGTGGGACCTTGACTAAAAATGCTATATTTATATAAAAATAAAAAGTCATTTTTATATTCCTAAATGTGTGAGGTGCAGTCACTATAGTGTTGAATGTATCAAAATTAAACACATCATCAAACCCTCCCTTTTGTTAGTAATTTTATGACCAAATTGATTAATAAAAGACATATTTGAGAGCTAAACTAACTAATGAAAGACACATTTAAAGACTAAAATGATTAACAAAATACACATTTAACTATATCTTTACGTAAAAATTATTTAACAATTTACTTATGGACCATATAATAATTGACTATATATAACTTAAAGGAACCTATAAAATTTGGGAGGACTGTAACACATGTCGACCCCCCTTCCCTCTGCCCCTGATTGACATCTAATTAGCCATATTATTTAATTTGATCATTAATCAATTAAAACTATTATCGATAAATAGATAATATAATTAAATAAAGATATATGCCCACATAATAATATTGGAATATAATAATTAAAATATTAATAAAATATTCCAACATTGGATAATCTCAATCCAAATCTCCCTCGACCTCTCTCAATTTTCTCTATTTCATTTAATTTTAATTTTATTTCAATTTTTTTTGTTGGATTAAAAGTTTACACAAATCTTTAATTTATAGATTTTTTAAGGTTAGATCATGCATGTAAAAATTTATCCAAATATAAAATTATTTGATATGTTATAGACTCATGAAGATTTACGATGTCCAATAAAATTTCATAAGACGTTACTTTTACGTATGTCAATAATATATCAAATGATTTTAAATTTATGTAAAATTTTACATGTATGATCTAAATGATATAAAATTTCAATTTAAATCAAAAAATGAAAACAGTAAAAAAATTAAGAAAAATAAAATAATTGAGAGAGAATTGAATTGATAAGATCTAAGTTATATTTTTGTCTTAACTCTCCGATTAAAAATGATTAGGAGTTAACTAAAATCCGAAGGAAAAAAAAAGCAGTATACACTTCAAAATTTGAAACACTCAGTCAAGACTTTATTCTCTATCTGTTTTATATCACATATTTGATTACTAGGTAATCTTGTGATATAATAAAAAAAAAACTAGCTAGTACTGGCCAAGAAAGTTTCAATCTGTTAATGTCAGGCCACGTAGCTCACATGCGCAAGGATTGATAAATTATTGCCTCCCTTGATTAAATTACTATCCAATGACCTATTTCATGCATAGAATTGCCAAATAAATTATTACAAATAGTTAATTAACAAAATATATATGTTTCTTTGTGAATAAAAAAACATTTCGATCGGAAAAAACTCAACTAAGAAAAAAGATAGAAATTTATAATAGAAATTTATAAAAAGTGATGAATTAAATCCAATATAATAAAATCAAACTTGTAATTGCTTATATTTATTTATTATGCATTATCATGTCAAGTGTGCACATTAATTAATTAGCTTGCAAGCAACAGCCACTTTTACTCTTATTTAAATGCACAACATTGCCTGCACGAACACAAGCGGTCAAACAATCCAGGACACTCAATCATCAAAAACTCCTCATTTATAAATTCAACACTTCTAATAAAAAATTTATTAAGCATTTACTTATATATTTCGAACATTCTTCATTAAACTCGAGTATAAAGTATACATATATCTGATTAAATCACATACAATTTCATCTTTATATATATAAACTATAAAGAAAACATCAAATTAACAAGTGAACATCCGTAACTAAACAATATTACATATCAATCTCACATAATATACTCTATTTAATTTTCCTAAAACTATTTCAAACAACAAAGTCAACTTCTAATGACATTTTATTTATTTGATTACAAATTTTCAGTTTTGATGAATCATATTCTCAAAAGAAAAATACTAAGTTCAGGACCTCCATTACCATCAGGATTCAACATATAAAATGCTTCCGAGTCACGACTCCCAACGACTCGTTCAAACTTAGCTCTCATATACATCAACTCGCCCTCTGACCCGCCACAACCACCACCGTCCTCCAACATCGGAATCACTCCAGCACCAACAGAGACACTCTGCACTGTACTCAGCACGTGCAAGTCTAGGTCCCCGCACGTGCGTGAGACAGCATATCCACACTTCTTTCCATTGCAGTACATGGTCCAGTCAGGCTCGTGGAAGAGTCTGTTTGGACGTCCTCTGCTGTAACCAGCGGAGCCTGTTGTTGTCTTTCGGCACTCGAGCGCGATGCGAATGAGGCCAGAAGACATCTCTTTGACCAGAGAGGAAGTGGACATGGCGAGTTCGAGAAGGAGGACAGGCTCGGCCCGAGGGTGGAGCTGGACGGCGAAGGAGATGTGGCCGCGGCGGTTGCCGAATAGTGTTCCGGTGATCTTGCGGCCGAGAGAAGGGGAGATGGAAGTGGCAGAGAGGGTGGAAGGGATGGAGAGCCAGTTGCATGCTGGGATGATGGTTTGGAAAGTGAAGATGTTGAGGAATGAACGTATAAGTGAGGATAGCTTCTTTGTTGTTGTTGGTTTTGTGTGTTGTTGTGGAGAAGAGATGGAAGAGATTGAAGGTGATGATCCTTTCTTTAAGAGGAGTTTGTCAAAAACATCATCGGATTCGGAGGCTTTGAGGTTTGAAGGGATGATTCTTAATTTGTTGTTTCTTGTGGTGGCGCTTTTGCTTCTTTGGAGGATAAGGTTTTGTTCTTGTTGTTGTTGTTGTTTCATGCTAATTTGTTAATTTAGCAAGAGGGGATGAAATGAAACTACACACTACACAAGAGAGAGGTAGATAGCAAGATTGTGATTGAAGTTTGTTTTGAGAGAGAAGAAAAGTGCCGACAAAAGTGATGATAGTGTTGGGAGAGGAGAAGAATATATAAAGAGAGGGTGTGGAGGGTTGTGCTTCTTATGATCATCATTTGTAGGACTTTTGTTTTGTGCATAGGGTCCTACGTTACTATTATAACAATCGTGCTTCTTTGTATACTTTTTCATTCTCCCGTGTGACTAGTTATTCATTTATCCATCTCACTCTTCGTTAGGGTAGGTCCTAGGGAAATTAAAATTCAGAAATATTTTTTAGACATCAAAGTTGATTTCTTTACAACGTATTTTAAATTTATTTTATATGATTTTTCATTTTATATTAATTATCTATTTCCTTTTAAAATTCGATTATATTGAAACCGAGTGTATGTTATACAATGTTGAAGTTTTGTGTCTAAATATTGGTACGGCTTAAAATTAATACCTCACATATATTTGCCGATAATATCTACTATGAACACACCACAAGTTTAAAGGATGTTTGCAACTAAAATAAACTAATGTTGCAATTATTCACTAGTTGAGGGAAGAAGATGTAGATGTAAAGATATAAGTACTTTTACGTATATTATCTGTCAATAAGTTCGTAAATTAAAGGTCTAGTATGTAAATTTAGACACTAAATTATTTAACAGAAAAGTTAGTAAATTAATTAAATATTCATTAGTAATATTAACTATTTTTTAGTGTCATTGTTTATTATTTATTTAAAAAATAATTTTAAAAATCGATACACATTTTGACAAATTTAGTGTGTATAACATTTTTTGTTTTATTTACGATAAAGGTTTGAATATAATAAGTGAGCTGGTTTTGATCCTAAATATATTCGGTAGGTCATTCAAGTTTTGTTTATTTGTGGTTTTATGTTGACAGTTAGATTAGTATCATGAAGGGATACTGATAGTTATGGTTGAAACATGCGTGATGTGGACCACCTCAAAGTAAAAACAACAATGATATTTGGATAGGTACATCGGTCCGTTTATTTTATTTTTAAATATTTAATATTTTTATTTTTTAAAATTTGTATTAATATTTTTTGAGTTAAATATATTTTAAGTTCTTACAAAATTTTAATTTTAGTCTCTATTAAATAAAAATACAAAATTTAATCTCTATAAAATTATTATGCATGTAGTTTTAGTCTTTGTTGTAAAGTCAATATATATTTTTGAATGAATTTTAGCAAATATGTTTAAACATTATATAAAGTTCCTTGACAAAAAATAATTTCAAAATTCAACTTTTAGATCCATAATTTTGTAACTTATAACTTGAATTTCTTACATTTAAAAAATTCATATTTAATCTTATTTGAGGCGTGTCAAGACTAAAAATTAAATATTATTTTTATTTTATAGAGACTAAAATTGAAAAGTTGAAATTTTATAAGGACTAAAAACATATACTTTTTCGGGTTTCCATATGTTCTCTTCACTTTAGTTAATCTTATTTGAGGCGTGTCAAGACTAAATGTGGGACGAAAAATATATTTAACCATTTTCCTTTTGTTAATAAGGAAGTAAGAAACTTTATAAGTGAACAATTGTCTATATTTTTAAAAACAATATAAATATTAAAAAAATTGTTTTCTTTATTTTCATAAATGCATTTTTATTAATGAGCATTTCATTTTCTATCCATGATAATTTTTATCGTCAAGAGTCTCTTATCAAGATATAATGAACATAAATTTTAGAAATTAAAAACACAAAATGTGTTTACTTTAATTTTCCAACAATTATCCAATACTACGTTTTCTTTCTATCTATCACATCACAACAATATCGCATATATTACATCACTATTTCTATTTCTTTCTCTCTCAACGTGTTATTTGGATGTATATGTATCCAAATAAACAAGGATATTTTGAACCATTGTCCTATTTGGATCACATCTAGCAACATTAATTGGCCCCAAACCATTTCGCTTTATTAATGGATGGATGAAATATAAAGAATTTAGGAAGTTTGTAGCGGAAACTTGGAACTCAGATCAATATAACACAAGAAGGAAGGCTTGTATCTTGGAATTGTAGAGTTCTTTGATTCTCCATCTTAGGGTACAATTTCTAAGCTAATAGGTGACACTATTCCCAACTTTCTTACTGAAGCTGACAATCAAATTCTAACTGGGATTTCTTCCACAGAGGAAATCCAGAAGGTTGTTTTCAATCTGGATAGTTCATCTTCTCTTGGGCCAGATGGTTATTGTGGGTGCTTATTTCAAAGCTATTGCGATATAGTAGGCTTTGATGCCTACAATTCAGTCAAGCAATTCTTCACCGAAGGTTGAGTTCTTTAGAATTTGAACTAAAATAGTTATTATCATTTCTAAAGTTGAGGGTGCAGATAGGATTAATCCTTAAATGGTTTTTAGACCTATTGCTTTGGCCAACTTCCAATTCTAGATAATCACCAAAATTAGTTCATAGACTGGTTTTTGCTCCTAGGATTGTCTTAGAGAATCAGAAAGGCTTCATTCATGGCAGACAAATAGAATAATGTATTTGTACTACTTCAAAGGCTATTAATGTTCTTGATATATATGAAATAAGTTGAAATCCCAAAACAACATTTATGAAGATTTTACTAATCAAGTTTATTTGTTTCAAATATGCTTGAAATCAAAATATATAAAAATGTAGTTTGTGGAATATCGATCAATTTATGTTTTTTCAGATAAGCTTGAAATCAAATTATATAAAAATGTAGTTTGTTGAATATCCCTAACAAATTAAAGATACTATTTCTACAAAATCTCAAATGATAAAGAGTTTGTACTGGAAATTGATGTATTCCTTAAATGAGTTAAATCTCTATAGGAACTAGTGGGAGAATAGTAGAACTTCGAGAAATTCAAACACTACAAGACTTATATTTAGTGGAACATTAATCAATTCCACAAGTGTTGTGAATATGTCACTTAACCATGTTATAAAAGATTTGGATAGATAAAATATGTTGTGTCATCGTATAGAATATGCGAGGGAATCCATTTGAACCAAGAAGGTTAGACCTTGATGGAGTATCCCAGATGGATATATGATGCAATAGGTCTTTAATTGAAGACTAGATTGGATGGTATGTTGAATACTTTTAAGGTGTGGTTGCTAAGAAATGTTTTATCCAAATCTATGGTATAGACTATGGTGATACCTTATCTCATTCAAGATGCTTAAATCCTTCGTAGATTCTCTTGTGAGCTTGTGTGCGTATAGAGGTTAGTGGGAGCGTTATTGATTTTGGTCTTATTTGTGAAAAATATACGACTAATCAAATAATAGTATCCCTATTAAGCGTAAAAGTATAGTTGGAAAAATATTTCTTGATAAAGGACTTGGGAAACATTTTCTAAGTGTTAGGATTCGGGATCTATAGAGATAGATCTATAACGTTATTTGATCTTAGCCAACGTACATTTTATAACATCAGAATGATTTGTCTAGGAGACAATGTTCTATATCACCACTTGAGAAAGAATACATGAAAATTATTTCATTTGTTGTGGAAATTCTACCTTTATAAACTTCAGTGATCTCGCTGTGATGATGATGAAGTAATTATATGCATTCGATAGATGATTTAAAAGAGATAAGTGAGCATGTGTAGAATGACTACACTAAACAACATGCTAAAGGAGTCTCTTGCTAAGCAGTAGCATGATACACACACTAGATAGATGAGTGTTATGTTGATGTCTGATTGGCTCTAGTGCCACTGGGAGATTGTTGGTGTAACTCCTAGCACCAATCTATTTTATATAGATTATTATTTGTATCATGAATTTAAATCATATATCTAATTTTGGTTAAATGTATAAGTCATCATTTTTTATGTTATTAATCATATAATATAATAAAGTTTGTAGAATAGATAGTTCGTTAAATAGAACATCAAGCGTGATTTGATCGTGAAACCTTATTGAACATTAGAATACTACTTTTAAAGTATCCATAATTAGTATTATTGTTAATTAAGACGACTATAATACATTGAGACTATTATGTGAGTAAAGTGATGACAACATCTCACGGGTCATGGATATGAGATATCAAGTTGTCACATAGGTACAAATATTAGGTGTAATATTTATACTAGGTTAACCTGCCATGAGAACGCTACATAATTATTGTGTAAGTGTCATTATAGATTCTAATACGACCATATTGAGTAATCCATCGACTTGTAGTCACTACGATCCCTACACAATGAGTTGTAGACTTTAAGACCATCAAACGTTATTTGTAACAAGATAATCATAAAAGTGGTTTTTGGACGTGCAATAAACCATGTAGAGGGGTGTGAGTGATGTAGATATAATTCGTTTGTTCTACATAACATGATTTACGTCTAGGGCCTATCGATAAAGTGATACCATGGATATGCATGATCATGCTAAAATGGACCAATATCTCATATTGGGTTCATTGATATTTGTGTGTCTACTTTGGGATCGATAAATAAATAATTGGACTTTGTAAGTATGAAACCCTTTGTAACTTAGAGATTTAGATGAAGGGACAATTATTGCACGCTAAATAGTGGTCGTGGTAAGGTTTAAATCGTATAACAGATTTTCTCATGATCTGAGTAGCAATGATGCATTCCTAGATGTCAATCATTGTTTATAATATTTATACTATAAAAATATGTATAATATTATTAACATTTCAATGAAATCTATAAGAATCACACGCATAAAGTACTAATAGTGGAAAAAAAATGATTAAATTAAACAAGATTTGATTTAATTAGATATTAATCATCTTAAATACGATTTAATACATTAACATATTTATAATTTATTTAATTAAATGTGATTTAATTTAATTAAAATAGTTTAATTAAATGTATTTATTTAGGACTTCTTTTGGATTGAGCCCAAAATAGGAGTTTTAGGGTTATAGTTGCTCATTCTCTATAAATAAAACAAGAACACATACTCCCTAGGTAATCCTGATTGACACTACCCTCGTTTTGTACTCACGTGAACTATGTAGAAATGCTGGTAATTTCTGCGTTGGTGATCAAAGTTAAAGCATGCTTCAAGAGAGATGTTCCACGTTGTTTATTAATATCCTCCTTGATGCTTCAAGAGGTAAAATATTTGTACTTATCATATGTCAAATATTTGTACTTATGTGCTTGTTGGTAATGAGATTTATCCTCTCATGAGAATGATTTTAAAAGAGTTTTAAAAGTCTATCTCATGATTCCCCAACCATATCTAGATCAGAAACTTCATCTAGATTTGGTGTATTAAAACTAAGAAGTTGCCTACTCTCTTGTGTGCTAAAGTTTGTGCTTGTCTTCAAGAAAAAGGCGTTGGATTGAAGAATTCTCTTTATGTTTCTTCTTATATCTAATTTACGATAATAGCTCTTGGAAGATTGGTGATGGGATTAACATATTTTTGGAAGATTGGTGATGGAAGATTGGTGATGGGATTAACATATATCTCTTTATGTTTCTTCTTATATCCTTGACAATGTTAGATAAACTATGTTGGCAAAGGTTTCCTATTTTATCCACAATGGCACTTTGTGTTTTCCATCTTGTCTTTCCTCTACTGATCTTAATTTAATTAGAAGAATCAAGTATATGGTTATTCTTGTTCAGCCTTGGAATAATCAGTTGGTCTAAAGCCCTTCAATATCTAATGACCCAACTTTCAAGGTATCTTATTCATCCATATCCTCTACAAGCAAATCATCTAGTTGGGTCAATCTCATTTTGTATCCAATGACTCCCCCTGCTTTGTCATTAGCCTTTTGGAAAATCATTCATAAGGTCCTCCCAACTAATGATAACCTTAGGAAGAAATGGTTATAATGGTGTCTTGTTGTAGCCTTTGTTATCAGGCAGGCTATTGAGGATGTTGATCATTTTTTTTTGAATGCCCATTTTCCGCTCACGTATGACATTGACTCTCAGCTTTGATAGATACTCCTTTAAATTGTTTATCGGTAGTTAGCCTCCTAGACATTATTCAAAACGATTGGAGTACTTAGGTGAAATATGTTTGATTTCTGCCATTACTAATATCATTTGGTATATTTGGGTTTTCAGGAACAAGATTCACTTTTACAATGCCAAGATGGACATGAACTTCCTTATGCATAGAATCAAAACATATGTTCATCTCCCAACTGCCCTTTCCAAAGGGATCATGTATTCCAATATCCAAGAGTTTACTATAATTAAAGCCTTTGGAGCTCTTTGTCATGCTTCAAAGGCTCCCGAAATCTCTCTAGTCAATATGATAACTCTTCTCTTGCACTGGATTATGTGTAACATTGGTGGATCCTCAAGAGGATCTCCTGGTTTATTCTCTAGTTCACATATTTTCAAAGATTGCTCTAGCGATTTTTGGGGGTGATTTTTCCCAGTATATAGGTATGTAGAACTTTTTGAGTGCAGAGCTAACTGGTACAATGCTAGATATGGAGATTGTTCATTATAAAGGATGACTTAATTTTTGGAGATTACTCATTATTGGATTGGTGATTCAAGCCTTCTCAAATTTAAAAATTGTGCTTTGGAAGCTTTAGAATCACATGTCCAGTTGTTTATATCTAATCGAAGGTTTACATTTCCAAGTGTCCCATATCTTTAGAGAGGGGAATACTTGTGTTGATGCTATTGCCAATGCAACTTTTGGAGTAGATAGCTTTGTTTGGTGGAATTCAAATGTTAGTTGCATTCAAGGGAACTTTGTCAAAAATAGAAGAGATTTGCCCAACTTCGGATTTTCATTAATCATTTTTGTCTTGCCCAAACTATATTTTTTTTTTCACTAGGTTTTATCTCGTTGGGTTTTCTTGATAAACTTTTTAATAAGGTAGTTGCTTGTATTTTTTGTTTCTTTGGGTTTTGACCTTGCCCCTCAAGTTTGTCCATCTTTACTTAAATTTTAATAGTATGTTGCTTTGAGGTGCTGCTGCAGATGATTGTGAAGATTAGGAGGCATGTCAACTTAGTTTCCTTTTTCTCTAATGATGCCTTTATACCTCATTGGTTTTATAAAAAAAAGTTGTTTATGTCAAATATCTCTCATCAAGATTGAATGAATATACATTTTATAAATAAAAACACAAAATATTTTCTTACTAATTTCAACAACTCAAACATTTCGCCAATATTAGACAAAAAAAAGTTGTCTATCACTTCCATTCATTCATGGGATCGGTCACTCAAAACTCAAAAGCATTAATGCAGTGCAAAATATTACGATTATTGATTTAAGTAATTGATAAAAGAGAAATGAAAAAAAAAAAATTGAATAATATTGATAATTGAGATAGTGAATTACAGCCAGGGGTACATAGACTTATATAGTCAATTAGATAATTAACTTATTTTATTGTAAAATAACTAACTAGTGTAACTAATTGACCAACCAACTAAGGCTAACTAGAATATTAGTTAGTTAGTTAAAAATCTAACTAACTAATATTAAGTCTAACAATGTAAACTAACTTGATATCTAATATCTCCCTCAAGCTAGAATGTATTTATTACATTCGAGTTTGGAAAACATCCTAAATAAATCGACTACAAAGAATATGAAATACCGAAATATATTGACTAAGAAATTTTTAACCATTGATATGTTTTTGTAATGGTGGAATCTAAAATGCCCACTTAATGGTAGAAAGAAATTTAACTTATCCATCCATTTTTTGTTTTTGTTTTTTTAAATATAAGCCGAAAGGGCAATGCGGCTAAAATGAATGAATTTTGCTTAATCATCTATTTCTTTATAAACATAAGTTAGAATGTCAGTTAGACTACAAAAATGAATTTTTCTTAACCATCCATTATCTTTATGGATAAAAGTTAGAATGTTAATCAGGCAAAATGTAAAATAAAGAAGAATTATATAATCAAATTTTTGGTGTTCTGAAAAAACTTTGACAAATATGTCATCAAAGAAACCCAATCAACAATTTTTTGTTTTGAATCAGTAAGATGTAACTTTGATCAAGAGGTTTTGCAAATTTCTTAATTGTAATTAATATCTTCACTGTTTTTTCTTATCTACTCTTTTCAACGGATCTTGATGAATCCCTTTAGTGTGATGATCATTGTTCACAACAACTACTTTTACTATTCGATTATCATCTTCAACTCCCATTATGGCTTTGCGTTTCTCTTTTTTACCTTCCATATGCACTTGGTGAATGTGGCTGACTTGTTAGAACTATTGATTGGAAACAAAGCAATTGTGTGTTGAATGGAGATAGATGAATATGAGCGATGATGATGTTTGTGATGAGCATTGAGAGAAATACATGTTGTAGATTCTTCTTGAAGAAACGTTTCTTGTTGTAATATTTGAGTCTATGAGTTTTGCAAATTCTCCTAGTTTTAGATACGAATGGTGGATTTTAGATACGGAGTGTGAGGGTTATTATTATCAGCTTTGTTAGAAGCAACTATTCAAGTTCCAATCTTTTGTATCCAACTCGATAGTGGTTTAGTTCTTTCTTCAATTTAGAGTTGTTAGGTTGTTAGAAGAAGACTTGGCTTGTAGGGTCAAAGTGGTTAGTTCCTCAAAAGTCTAGGGTTGTTAGACTATTTAAGAAGACAAACTTGGAGGGTCAAGTGCTTTGTAATTCAAGGTAATTGAATTAGTGGATTAAAGCCTTTTGAATGAAGGGACTAAATGTAGCCAAGTTAGTGGTGAACCAAGATAAATTTGTGTCAAATTATTTATGTTTTCATTGTTTGCTTTCTCTAAATCTGATTGTTTCTTATCAAAGTAATTCATAACAACTAACCAGCATTTATCAAATTAGCAAAAATTTGTCAACTTTATCAAACACAAATTCAACCTCCCTTCTCGTTTTTGCACCTTCACTTTTGACATAATTTTTGTTGATAAACATGTTACCCTTAATACCCATTGTTATATGGTTTTTTTATTTATCATAATCATGAGATAACTCTAACTTAGAATTTGAGAGAAGGAGAATAAAATGAACAAATTGTTCAAAAATCAAATTAAAAAAAAAAACTTAATTGCAGTTTTAGTCCCCCTATTTATATTGATTCACGAAATTGGTCCCCCTATTTTAAAAGTCGACAGTTTTGGTCCATCTCTTTGATTGTTTTAGCTAAAAAATGACGATTTGATATTAAATGACGTGACATACAATTCTATGATATAAAATCATCTAGATCCATTAATTATTCATATTGTCATTAATTAAATTAAAAATAGGGAAAAAAATTGAAGTTGAAAGTTAAGTTTTTACAACGTTTTATTCCAATTTCATGGGTGTTAATCACTCTACATCATCGTATCATATGTCATGTTATTCAAAACATCTCACGTCATCATTTTTTAGCTAAAAATTCAGAGGGAGAGACCAAAACTGTCGACTTTTAAAATAGGGGACCAATTTCGTGAATCAAAATAAATAGGAGGACTAAAACTGCAATTAAGCCAAAAAAAAAAAGATAAATCAATTAAGTTTCTCCGAAAAGTTTCTCAATAAAATTTTGAAGAATAATTATCTTTCTGATATCATAATTTAAGCTATTGATATAAGAAAAATGAAGAAAAATTAATTGAATATTATTGATATTGAAATAGTGAATTACATAAATAATTAATTAATATAAAATAACTTATTAGTACAAAATAACGGACTAAAACTAAACTAAAATATTAGATAATTAACAATGTAATACTAACTCTAACGATGTAAAGTAACTAAATATACAATACAAATCGTTGAAAGTGCGAGAGCATATTGTGGTGCTGGAAGATAAAATTTTCCAACATATGCGGAAGAGTGCCACCTTTGTGGCACACATTGGATCAGACATCTATAAATTCCAAAATATATTGTTACAACTGTACATGGAATGTGCTTGACCCTATACGTCTGAGCATATTAACAAACATCTTTTGTCATTGTGCGTATGGTTGGTGTAGAAATTATTGTAGATTTCTTACATGCATATTAACTTTTCAAATTCGGTCTGTGTGTTACAAAGAATTTAGAAGAAAAAAAAAATGTGACTGAATTTTTATTTATGTCATTATGCCTGACATATAATTGAGAAATATATTAGTAACAATAAGAGTATAAAACAATAGTCTCTACTATCCAACATTATTTTGAATTAAATTATAAATAACATAAAAAAACTTGTAAATAACATTAATAACATGAAAAACTAATTTTAATTTTTTTTGTTCATTTGTTATGAGCCACATAGTGCAAGACAAATCTTTCTCTTAGTATTTTTTAGGCCCTATAGTACTCTATTAAAAATTTTGATCCCTCTGTTGATGGTTTGTCAGCACAGACCCAAGGTTGACCCTATTTATTTATTAATCAATAGTAAAAGTCAATTCATTTAAACCATCTTGAGACATTATTGACCTTACATTAGATTTTATCATTTTTTGTCTCACACACTAATACACATTGTTGAAAATAAAATAATAATATCTAAATAAATAGAGTATTTGTAAGTATTCCTATCATTATGTGTATTTATTACTCATAGTCTATATAAAGAACTTCCGTTGTGTAGTTGAAACACACGGGTTATTCAATACGTCTCTCAATATTATCTTCTCGTTCAATATGGTATCCATAGCCTATTGAGAGGCAACCCTAATCTTCAACTACGTGGTGGACCCACTATCTCTGGTGAGAATCTTTTTTCCAGCAAACCGTGTTCTCAACTCCGATTTTCCCCTCCCTGTCTGTGGTATTGTTTTCCCATTTTTCTCAGCCACCCACGCTCTGCCGTTGTCATCGTTGCTCCCTCCGACAAACTTTCCGGTGAACGACCACTCCAACAGCGTCGTACACTCCAGATAGGACCACCCCTCAACGCATGTCGTCAACAAACCTCTCACGCGCCCAAACGCATCACACACGTTAGATCCACTCGCCACCTCTTGCCACCGCGCGTGACGGCGTGTCCGGCAGCCGTTTACAACGCATTCTCTCTTCGCACTTGCCTCAACCTTCTGATTCCATATTTCTGAAGGTGCGAACACGAGAAGGGGGGGTTGAATTGTGTTTGCACAAAGTTGATACCTTTTTAATAATTTATAAATAATTAAAAATTAGTTTGGATTTGGTTACTTACTTGGAGTAGAAGCAATCGAATTTAGAAGCAGCAATCAATGAAAGCATAAATAATTTGACGCGTAGAATTATCCTGGTTCACCACTAACTTGGCTACATCCAGTCCCCTCATTCAGAAGGCTTTAATCCGCTAATTCAAAAACCTTGAATTACAAAGCACCTGACCCTCCAAGCCAGTCTTCCCAAACAGCCTGACAACCCCAGACTTTTGAGGAACTAACCACCTTGACCCTACAAGCCAAGTCTTCTCCTAACAACCTGACGACCCCAGATTGAAGAAGGAACTAAACCACTATCGGGTTGGATACAAGAGATTGAAACTTGAGTAGTTGCTTCTAACAAAGCTGATAATAACAATA
>JBBPBP010000001.1:31183137-31194691 GCA_037974735.1 Cicer chorassanicum
TTCTTCAAATATTTTTCAAATCTTCTTCAAATCTTCTTCAAATATTCTTCAAATCTTCTTCAAATATTCTTCAAATCTTCTTCAAATATTTTTCAAATCTTCTTCAAATATAAATATGAATCAAATCTTATTATAGATTTTTCATCCATTATAAATTTGAATCAAATCTTATTTTAGATTTTCTTCAATTATAAATTTGAATCAAATCTTATTTAAGATTTTCTTCAATTATAAATTTGAATCAAATCTTATTTTAGATTTTCATCAATTATAATTTTGAATCAAATCTTATTTAAGATTTTCTTCAAAAACATTAATCTTCTTTCATACTCTTTGAAGTCAAATATATTGTTCTCATAAAATACTTTTGTTAACATCAAAACTCTAAATGTAAAACCAACTTGGTTCCAACAATTTCCCATGAGTTTTTCAGTTTTGAATCATGGATATACGCGTTCCAATTCAAACAAACATGTTTCCCCAGTTCAGACGCATTTTCTAACACTCTTTATCGACCATAACGTCTTTGTCTGCTACTGAAACAAATAGCATCTTAACCAACTACATCACATCTCCTCTCTCTGTAGAAAAATTGAATGGATAAAATTATGAAAATTGGGCCGCCGACATCAAACTATAGATGTTTGGTTAAGGTTACAATGACCATCTCACTAAAAATCCTGAAAAGGTCGTTGCGGCTGAAACTTCAAAATGGAAGAAGATTGATGCTCAATTGTGCAGTGTCATTAAGTCTACACTTCATCCAGACGTTAAACTGATTCTCCGTCCACATCTCACGTATTAATCAGTTTGGAGTCAAGCAAAGGCACCCTACACTAATGACACTCAACGTCTGTATGGAGTTTGTCATCGCTTGTTGAATATCATTACTCCAAAGACAATAGATGGTTCTATTTCTACATATATTGGCAACGTTCATAGTGCACTTCATGATATCAATGAGTTTCTCCCTCCTACTGCAAATCAATCCTGTTGAACAAAAGAATGAGCTGGATCAACGCAACACCTTATTCATGCTTCTTGCACTTTATGGCTTGCCCCAGGAGTACTCTACAAGTTATGAAGATTTCGTCCTGTGGGTTCAGATTCATCCGAACTCTGGTTCTACTACTTCAATTGTACGCACTGGTAATTCATCTGTTTACCTCTCTCATTCATCTTCTCTCGACCTTTGGGTTCTTGATTATGGTGTGTCTGATCATGTCACTGGTAATGAAGGTCTCTTTTCTTCTCTCTCTACATCTGATTTTTTATCTACTATAACTTCTGTCAATGGCTCCCAAATCCGGTCTCAAGGGGTTGGCATTGTCCAAACACTCCTTTCAATTTCAATTGCATATGTTCTCTATGTACCTGTATGTCCTTTTATATTACTTTCAGTTAATCGATTATCTCGGTCCCATGACTATATTATTAATTTTACTAATGATAATGTTACCCTGCAGGAACCGAGTTCGGGACGGACGATTGCGTCGGATGTGAGTCTCAAGGCCTCTATTACCTTTCTCTATCATCCAAGACGTGCTCTGCCACATATTCTCCCATACTATCCATGCTCAGTTAAGACACCCAAGTCTTACCAAACTTCAAAAATTGTTGCCTAGTTTTTCTAAGTTGTCCACCTTACATTGTGAGTCATGTCATTTAAGGAAACACACTCGTAATCATTTTCCTGATCGAGTCAACAAAAGGGTTTCGTCCCCTTTTGCTTTAGTTCACTCTGACGTTTGGGGTGCTTCTTGTACTGTATCTACTTTAGATTCTAAGTTTTTGTTACTTTTATTGATGATTACTCTCGTTGTACTTTTATTTAATGAAAAATAGATCTGAACTGTTTTCTATTTTTGAGCAATTTTATCAAGAAATTAAAACTCAATTTGGTGTTTCTATTCGTACTTTACGAAGTGATAATGCTTGAGAATATTTGTCCCATCAATTTCAAAATTTTATAGCTTCTAATGGTATTCTTCACCAAATGTCATGTCCTCAAACACCCCAACTTAATGGGGTAGCGGAACGCAAAAATCGGCATCTCATTGAAACCACCCGAACCTAACTTTTTCATGGTAATGTTCCATTTTGTTTTTGGGGGATGCAATCTTAACGACATACTACCTTATCAATCGTATCTCGTCTTCTGTCCTTGATGACAATATCCCTCATTTGGTCCTCTTTCCCTATATCCCTCTTCACTTACTACGTCTGTGTATCTTTGGATCCACATGATTTGTTCACAATTTATCTCCTACCCTCAACAACCTGTTAGCTCTATCATTCAACTGTGTCTTTCTCGGATATCATTGGTCCTAAAAGGGCTATCGTTGTTATTTTCCTGCACTACACCAGTACGTTACATTAGCTGATGTTACTTTTTCTGAGTTTGTACCATATTTTGAACCGACCCATGTAGCTATTGAGCCTCATCATGACATTAATCCTGAACCTCCTCGGTTAGTTATCCCTATTTCGCCCACTCTTGTTCCTCTTGAACTTGTCGAGTTTGCCCCCCAAACTCCACGACCACTATAATCATGTCATCGTCATCGCCCACCCTCCGTTGTTCCTGTTCATATTCCCGTTGCCGACTCTCATCCGACGCCGCCACCGGATCCGGCCCTGCCACCTGAGCATGACCTTCCCATTGCTCTTCGTAAGGATATTCGCACAACACATAATCCATCTCCTCATTATATTGATTTTTGTTATCATCGCCTTTCTCCCTTGCATTACACTTGCTTATCTTCTTTGTCTTATGTTTCTATTCCTAAATATCCAAGTGAAGCATTATCTCACCCTGAGTGGAGGCAAGCAATGCTTGATGAGATGTATGCTCTACAAATCAGTGGTACTTGGGAAATGGTCCCTTTACCTCATGAGAACTCTTTAGTAGGTTGTCGTTGGTTCTATATGGTGAAGGTTGGCCTTTATGGTAAAATTGATCGACTTAAGGCTCGCTTGTTGGCCAAGAGATATTCTCAAATTTCTGGGTTGGATTACAATGATACTTTTTCACCTGTTTCCAAAATGGCATTTGCCAGACTGTTTTTCTTCATTGCAGCAATTTGACATTGGTCTCTCCATCAAATTGACATTAAAAATGCCTTTTTTCACGGTGATCTTGAATAAGAAGTTTATATGGAGCAAACACCATGGTTTATTTCTCAGGGAGAGTCTTCCACCATGGTTTGTTGGCTACACATGTCCCTTTATGGTCTTAAACAGTCTCCTATAGCTTGGTTTGGAATATTCAGCACGATAGTACAAGAGTTTGGTATGATTTGTAGTGAAGCCGATCACTCTGTATTTTGTCATCACTCAGCCCAAGGGTGCATCTATCTTATTGTTTATGCGGATGACATTGTCATAATTGGTAATGATCAACAAGAAATACTCTAGTTGAAACAACATCTTTCAAATTAGTTTCAGACTAAAGACCTCGGTAAATTCCGTTATTTTTTGGGTATTGAGGTAGCCCAATCCAAGGATGGCCTTGTGATTTCACAAAGAAAATATGATATGGATATTCTTGAAGAAATGGGTCTATTAAATGCCAAGCCAATTGATACTCCTTTAGATCCAAATGTCAAACTCCTACATAATCAAGGGGATCCTCTATCAGATTCAGGAATATATAGGAGATTGGTTGAAAAATTAAAATATCACACAGTCACCTATTCGCTATTAGAGTGGTAAGCCATTTCTTAAAATTCTCCTTGCTAAAAACATATGGATGTTGTAATATGGATTCTTAAATACATCAAAAATGCACTTGGAAAAGGTCTCATTAATGAAGTTAGAGGACATACTCAGATAGATGGTTATTTAGATGTTGATTGGGCAAACTCACCCATTGATAGACAATCCACATCGGGTATTGTGTACTTGTTGGAGGAAATTTAATATCTTGGAAGAGTAAGAAACAAAATATTGTTGCAAGATCCAACACCAAGGCAGCATACAAGGCAATGACATTAGTAACATGTGAGCGCATCTGGTTGAAGCAGTTACTAAAAGAACTTCAATTTGATGAGGCTAGCCCAATGACACTAATATGTGATAATCAAGTTGCATTGCACATTGCCTCAAATCCTGTTTTTCATGAGATGACCAAGCATATTGAGATAGACTATCATTTTGTTAAAGAAACGATCGAATTGAGCGACATCATCACTAGCTTTGTCAATTCTAATGATTAGTTGGTAGATATTCTTATAAAGTCATTGCGTGGTCCGAGAATTAGTTATATATGTAGCAAGTTTGGTGCATTTGATTTATACGCTCCAACTTGAGGAATAATGTTGAAAATAAAATATTATTATGTAAATAAATAGAATATCTTTAAGTAATCCTATCATTATGTGTATTTATTACTCATATTCTATATAAAGAACTTCTGTTGTGTAGTTGAAACACACGGGTTATTCAACATGTCTCTCAATATTATCTTTTCGTTCAATACAAATAAATGTTAAACATTATAAGAAATTTTAAATGATAAATTATTTTTGTGTAAGAGTAAAGTGGCTTAAACCAACTAAATTCTAAACAAAATTATATTGTAATTTGAGAGCATGAAACAAAACAAATATAAAATCAAAGAGAATATTAAAAAAAATATGAAAAGATTGGCCAGCAGCAGAATCACTACAAAAAAATAGAAGAATTGTGGCAATTTTAACCACTATATTCGAAGAACATGGTGGTTCTAACTACATGGTAATTTTGTCTGCCGCAAAGTATAAATGGTAGTTTTTCACTAACCACCATATTAAACATTGTATTAAATGACAGTCTTTTCATAAATAATGGTGGTTTAAACCGCCACAAGTTTCATCATTTTGCTAAAAAATAATAGCAAATTATAATTTGCACATTTTTAACAAAACAAAATGCAGTCCCTTTTGTTAAGAATTCAAAGCTGCTTTTAAATTTTGTGTGTAACATGATACTTGAAGGCTAGAAAATAATAGAGAATAAAGGACACCCACCGTTAATTTAAACTTGTTTTACACTGACGTCTAATTAAAATTGAATAAAAAGTAGTTTTTATAAATAAAGTGTTACAATATATGTATATATGGTAAGATGGTTACTTTACACCTTTAGTCCATAACCACTCAAAATAATATATACTTTCCAGTGCACAAATATACTCATCCCAAATTTGACACTATAATATAAAACACCATTATGCATAAACTTATATAACATATAATAATTAACCAATTTTCTTTCCAACACACATCAACAACATTATTATTCAAGTATTCATAAAGTATGAGATTTGCAAACAACAATCACAAAAAGAGCTTGCAAAATCAACAAAGTTTAGCTATAAAATTATTCAAGAATTATCCAAGTATAGAATTTGTAAACAACATTCATAGCAACAAATGCCATACAAACAAAATCACTAGTTGTAGGGAATTTAACTATTTGATCTAACTCTCTAATGTTATTGACACATGTACTTGGCTCATTAGGAATTTGCTGCTTTCTTGATGTACTTGAAGATGGTGGCGGTGCGGCGATAAGTTGTGATAGTGAAAGAGAGAGCGACAGTGAGATTGGAGGGAGAGGGATTAAGAAGTAAGGTGAGATGGAGAATGAACCTAAAATTAGGGTAAAAAGGAAGTAATAGAAAAAAGAGGGAAAGTGTCTCTAAAAGAAACAGGGAAATTGACAAATAATCTAAGTTCTGCTAGTAAATTTTTTTGTAAATACCGTGTTGAAATCTTTGTACTCTCCATTATATTGTGGCTCTGATTAGTTAAATCAGTTTATTGCTGATAGTTTATTGAGGTGTTTGGTAAAATTAGCGTTTCAATTAACTTAAAATGCAAAATGAAATAAAAAAGACATTTTGTCAATTAATGCTTGAAATATTTTAAAAATATTAATTTAAAATTTATCAAATTTGATATATTTTTTATTTGTTTATCTATTTTATTTCTTTTAATTAATATGATATTGCTATAAGCGGAGTAGGAGAGGCCTAGCTTGATCTTAGAAGTGTTAATTCGGTTTGGATAGACTTTCATTCAAGAATGTCTCTGCCCCTTGAATCAATAGTAAAACAAGTGCTAAGTTTTATATCGATGAATAAACGAAAGAAGAAAAAGACTTTTCTCGCTCGGGGCCTAAAGAACACTATGCTCTGCTTCAACAGATGAAAGTTTTTGGTGGAATCGACATGAGCTAGTGAGATGTGTGGGACAGAGGGTTCATAGTACCCGCAAGCGCAACTATGTTGTTGAAAGGAATGAGCCTAAATCGGCTCTCTTATTTTTTTTATTAATTAAAAAATAAGTAAAAAGAGATTAGCACCTCTGACCTATTTTTTTATTTAGTCTGAAAACTTATCTAAATTGGAACCTAGTTGAGGTTGTCAAACAAAATGAGAAAATGGAAAATACAACTACTAGTAGGGATATGGATGGAGTCTCGCTCAGTAAAGAGAGTCGTATATTCATAGAACAAGAGATGAGCCTTGACTTTCTATGATGTTCTTAGTCAAGAAGCATTAACGCTGTAATCTATCTAAAGCAAGAAGCGAGAAAGTTGACTTTGAGAAAGAAGGTGCTTGATGGTGCTTTTTTTTTTTATAGTAAGTAAACTTGTTTTTTTTATAAGGTGAAAGCTTTCTTCTTTTATAATTATTATAGCATTAGCGCTTTAGTTTTTAATAAGTTTAAGCTTGACTAAGAACATAGAAATGTTGAATTAGGGTGGGCATAGAACCTTTGCAAAGGATTCTTCCCTTCAAATGACAATAGCCTCCATGTAGTGTGTCTCACCTTGATTTTGTGGCACTGGTTGTGGCCAAACCATCTATGATGGGGGAGCAAATACGAACGAAATACGCTTAGATAAGAGAATACGTTCTCGCATCACTTTTCTTGTAGAAAGCTCGACCAACGAGAAAAAGTGTTTGGCAGAAACCAAAAAGAGGTTGACCCACTTCATTTGCTTTGTGGGAACAACAAAAACCACCATATGGCTATTTCCTTTCTTCAGTGCTACCTTTTTCATTCCAAGGGATAGAGTTGGGATTTATAAGAACCTCTTTTTAGAATGTCCGGGAACCACTCCTAGGTCAATTAAGGATCAAATGTTAGAACCTCATGGGTAAGGATAAGTTAATGGAACTAATAGAGAAATTCATAAACCTATGTAGGATAGGAGAGTGAATAAAGAGAATAGAGATGATGATGATGATGATAGAGATCACACTAAGAAACAGAAAAAATTTGTACGTGTGCAACTCTTATTTGAATGAAGTGAAAAAGATGTAATATTTGTTGTGTAATAGAACAAACACTAATATCTTAATTGAGTCGGTCAAGATCAAATATGTTTATCAAAGTGCTTTTCTAATTGCTCATTTTGTTCCATTTTTAATAGAATAGTGAAGGATATTCAATTAGTAATGAGAAAACGAGGTTGAGAGGACCTTTATATGTTTTCAGGTTGATCAGAAGACATATAAATAGCTAGAACTGAATACAAAAAGCATGGAAAAACATCATTTAATGTATTTAACCAGAAAATTAATTATGCTTCTGCAAAAGTATTTACTCATTACGGAATCTCAAGTGTCAAAGTATGGATTTCATAGAGTAAAAAACAAAAGGGATGTGCTATATCCGAAACGTAGAAAATTTAGTAAATATCATAAAGAAAGATGTAGTAGGGGTTGAAACCAGACGAAACAAAACTAGGTTTTCGAATATATTGCACTAAAAGTTGTAGAGTTGGTCGCTTTCATATCGATCCATTGAAGCAACGCTTTCATATCGAGTTGGTCGCTTTCATATCGTGCTATGAGCGAACAATTCTGAAAAAATGGTAAGATACGAGTAAGAGTTCTCACAGATATCCCTACTAAGAAATCCTATGAGCTGGATTGCTCGTGTGTTCGCGGGACAAGTCTTATTTGATATGGATGGTGTGAGTTTATCAAGTGCTCGACCAACCGCAACATTAGCGGCGCATAAACCATGTTTGCCAGCCAAGTTTATTTAGTGGTTGTAAAGTAATTGGTTAGCGGGGAAAAATTAGGTCGAGACTCAAAAGAATTAGGCAAAGGGTTTTTCCTAAATGAGGGAAGTGGAAAGACACTAAGAGAAAGGGATATACTCATTTTTGAACCGTCAAAATTGTATGATTGTTCCAGGTGTACGACCCAGATACGTTACAATTTTTTCGGGTACTATTTCTTGTAATAGTATTTGATATTCTTCTTTATGATCACAAGGTGGTGCTTGGGCAAGTATTCTCTAATTACGTTCGTACATGATAAGGAAGCCAAGAGGTCTAGGGACATAACAGACTGATGCATTTCCCATCCAGTTGAAATAAACGAGAAAGCAGCCCCCACCGCCATATGAGTTAGATACAATTATAGTTTGACTCTTATGGTAAATTCAAGATGTCTTTTTTTGTTTTGCCTATAATAACTTTCTAGGAAGGTTAATTCAAGGTTCCACAACAACAAAGATGGATTGTTGGTAGTTCTTTACGAGGAAGTGTTGCCCTAAAAGGAACTACTTTACATCGAACAGGATTGGACACTAGTCGTTCAAGTCTTCAATAAACGAAATTCCTTCGTACCCTTTCTCAAAGGCAATAGGAAATTATTGATTTTGAATAAAAAGACAATCTTGAGGACAAGACAAAGTGAAAGACTGCCATCTCAGGCATACGATCGACAGAGTCAAGAATGGACAGGTAAAAGCTAATTAAATCAGATCTTTCAACTCAATCCTTTCTCAAACTAACTAAGCAAATTCCCAGCTCCCTATGAGCACAAAGTCGCTAACGCAAAGAGGAAGAATAGTTACTTCCATAATTCAAATAGTAACAAGGTAAACCAAACCCAAGTGAAGTTTAGTCGAGTCCTTTTCTTCCCCTCTGCTTCGAAGCCCGAGGTAGACACATGGGGTTCATTGGAAGGGAGACTGGCGGGAATTATTTTTTGCAATGTAATGGAACTCAAAGCCTATTTCATAGGTTGTTCTTGTACTCACCGACCACACGAACTCTATACCAAGTCATGAGATATAGCAAGGTCAAGCCGCCAACCAAGCCAATGCACCATCCATATCCCTTTCCAATGAAGGCCCATTCAAGAGAAAGAAAAAAAAAAACCTCTATTTGGGCATGAGCTCTAGTACATTGACCTCTCGCAGTTCTAAAAGTCAAGTTTTTGGCTATTGAAAAACCAAATAATAGAGATGAAGGAAGCCATATAGATTCTCAATATAGGAGGACTCAACCTCGACCAGTCAGCCATGAATGATGACTAATTGTTTGAACCTCTGATAAGAACATGGAGGAAGATGTGCCAGCCAGAGCCGCAAGCATATGATAAATAAGAAGACTAAAAGTTTCCAATATGCTGGATAAACGTAAATTACCTTTAAAATATGTATTCATAATGACTTTGACTCAAACTTCCCTTCTTAAAAGACAAAGGAGTGGAAGGGTTTGCTAGCCAACCTTGCCTTAAAGTACTTTTCTCTTACGCTTAAGGGGTAACGAATAGCTTTGCTGAAACTAATGTTTTTCCCTTACATGTTTTCCACCATTTAAACTTGGTTACTTCATACGCTATTTACTGGCATTGAACTATTCTCTCGACATTCTTCTTCATTAAGATACTAAAAAAATATTTGAATGAGCTGGTTGGTGATGCTTTTCCCATAGTTGACCACTGATGAGGTGTATTATGCATGCCATCGATTTAATACCAGGTGCTGTTTTCCCAAACTTATCTGCTTATCGAATGCTACCCGCCTTTGATTTCAGCCCTTTAGGCTAACATTGATCAGTTCCCCGATCCTCTAGCATCTAGGGATTCCATTTTCATATGTAGTCTTTCAACACTTGATTCAATGGTGTCAACTTCTTTTGCTTTGATCCTTCATTTAACGCTACTACTCCTATGATACTTATTTACTAAGTGTATCGCTACGGCCATGAGGTAACAAGAAAAAGAAGGTATTTTCACCAATATTTCATGGGATTCTTCTAATACTTACTAATAACTAGTACACCACCTTCTTTCCTTAGCCGCAGATAGCCCCCGTCACTAGTTTATGGTGATTCTAGTAGCATTCCAAGTCTTGGATTAGTCCATTCGTTAAGCATCGGGATCGCTTTGCCCGTTTTTCCTTCTCTTTCTATTTATCGTTTATCTCTTTTTAGATGTGCATCCCGGTCTTTTTATTCTCTTGAATATTCGATTTAGAGTTAAGAGGTGTCTATGCCACTAACCAATTCCTTAGAGAAATAAAAGAGTTTCTCCAGTAAACCACTAGAAGTAACCATCGAATCAAGCAATTGTATGCTAAGAAAGGTATCTTTATGCACTAAATTCTAAGCCTATAGACATAATTAGGAAAGCATAGGTTTAATCCAAAACTAGGAAAGCAATCTCTATCGAATCCCAATGCCATGCAAAGCTCTAAACTACAAGTGAAGAAATTAGGTTCCACTAAACACCCTTAACCCAACACAAGATGGGACCTTATTAGGTAGGATAGTGGGCTTAATAAGCCCAATATAGGTTGTCTACCAAAAAGGGGAAGTTCCCGTGATTTAAGGTTTCTGGATATCCTACACTAAGACGAGAGGGTTCGGGTTAGAATAAGAGCCATCGATGAATAAGATCACATCTTCATAACAAAAGGTGTGGATGTTCGGCCTCACTCAAGGCAATGTGCCAAACCTAACGAGTTCAAACAAATTGGATCTTTTTGTATGAAAAAATCACATATTGGTAATTTTTTTCAGTAATTTTTTAATTTTCTCAAGAAATAGGGTTTTACTAGTCCCAATAGAGCCTGTGATTAACACAAATTTTCCCTAAGGGATTTCCATCATGAAGTTAGGTACAAATAAGCCAGTAAAAGACAAGTAGAAGCTAGTGAAAGAGGAGTAGTGAGGGTATGATGAAGCACACCTGGTACGTAAGCAAATACGGGTCACGTAAGTTCATCTATGAAGAAAAGACGCAGAATGCCTCTCTTATTATATTATAAAGGGTGTACTCTCTTCTTTGATGTGCGCTATATTATTTTGTTCCATTCGTGAAAGAGTTTTTGGGATTAAGCCACATGGCGATACCCACCAAAAACTAAAGACTTATTTTTTCTTATAGCTTCCCACGTCTATAAATAAAAGTTTCTTTCTCTTTTTGGCAAAGCAAGGGGAGATATGGATCCACCAGTTACCACTTCAATGCTTTTTCAAATTTAGCAAGCAATTACTAATGTAGATAATGCAAAGCTCCAGTAGGAGCAAACCCAGGATGCCTTTTGGGAGCACATGCCTCCTATCAAGGAAAAGGTCTTGGTAAAGTGGATACAAGAGCTCCATGACTGCATTCACGCTCTGGAAGAATAGAGGAAGTTTCTCATCCGAGAGCGTGAATTGTGGCTTATCATGGCAACCTCCATCATTTGCGGGAGACTTGGGGAAAACAACTAAAAATTCCTTTGTTGTTGCTTTTTTTTTTTTTTTTTAACGT
>JBBPBP010000001.1:31197904-31217987 GCA_037974735.1 Cicer chorassanicum
ATTAAGTAGCATTATATTCATTAAAAAAACATGCAATAAAAATGGATTTATTCAGATTATATTTTATTAATAAAAATTGCTTAAATTGTTATTGACTAGTATAACATTAATATATTATTACATCCGTACAATTTGGTCACTTTTTTTTATAATATTACATCAGTACAAAACTTCATTAATATAATATATAGATCAAATTATACTAATATAATATTACATCAATGCTATACTAGTAATAACATTCTGTTCATATATATTTTCAAAATTTTATCACTAAATTAAAAAATTATATTATATTATTATATAAATCATATCTAAAAGAAAGTAATTTATCGTGGCTAATACGTCTCTTAGTTACAAACCACGTACAAATAACTTTAACCACAATGTTTCACTTTTCTCATGAAACACTTATTTTAGAAATAGAATTGTATTTGGGACGCATTTTGTTATAAAAAATAATTCTTGAGGTTTTGTCTTTTAAAACATTGGAGCTACGATATGTTGTATATATATATAGAGATGCAAACTTGTAAGAGAAGTTTGATGAGAACTTGTGAGGGACCTCTTTTTATAACATTCATATATAACTTCCTGATTCAATCAATATGGAAATTTCAAATTAATGAAAAAATTGTTTCCTATAAAATAAAATTCATAAAATTTAAAATAAAATTTGGCTAATTTATTTGATGCCATCGAGATTTGATTAAAAAAATATTCTGATTACCATAATAAGCTTTTAGCGTTTTACATTTAATTAGTACTTTAGTAACAAGATTGCCATCTTTTTTTCTTGAATAGATTGCAAATTATTTTAATACTTCTAGTTTTATTCCAGCAATCTTTAACATTAATTACAAATTTCTTTATTCCTTTTATTTAGTATTAAAAATCCATTCATTAGTACCAGGAATTTTTTTGGCATAGTATCTTCAAATTTTCCTTTTATTTATACCGAATATCATTAAATTAGTTTTAATAATTATTTTTCAAATAATTATGTTTTATTGTTTCCTATTTCTAATTAGTAATGAAATACTTTTAAAGTTATAATTGTATCTCGTGCAATGCAAAATTTCAAAAATAAAATTTGAAGTTGACACTGTAATTGACAGGGTTTTGCTGAAAAAAAATATTTATAGAATCTTATCTACTATGTATATTAGAAGAAATAGTAAATTCTAAAATAATTAACTCACACAACTATGACACGTTTTATTTGGGATTTGAGTTCAAACTTTGGATAAAACGTTGATCCTAACAAATAGTTGAGATATGATTTAAGAACAAACAAGAGTATTTTTAATAAGATATAATTAATGCGTTGAAAAATGTAAATAGAATCTTATAAATAAATATTAAAAATAAAGTCTTAAATTTAAAGATGGAAGAGGTATACGGCAGCAAATAAAAAATGGAAGAGGTATAACAAGTGATATGTATATTAAACAGTACATTCGATTTTGAATATTTAAAAAAAAGTTAAATAATATTTTTTATTTTCAAAATAAAGTAAATACTGTGGTTGGTCTCCCAAAAATATATCTCTTTTGTGACTAAATGGAATTTGAATAAAGAGTTTATTTAATAAAGTGCTTAACTATTGGTTATTGTGGTATTAAAAGTCGAGTATAAATTATTTTTACAATAAAATAGGTGATGGACAACTATGTATAAGTTATATGATTATGAAAGGAGTGAAAACTCATTTTGATCTATGAAAATTTTTGAGAGATCTAATTTAGTTTTTGAGAAAAATAAAAGTACTTTTTAGCCTTTAAGAAAAATAAACTGGGGTAAATTAGTCCTTATATGAACCACAATTAGAAAATTGAGTATTTTTTTGCTAATTTGTCCGATAACTCATCAACTTGATTATGTAATTTCAATAAAAATAGACAATTAGGTCCTTGAAAATAATTAAAAATACTTAATTAAGTCTCTAACAGGGACTCTAAGCTTGTTCATTTAATCTCACTCTAAGCTTATTCATTTAATCAATGTTAGGGACTTAATTGTCTATTTTTAATTATTGTCAGACCTAATTGTCCTTTTTTATAGAAATTATATGTGGGATAATCAAGTCGATGAGTCATCGGACAAATCAGCACAAAAAAAGTCAATTTTCTAACTGTGGTTCACATAAGGACTGATTTGGTCCGATTTATTTTTTTTATGGACTATAAAGTGCTTTCATTTTTCTCAATGACTAAATTGAGTCTCTCAAAATTTCTCAAAGACCAAAATTGATCTTTACTCTTATATAAAAAAGAATGTTTAAGTTATATATTTGACTTTTTCAATTTTAAAACGTACTAATTAATTCTTTACTAATCTATACACCTAATATGTTACATCTTTTTTTGAAATGTATAATAAAAATAAGGCTTAATTGCAGTTTTGCTCCCTCTATTATTACCAATTCACGGAATTGGTCACTCTATTTTAAAAGTTGACAGTTTTGGTCTCTCCCTCAGATTTTTAAATTAAAAAATGATGATTTAACATATTATAAATGACGTGACATACAATTCTATGATATAAAATAATTTAGATGCATTAATTATTTATATGTCATTAATTAAATTAAAAATATATAAAATTTCTGAAATTGAAAACTAAGTTTTTACAGCACTTTATTCCAATTTCATGTGTTAATCAGTTTAAATCATCGTATCGTATGTCATGTTATTTAAAGAATATCACGTCATCATTTTTTAGTTAAAAAATCAGAAGGAGGAATGAAAATTGTCGACTTTTAAAATACGAAGGTCAATTTCGTAAATCAGTAAAAATAAAAAGACTAAAACTGCAATTAAATCTAAAAATTATAATAAAAACATAAATTAATTATCTCGTCGAAGATAAACAAGTAAATCAATTCAAATTGTGTACAAATTAAATATTACACCCAATTTTATAATTGTCATGATTTAGTTAACAGAGTCACACTAGTGCTGCAAGTAATTTGGCAGATTTGTGGGAATATATCAATATAGTGTACTTGTGGATGGAAAATAAATATTAGGGCAAGGGAGTAAATTCTCTCATGTTAAAAAACACACAATGATCATGTTTTTAATCTCTATCATCCAATTCTCATATCCTTCATTTTTGTACACATTTTCTATCATTTAACATATTAGATGAGAGGTTGAAATTCAGCATGAGAAAAGTTAACACAAGGGGATCAATTCCCGACAAGTGCATGTTTGAATCAGAACCCCAGTGGATTCATTAGTAATCAGCACAGTCAAATAAATAATGATCAATTGGTACCATCACCATTCAAAGCCAACTGTAATGCAGCTTTGAATTGCCAAATTCTTGCCGGCCACAGTTACAGTAGAAACATCTATTTAACATGAGATCAGGAAGTAGTTTATGCAGACATATAAAAATAAACGAATTTATGATAGGTTGAATTAAATTTGATATAAATCTACCAATTAAAATGCCAAAAAATAATAAATTATATAAATATGAACAGTCATTTCAGCTTGGTTGATGACATGATGGGTGTTTGTCATTTCACTCAAATAGAATAAGAAAAAAATGTGATATTGAACAATCAAAATTACAACAATAACTGGTAGCTCTACATGTACAATCTATGAAAATGCTGATCAGTTCAAGGAATAGTTGTCGAAATTGACAGTGCTATTCAGCTGGCCAATTTGGAAAACAAAATTGAATCACAGAATTCGGTTATCTCCCTCGAATGTTTTTATGTACTTCTATATATTCGCCTCAATGAACTCTCGATATTCTCTCTTCATTTTGACTCCTGAGACAGTCCTGCAAAATCAATGTACAACCATCAGCAGTCAAAACTAGCAACAATATCCATGGAGTCAGTCCATCAAAATGGCCTCTCAATCTCTTAAGAAAAAAGAAGCCAATTAGCAACTTTAGCCGGCGTGTATTTCTACAATAATAGGAATTAATCAATGGTTTATGTTTATATATATTAGGGGAAATATGATAACAAACTCATAGTATATCTTAATGAAGGTAATAAATGACAGAGTAAGACAAAAGATCAAGCAGTACTAACTTAAGCATCTCCCTGTTTTTAAAATACTGCACACACGGAGTACCCATGATTCCAGCTGCTTCTGCTATTTCTGGATCTTCCTCTATATCAATTTCAACAAAATGTACATTCTGATCATATTCCTCAATAACCTGCCATGGAAGATTTTAGAAAGAAAAAAATAAAAAACATTATTATTGTTCGATTTACAATTGGTAATACTTATCAAACAAAAAAACGAAAGTGGTTTCATTTATGATAGTGCCAAAAGAAAAAAAGGTTTTGTTTGTTATTATTTTTTCTCAATGCATCACACAGCATAGTTATTTTCAGAAAGAAAAAAGGTTTTGTGCCACACTGCCAATATATCAAAAGACAATTATGTATTATTGAGGACAATTGATATTTCACTCCTTGGAAGAAGTAATCATGTGTCATGTCACTGACTAACAATACCATGTCCATGAGTACTATGATATCTAACTTCAGGATCATAACATAAATTTAAATCCTCCCTGCTTTCCTTTAACGTACCTTACTAAGAATTGGCTTCAGTGTCCGACACGGACCACATGTTGGTGACGTGTATAATACACATATAAGCCTTGGACTTTCATGGTACAATTTTCGTAGAGCATACTGTAAAGAGGAAATCATACAGGAGAAGAAAATATATTATAACACAAACCAAAGAATCAAATCAAATAACAAAGGAACCTACTGGAGAATAACATATGCTAAGACTTTAATCTCATTATTATAAGCACCTAATAAGGAATACAAACCTGCCCCTTATGCTTTGTAAGTGTAATGTCAAAGCCTGCTTGAACATCCCTGTCTGTTAGTTCCTTCTTAACCTCTTCAGTTTTTGGCTGTTACAAGTAATTAAATTGGAAGGCTGAGATTCATATTGGAATATACACTATACAGCATGAATCAACTGATTTAATGTGAAGTCAGTTCCCTATTACGTACTCCTAACAGCTTTGTTGCAGCTATAACTTTAAAGCTTTTGGCCATATGGAAATTATTATTGTAAATCACAAAATAAATATAATAGTTCAGTATATCATTATTTATATTTTCTCTAAACCATGTCCTTCCTTTGAAAAGATCCAGATTCGTGAAGAGCAATAGATAACATGTTGTATTACTAAGTAAAAGCCGGTTCAGGTAAGATAGCATGAAGTGAAGCTGATAATGGCTTCCTTAGACCTTGTCCTCAGGTAAGATAACTTACAGTTTATTATTTTTACATAGCTTTTTAAATGCCACACGTGGTTTGTAATAATTATAATAAAAAAAAGTGTGACGGACATTCAAGTTTCTATGTTTCTCTGTCTAAATCTTCAACTACAATGCAGCGCCAATTTGGCTCCTCATTGTGTCATCAAAATCATGATTGAAAAGCATGATGAGATCAGAGAAGCCCGTAATATTGCTCAAAGCCAACTGATTACTATTTAACATTACCCACCAAAAAACTTTTAAGGAACTTAGCAAACCAGACTCCAATTATACTTTGTTATTATCAGATAAAAGTTAGACAGCCTATCCAATTTATGGAGTTTTTCAAATTTATCCAATTTATAAAACATCAAAGTTTTACAAACAAAGCTAGCTAAAATTGCATCTGATTCAATGATATGTATTAAGAATTAAGAGCATGAATAATAAAGATATATTAAATTGAAATTGTGATGTGAAAAGATCATTCTACAATGCTACATACAGACGACAAATAAGTGCATATAAAATTTGAGTTCTTTGAACTAAATTACCTGATGGAACTCTATAAGAAGACCACTGCTGACAAGATATCTCTCAACTGATAAAGCTGCAACACATCCGGATCCAGCAGCAGTAATGGCTTGCCTCCACTCATGGTCCTATGAGAATAAGAAGAAATAGCCTTAACAAAGGTGGCTAAACAGTTACCACTTTTTTCATACAAAAAGTAACATCAAATAGCAAGATAAATTCAGATAATAAATGTAAAACGTCACAATAAATTTGCATAATTTGTTTCAAACATATGCGCAGTGTACATATTAACAGCAATCACAATTATTCTAGTGGAAAGGGTTCCCAATTATGTCACCAAAAATGGAATTTCATGAAGATTAAGAGGCCCCATCAACAAATAATAGGTTACTATTTACACTGCTTAAGATGCTCCATAAAGGAGCTACTTATTGATGAGTATAAAGGGGCTACTTATGCAACTATCTCTTTAGCCTTTTTACTTTGTTTAACATTATGGTAGACAATGTATTATAGTAATAGAACTCTAAAAGAATTGCAGTGAATGAGTGAAGTAACAGAATCTCTTTGGATGATACACACATTCTCTGAATCCATATCAAGGTGATACTGAACAGAGATCAATAGCATTGTAGACTACAAGGTACAATTCCCCTCTCCCAAACATTTGAGAGACTTGGAATCAGTGTTGTCAAAAACCGGCCATGGTAGCACCATGGCGGATTGCGGTGGCAGATGTTTTTACAAATGACATGGCCAATTTGGAAGGATGGTGGCACCATGGCATTTTATGGCAGGTTTTTGGGTTTTCACCAGGGTCTGCTATCTGCAATTTTGATAACACTGCCTGCAATCTCTTCTCTATCTTTTTTTTCCAGAGAAATGGTAATCTCCAACTACTCTACCTAATGGCCTATAACTACTTACTCCGTACACTGACCAACTAAACAGTTACTACAGTTATTCTGTTATTTATTAATAATAACTGTTATTGCTACTCATAGCAGCTTAAGGCTCTTATCCCCTAAACTCCCTCTTATTCTAATGAACATAGACTCACTTCATAACAATCAAGTATATTAGCAAAAGGCATCCAATAGGTTACCTGCACATCTCCAGCAGCAAATACACCTTCAACTGATGTTTTTGCTGTACCCTCCTTAACTAGTACATAACCAGACTGGTCGAGTTCCACTTGGCCTTTCAACAGTTGGGTATTTGGTGAATGACCTATGCCGTAGAATAGCCCTTTGACCTCAAGCACAGACTCCTCCCCACTATCAAGATTTCTAATTAAAATGCCAGACATCTGTCCTTTTGTATTGCTCACAAGATCCACGGCCTCTGTATTGAAGTGCACAGTGACATTTGGATTGTCATACACTCTGAAACATTCGTGATAATCAACCTGTTAAACAAACATTCAGGAGTTGAAAACTCACATACAAAATGTTCATTAGTAGATGTTGAATGAGAGGAAAATAGAAAGGAATATGGTGAAACCGTGTGTTTAAACTACACCATGGAGACTCTTTATATAGGCTTAAAACCAATAAGATAATTACAATTATTATCCTACTTATAAGATATGATAAGATTAAAGCTAATTCTAAAAGATAAAGCTGGACATTCTAAGATAATATCAAGATATTAGTTTATATTCTAACACCCCCCTCCCCGTCAAACTAAAGCTTAACAAGCTTTAGCTTGTTACGAGAAACAAACAATATATTGCTCCACAAATAAAAAAGATGGATACCCAACCCAGGGATGTATATGAAGTCAGAGAAAATTGCTATAAAGATAGCGTAGTAGTCAGATAGTTGGAATGATTATCAAGTAGGGAGAAATTCGTGTCAAGCAATCGAACAAAGCAAAGTTCTTCACTTTAAAAATGGAATTTGGAAGCTTCAAACCAAAAATACAGGAGACCAAAAAATATTCAAACTTGAAACTAAGTCTTACAACTGCTTCAGTGCGAGTCATAAACAACAAAAGTCATCTTTGGGATGACCATCAATGGGAAAAGAAGTCATCACTAATATGATTCGTCTGTGGGAAAGTCACCATTGGAATGATTGTCAGTGGGAATAGAAATGACTTACATGATCTATTAGTACGGAAAAAAATTGTATGACAAACACCAAAGAAGAAGCAGCACAACTATAACAAAAAGAAGCCATTAACGGTCAATGGAGAAAGAAAATGCGTCCAAAACCAAGAAACAAAAGTTGTTATGGAACCTATCTGCATGTAGCCTGAATCAAAAGTCTACTAAAAGAAGTCAGCATCGGAATGATTGTCAGTGGGAATAGAAATGACTTATATGATCTATTATTACGGAAAAAAATTGTATGACAAACACCAAAGAAGATGCAGCACAACTATAACAAAAAGAAGCCATTGATGGTCAATGGAGAAAAAATGCGTCCAAAACAAAGAAACAAAAGTTTTTTGAAATGGAACCTATGTGCATGTAGCCTGAAACAAAAGTCTGCTAAAAGAAGTCACCATCAGAATGATTGTCAGTGGGAATAGAAATGACTGATATGATCTATTAGTACGGATAAAAATTGTATGACAAACACCAAAGAAGAAGCAGCACAACTATAACAAAAAGAAGCCATTGACGATCAATGGAGAAAGAAAATGCGTCCAAAACCAAGAAACTAAAGTTTTTTGAAATGGAACATATGTGCATGTAGCCTGAAACAAAAGTTTGCTAAAAAACAAGTCACCATTGGAATGATTGTCAGTGGGAATAGAAATGATTGATATGTTGTATGACAAACACCAAAGAAGAAGAAGCGTGACTATAACAAAAAGAAGCCATGAACGGTCAATGGAGAGAGAAAATGCGTCCAGAACCGAGAAACAAAAGTGGTTTGACATGGAACCTATATGCATGTAGCCTGAAACAACAGTCCACTAAACACACAATCGAAGTGGTTATGCCAGAAAACTCATTGGAATTCTTTTCCAGGTGGCGGTAGACGGCCGGCAGCGATGGTGGCCGGAATCAAATCTGATCTCTCTTGATTCTTCAACACCCCCTCAAGTTGGTGCATAGATATCTGTCATGCCCACCTTGGCTATAAGTATCTCAAAATTGGGTCTTGCCAAACTTTTTGTCAAGATAGCAACAATTTGCTGATTAGAAGTCACAAATGGCAGACATATAATTCTAGCATCAATTTTCTCTTTTATGAAGTGGTGGTCAACCTCAATGTGTTTGGTTCAATCATGTTGCACAGGGTTGTGAGCTATACTTATTGTTATTTTGCTATCACAAAAGAGTTTTAAAGGTGGGTCAGCTTTCACTTTCAGTTCTTCCAAGAGTTTATGAATCCACAAAAGTTCACAGATTCTTTGAGTCATTGCTCTGAATTCGGCTTCTGCAATGCATTGAGCAACAACACCTTGTTTCTTACTTCTCCAAGTGACTAGATTTCTCCAAACATAGACACAATATTCAGTAATGGATTTTCTATCAGTAACTGATCATGCCCATTCAACATTTGTAAATAGAGGTTTCTTTGTCATTGGTTTCCCTGAAGTGCAAACCCTTTCCAAGATTGGATTTCAAGTATCTTAAAATCCGATAAACTGCCTCCAAGTGCCCTTCATAGGGAGAATGCATGAATTAGTGTGGGCTATATAATTAAGTTTGTCAACCAACCTTTGGTATCTTCCAATATCAACAGGAACACTACCTTTCTCCCAAAGGCAAGCAAACATTTAATTCCATAGGAGTATTTGTTGGTCTACATCCATTCATCCCAGTTTCCTCCAAGAGATTTAGGATGTATTTTCTTTGAAAAACAACAATTTTCTTCTTTGAGCGAGCAACTTCCATACCAAGAAAATATTTAAGCACACCTAAATCTTTGATCTCAAATTATTTTGCCAAATTTTTCTTTAATCTTTCCATCTCAACAATGTCATCTCCTATGAGAATAATATCATATACATATACAATTAGAATTGCAATCTTACCAACATTAGAGAACTCCATGAACAGAGTATGGTCTAATTGTCCCTGCATATATCCTTGCCTTTTAACCGACCAAGTGAATTTTTCAAACCAAACAATTGGAGATTGCTTCAGACCATAAAGGGATTTTTGTAGTTTGCACACATTTGAACCAAATTTGTCTTCAAAGCCAAGAGGGCTATCCATGTATACTTCCTCTTTCAAATCACTATGCAGAAAAGCATTTTTTACATCAAGTTGGTTAAAAGACCAATCTAAATTCACCGCCAAGGAAAAGAGAACTCTAATAGTGTTTAATTTGACATCATGAGCAAAGGTCTCTAAGTAATCAATGTCATATGTCTGAGTAAACCCTTTAGCAACTAAGCATGTCTTGTATCTTTCAACTTTGTTATCAGAATTATATTTCACAGTAAATATCCATTTACAGCCAACGGTCTTCTTTCCTGTAGGTAAAGTCATGACTCTCCAACTTTGATTCTTCTGAAAAGCTTTCATCTCCTCAAGAACAGCTTTCTTCCACTTTCAAATTTTTAGAGCTTCTTGTACATTTTTTGGAATTTCTATAGCAGACAACTAATAGGTAAACACAGCAAATGAAAAACACAATTTTGAGTATGACACATAATTAGACAAAGGATGTTTAGTGCACGATCTAACAGATTTCCTAATTGCAATAGGAAGGTCTATATCAAGATACTCAACATGACTCTTAAGAACAAAAGAAGACTTACCTGTATCAAGACGATGTGTTGGATTATCTATTGGTTCGGAATCTTGTAAAGGTTATAGAATGGATCCTTCATTTATCTGTTTATGGTTTCTTCTTTCAAAGACATATGTCCCTTCCAAGTAGGGTCAATGGTAGTAAACCTACTTTGTGTCTCTTTATCTAAGTCATTATGTTGCAGCATTTCAAGTGGTTCTTCATTATTATTGAGATCAAGAATTTGTTAATTGTGATTTTGATTTAAAATTGTCGCCCCTAGATCTGTCAGAACCTTATTCATAAGCGGAATGAGTTTCAATATGAATTCTTGGGTATTTTCTTCTGGTGCATCAATATAAGTCTCAGAATTTTGTGACAACACTATATCACCTAAAGTAATGATGTTTTCAAAAGATGAACCTTTCTTAAAATTCCCCCCTGAAGATGAATGTCAGATAAAAAAGGTTGATTTTCAACAAAAGTACAATTCATGGTTACAAAAGTTCTTTTTGATTTTGGATCAAAACACTTATACCCCTTATGAGTTGAAGAGTAACTAATAAAAACACATTTTATTGCTCGTGCCTCGAGTTTGCCAAGTTTATGTTCATGAACAAAAGCAGTCAACCAAAAATTTTTAGCGGCAAATCAGCAAAGACAAGAGTGAAAGGGAAGCAAGTTCGAAAAACATCAAGAGGGGTTTGAAAATCTAAAACTTTAGATGGCATACGATTAATTAAATATGATGCAGTTAAAACAGTTTCGCCCCACAAATATTTTGGAACTTTATTTGCAAAGAGTAAGACTTTAGCAACCTCATGAAGATGCCTATTCGTCCTCTCTACAATTCTATTTTGTTGATGTGTATTAACACAAGAAATTTGAACTACCCCATTTTCAAGAAAAAAATCTGACAAAAGCATATTAAAATACTTTTTATCATTGTCACTTCTGAAGACTTGAATATTTGTTTGGTATTGAGTTTGCACCATGTTAAAGAAATTTTTGACAACCTATCCAACTTCCAATTTTTCTTTCAATAAATAAATTAAACAAATTGTAGTATGATCATCCATAAAAACTATAAACCATTTTTGATTAGAAAAGGTGTTTATTTTATTAGGAGGAGACTGCTTCTCTTGATCAGAGGTATCACCTTGGATGTAACGACCTTTGTTTCCTTCTTTTTTCTTCCAATTTGTTGGTTTTCCATGGAGCTTCCAACATTTATCACGTGTGTGCCATGGACGTTTGCAATGTTCACACCATGGTTTCTTTCCATCTCTCTTCCGCTCTTCATTCTTAGTGACCAAGGTAGAGCTTTCGACCTCAGCAACATAAGGTGACTTACCCATCATAACACCATGTCTCGCCTCTTCTCTTCTAACCTCTAAGGCGCTTCCTGAAGTGACGGGCAATGGAATCTTCCCCAATATTCTACCTCAGACATCATCAAGCCGCTTATTAAGTCCAGTCAAGAAATGAATATTCGGTCGTTCTCATGTCTCTTAAGAAACAAAACACTATCTTCACAACACTTCCAATGATCATCAAAGCAGAGATCCAATTCTTGTCATAGTGTCATCAACTCATTATAATAGGTAGTGACATCCCTATCTACTTGCTTGGCATGCCACAATCGTGATTTGAGATAAAAAAAAATTTAGAAGAATTCTGAATATCAGAATATGTTTCTTTGACAGCCTCCCAAACTTCCTTCGCAATATGTAAGAATATAAAAGGGTTTTCAATCGTTAACTCCATAGTACTAATCAGCCAAGCAATAATAACAGAATTCTCGCATTTCCAAAACCTATGGTTTGTTGATCTGTTGGAGCACGCATTTGCACTTCTCCTACGAGGAAACCATATTTTCCCTTAATCGTCTAATATCAATCTTGCGGTTTAGGACCATTCGACATAATTTTTTCCATTGAGTTTCTGGGCTTCAACCTTGAGGGCATTAGAAGTTCTCTCTAGTCAAAAAAATTAAAAAAATCATTGTTGGAGAAACCATTTCAGCCGCTGCCTGAACCATGACTGCCGGCGTTGTTCACCACTTCTAGTTTTTCACCAAAACCATCACTGTTGTCACTGCCGCTGCTACCCATAAAGGCCGCCTTCCATGGGATATTGTGCGCCATTAGGTAGACAGAAAAACGGGTCGAGGTCATACAAAAATTAAAAACAAAATGTTGGTGCCCCTTTAAGTTTTGAGCCCCGAACTCCACTAAGCTAGGAAAAACTTTACAGAACCCTAACCAAGAGCTCTAGATACCATGAAGCAAGTAAAAGGCAAAATACTTTAATATTTTATTACTAAAGCCCTAAGTTGTTTATATAGGAAAAGAAATTACAATAGTAATAATGAAAAAATCATAAAATTAAAATAAATAGAATAATATAAAATAAAAGAGAATCTAATTTGATTTCCCTTGATTCTTCAACAGAAACATTAATCTAGGAAATATTATCCAAGCTAATTATATGTATTGTTATGTCCAATACAAATTATTGACATAAACACAAGGCCTAACAAATCAGTTAATAGTGAAGAAAAAAAAAACATTGATCACCCATCAAATGTATTATGCATATGAAAAGAAAAAAATCAATATTAAAAAATGAAGCAAAAACAAAGGAAAGAAAAACAATATTTTAGAAGGTGCATAACCTCAAGTAAACATATGGTGGAAATTGAAAGGAAATAAATCGAGGACATATTATGAATAATGAGAAAAATATAAAGGCTCGATGGTACCGAACCTTGCCATAGTTCATGACTTTACAAGATTGGTCTAATAAAGTTTGTTTAAAACTCTATTTTGTTTTCCAGAGGAATAATGTGTGTGTTATGGACCCAAGAATTAGATTCCAAGGAGTCAGAGGAAGAACACTTTTATTTAGAACATATCAGAAATATTATGAGAGATATCTCTCCTCCAAGGGTTTCCCCTTCACAATAGAGTCACTACTCTATTCAACAAATATTTACAATTACTTAATTTCCTATTTATACATAACAATCCTAACTAAACACAATCAAATAAGTAACAACTAATAACCAAATAGCATGTGTGTGTGTGAGAGAGAGAGGGGGGGGAGGGGAGAGAGAGAGAGAGAGAGAGAGAGAGGAAGAGGGAGAGTTGATATACTAAAATAGACACATTGTGAAATGTATAGATGGTGGTAATTATCTTCAATTTATAGATTGTAAAAGTAATGGAAGGTAGATCAGAATCAGATTATTCACATGTATGATCACTTCAAATTTTAGCATATATTGCATAGTTAGCTATTCCTTGACAAAATTATAACTAGACAGTACCAAGTAGAGAGATAGGAATTATTAATCGGACACACCTATCTTGCATGGCTTTAGAAGCCCTTAGTTGGTCCCGACGTACAAGTAAGTGAACGTGACGAGCATATTTTGTTAAGTATAATGCTTCTTCTGTAGCTGTATCACCCCCTCCAATGACAGCAAGAACTTGACCCTTAAAGAGTGGTGATGCTCCATCACAAATTGCACAAGCACTAACTCCTCGGCTCCAAAATTCATCTTCTCTGGGTAGACTAAGTCGTTTTGCAGTTGCTCCGGTAGCAAATATTACAGTATGGCACTTAACCTGAATGTAATCAAGAAAACCAGATATAAAGCACAACAACTTTTCTTCCAAAGAAACACAACTAAAAAGATATTATAACTACTGCATAATTAGATGTCAGAACTCCCATTTAACGGGATAACTCTTGGTTATTATTGTTGTTGATAATGTCGGGATTCATAATATATATAAATCAAAATCAAAAGTGATTGCAATGATTTCAGCAAATGAATATATAACAACTTTGCGATCATTAAATTGTAAATAAGCTTGCTGCTAATGAATATATCACCTTACGTTCACTGCTTTGGACTGTAAAAGGACTAGTCTTCACATCAATAGCTTCAACATCTTCATGATGCAATTCAGCTCCCCAACGTTCAGCTTGTCGTCGCATCCTAGATAAGTAGAAAATTTGTTAACTCCAAAGTTTATGCAAGTTGAATATAAATTACAAAATAAAAATGGTTTATAACATGCATACAATACCTGTCCATTAGATCAGGTCCTGTAATCCCATCTGGGAATCCTGGAAAATTCTCTACTTCAGTTGTAGTCATCAATTGTCCCCCAGGAACGCCACCCATTTGGTAACCCTCAAACACTACAGGTTTCAAATTGGCTCGCGCAGCATATATTGCGGCTGTGTATCCTGCTGGGCCTGAACCTATAATTACCACATTCTCAACTTCATTTCCTGTGAGAATAAAAACAAATGCCACTGTCAACTTGCTTATTTTTCTATAGAAAACCAGTAACAAAATTTACATCGGCATATAGTAAGAAAGAACTCAGAGTCTCAGACTCAGAACCAACAAGCTGATAATTATGGTTCTCAGTGACTAATAAGGCATCTGTATTTCTATCAGAGGAAACTTAAAAACACTACACAGTGTCATTAAATGCTATCAACCTGAGCTTTGATCCAAGAAAAATGCACCAAATAAATAACCAATAATAACAGCAAGTAGCAACAAACACAACAACAAGTAGCAACCAACACAACAACAACAACTACGACATAGCTGCCCATATTAACAGATTAAATGTCTAACTGAGACTTCAACCAGTCCCCACATGGAGAAACGACATTTATTCAACAATCACACAAGTCGGACTTTCCATTATGAAAATCCATAATCATTTGCGCAACCCCGGCTCTGTTTGGATAAACTGTTTAATTAAGTCAAACTATTTTCATATAAGCTATAAGTTCTTTTCATAATCTATTATGAAGAGCTTGTGGAAATAAGCTAGAAATAGCTTATAGACATGTCATAAGTTATTTTCATAAGCTCTCTCAAACAGTCTCACAAGTGCTCATGCAATAAGATAAGCTCAATTAAGTCAATCCAAGTGTTGGATACTTCCATTTCAAGTACCTCTTCTTGATATTAATGAAATGCAACTTATCAATCTTCAATCCTTCTACTTTTTTTTTTTTTGCAACAGCTAATATTTGTAATTATTATTGTTAATATTATTAATATTTGTTGAAAACAGATATACAACCCACGGCTCTCTTATCATTCCACTCTCTGATTCCCACGCCTCAGCCGCCAAACCAACCTTATATCCCCTACTTCTACTACCTAAGGCATCCCCAAATCCTTTAACTACTACTCGCCATTCCATTCTTATCACCCAATTCCCACACTCTCCCTCACCTTAAATTCAATTACACAAAAAAAAAAAAACAAAAAAAAAAGGTGTTAAGTTGAGTCCACCAATACAACACAACAAATCAATTAATCAATTTCGTAACTACACATGCTACTCAGCATACATTAACATCAATTTATTATTTTATTTTTATTCCTCACAAATCCACCATAACTGAATTACAATTTAAAACCAATAAGATACCAAAAAAAACGCATCTCAACCTCGTTTTCTCCGACACTTCACAACAAAGCATAAGTTACGAAATAGAGTCGAATTTATGCGGTATCATTAAAAAGCTTAAGGAGAGTGGTTACAACCTGATGAGGAAGAGGATGAGGTAGGAGTGTTGGAAGAGGCTCGGAGTGTGAGGGAGGAAGGACGAGTTCGGAGAGAGCGGCGAGAATTGATGAAGATGAGACGGTTAGGATGAGGAGGAGGAAATGCGGCGGCGGTGGTGACTCGGTGAGTGGGGATAGTTCCCACTCCGAGTCCTATCTTCGTAGTAGCCATTGGTTCTTTCAGACCATACAATCCGCAGCAGCAGCAGAGTGAGCGATTAAAAGCGATGTCTATTTATTTGGCGTTTGTGGAACACGCGTTTCAATCAAACCCATTGTTCCACTCCTTCCTTTTCCAAATGTTTTTTTTATGGTTTTTAAATCCTTTTCCAAGTGTTATTATGGTATATACATATACATACATATTCATTAAGATTTTGGGTTTGAGAAATATGTAGTATGATAGAAATATTAAAATACATGTGGAAATGCTATACGAGAGAATGATACGGAGCTCCATCCGATGACAAGTGTTATGTGTTAATTGGTTTGATTTTTCAATCCATATATGATTACGTGATGTATTAATGAATTGTTTCACTTTCGTACTAAATATTTTGAGACAAATAACAATATTGTAAAAAAAGTGTGATTTCTTTTAGTAGATTTTTACTTGTTACGTTAATGTCATTTAAGATTTTAGCGCACGTATTAATAATTAAAAAAAATTATTTTACTAAATTACTCATCCTAATTATTGATAACTATGTGTGTTAGCAAATGGGTATTCATTGTAAGATAGAGAGAGAAATTTCTTGTAAAAAAGAAGCATTTATTGATCTTCAAACCTGGTTTTAATGTGGTAGAAACAATAAGGATGAGAGAGTATATATTTCATTATCATTTGGGTTTTGCACCTTTATTTCTTATGGTGGGGAGGGCTTTGATAAAAGGAAGGAAAAAGTGGAAAAAATAGAGGACTTTGGAAGAGAAAAATTTTAGGGGTTATTTTTTTTTCTAATACAAAGTCTCTTTAATTTGGGGGACTTAAATATTGCATTGGAGGAGGATTTTTGAGAACTTTGATAAATTCTTCAAATCAAATCTATGTTGTTATAATATTCTTAATATCAAAAATATATTAATCACAATATTCATTTATCATTATCTACATAAACACTCTCTTAAAAAATTGTGAAAGATTTCTCTATTTTTTCCTCATTTCCTCTCCCCTCCTCTCCTAACTCCCAAAGTCTTAGAGTATGTTTAGATGGAGTAATTAAAAAAATTTGAGAAATTAAAATTTGATGCAATTCAAATGTTTCAACTGAATTTCTTTCATTTCTAAATTTTGTTGTTTGAATAAAATTATTATTCTTTAAAGTTGGGAATTTTTATAATTTTCAAAAGATTTGGGGCAAAAATAAAAATTACATTTAGGCCAAAACTGAAATTTTGTAAAAATAGAGGGATTATTTTATAAATTTTGGGAACTGATTTGCAAAATTTTAAAGACCAGTTTCTAAAAAAAAGTGTAATAATTAATATGCAAATTTTAAAATATATAAAGTCAAAATTATAAACTTAAAAAAAAATTATATAAATCATTTAAAGATTAAGTTCTCATTATCACATGCAAGAAGATTTGGAAATGTGCAGCACCATCCTAAACTTTGGTCTTTGCTTGGAGATTGATTGAAAATAAGTTGGCAACACGTGACAATTTGTTTTCACAGGGGATAATTACATCACAAGCACAGCGCTGCTGCGTTTTTTGCTTTCGTGAGGATGAATCTGCTCAGCATCTCTTCTTTCATTGTGGTAGTTTAGATATTTGGAAACGTGTACTATTGGCTTGAGATTGCTCATACTCAACATAACAACGCGATTCAACACTTTTTACATCATGGATCGTTGATTAGCAGATTAAGCGGAAAAAATATTTGCTATATAATTTAGGTAGCAACTATGTGGTGTATATGGTTGGGTAGAAAAAAAAATTATATTTAATGAAAATTATGTGATCTGGGAGGTATTGTGGCACAAATAAAAATTACTTCTTGGAGTTGGGTTTTGAGTTGGTTAAGAAGTAAAGTAGGAGTCAATTTTATTACTTGGTGCAGACATCCTTCATAGTGCCTTAGAAATTTGTAATTCCCTTTTATATTTGTTGCTTATAAAAAAATATATATTTATATATTATAAAGTAAATATGTAATTTGAAATTCTTACCTTTCACGTTGTATTTGAAGTATTTCAAATTTTTTAAATTTAATTTTGATAAAACATTTCATAAATCTTTTTATTTTGAAAATTCTCAAAACTTATTATCCAAATTATAAGATAATTTGTTTGAAGGAGTCGAATTCCCTTAAAAAATTACATTTCCACAAAAAAATTCTTCATCCAAACACATTAGGCTGCGTATGAGAATTTAGGAGGGGAGGGAAGGACTTTGAAAAAAGGAAGGATGGAGTGAAAAGAATGGAGAACTTTGGAAGAAGAGAACATCTATTATAGTTTATTAAAACAAACCACAATCTATTTTGTTGACATCTCATCACTATATTTGCCACATGCTTCTATTTTGCCACATCATAAATATTGTTAGATGTCACACTAGAATCACTTCCTTCATCTCTCCTTCTTATAATGCATTAATTTTAGAAATAAAAAAATTATAAGATTATTATGCATTTCTCATTACTTTCAATTTATGTCAATCAATTATATGAATCATATCTTATGTTATCAATCTTCCTTTATGTTATCAATCCTCCTTTTACATTTATTTTTTTATAATATATTTTTGATAACATTATTATGCGTTTCTCATTAGTCTCAATTTATGTCAATCAATTATACGTATGAGTAATATTTTACACTATCAATTCTCCTTTCAATTCAACGCATTAACTTGTAGGGTCAAGGTGGTTAGTTCCTCAAAAGTCCACATGAACACGAGTTTAAAAAATGATGGTCCAATGAGCTTGGCTCAACAGGCTTTGTGGGCAAGTAGTGCAGCAGCCAGTAATCCCTCCACTGTTAGGAGCCGAAGGTTTTCATTGCTCTGTGAGGCTAGTCTAGGATGAAGCTTAGGTGAAACTAAATGGAGAAACGAACCGACTGATGTTGAAAAATCAACGGATGAGTTGTGGCTAGCGGTGAAATGCCATTTGAACCCAAAGCTAGCTGGTTCTCCCCGAAATGCGTTGAGGCGCAGCAGTTGATTGGACATCTGAGGTAAAAACTATTTCGGCGCGGGCCGCGAGAGCGGTACCAAATCGAGGCAAACTTTAAATACTAGATATGTCCCCAAAATAAAAAGGGTCAAGTTCGGCTAGTGAGACGATGGGGGATAAGCTTCATCGTCGAGAGGGAAACAACCCAGATCACCAGCTAAGACCCCTAAATGATCGCTAAGTGATAGAGGAGGTATGAGTGCATAGACAGCCAGGAGGTGTCCAGCCTCACGCTATACCCTCCCATCTAGGAGCCAAGAGACCCGAGCCTTCGCCCAACTCCCATGACTCAACTCTCAACTTGGAGCGGGCAAGCTTGCACAGTGCAGCCACCAACCTAACCTGACAAGCCAAAATTGTGTTCCATCACTTTGTTGCCCTACCATGGGTCACAAGTTGGAACTGCCCAACTCAGCACACTAACCAATGTGTCAGATGCTTATAAACACTCATTTGTGTTATATTCTAGCCAATGTGAAATTCCTATACTAACATGAATAATAGATCCAAAAAGATGTAGTCTTCAGTTGGAATCTAGTTTATTGCTTTGATGTGATGGTTTTCTACTTCCAAATACACTTATCCTTGATGAACTATTTGTGGAAGAAAAAAATAGAATCAATTAAGATGTTATTAGAATCTTTCATCATATTAACATTCATTATGAACATCATTTTCATTTACAGCAAAATATTATCCTACCTCATATATATATATATATATATATATATATATATATATATATATATATATATATATATATATATATATATATATATATATA
>JBBPBP010000001.1:31218239-31228816 GCA_037974735.1 Cicer chorassanicum
TAAATGTGCTTGTGTATTTTTTTTTTGTCATTTGTTTTTGTTTTATGATATAATTGTTAAATTTGATTTGTTAAAAGAGAGGCATCTTTGGCTAAAATACTTTTGCACCCACATCCAATGAGATCTCTTCGTATTGCTAAGTTAACTTATATTGTAACTGTGTTTTAAGTCATTGCAAAATACTCTATTCTTGTTGGATGTCAGTGTAACTAATTCACAATGACAATGAATAGCATATTATCTCAAATTTGATTGAAAACATTGTAATCAAGACCAATATTTTTTATTATATCGCTTGGTTGGCTTCTACATGAACAAGAGTTTAAAAACTGATGGTCCAACGAGCTTGGCTCGACATGCTTTGTGGGAAAATAGTGCGGCAGCCTGTGATCCTTCCATTATTCGGAGCCGAATGTTTTTGCTGCTCTATGAGTCCAGCCTCACGCTATAACCTCTAGTATAGGAGCCAAGAGACCCGAGCCTTCGCCCAAGTCCCATGACTCAACTCTCAACTTGAAGCGGGCAGGCTTGCACAGTGCAACCACCAACCTAACCTAACAAGCCAAAGTTGTGTTCCATCACTTTGTTGCCCCCGCTTGGGTCACAAGTTGGAGCTACCCAACTCGGCACACTAACCAATGTGTCAGATGCTTATAAACACTCATTTGTGTTATATTCTAGCCAATGTGGGAGTTTCCTATACTAACATGAATACTAGATGCAAAAAGATGTAGTCTTCGGTTGGAATCTAGTTTATTGCTATGTTGTGATGGTTTTCTGCTTCCAAATACACCTATCCTTGATGAACTATTTGTGGAAGAAAAAAAATAGAATTCATTAAGATGGTATTAGAATCTTCCATCCAATTAATATTCAATATAAACATCATTTTTATTTGCAGCAAAATATTATCATACCTCATATAAATATACCTTCCATATTTGCTTGTGTATTTTTTTTTGGTCATTTGTTTTTGTTTTATTATATATACATGAACACGAGTTTAAAAAATGATGGTCCAACAAGCTTGGCTCGACAGGCTTTGTGGGCAAGTAGTGCGGCAGTCTGTGATCCCTCCACTGTCAGGAGCCGAAGGTTTTCGCTGCTCTGTGAGTCCAGCCTCACGCTATACCCTCCAGTCTAGGAGCCAAGAGACCCGAGCCTTCGCCCAAGTCCCATGACTCAACTCTCAACTTGGAGCGGGCAGACTTGCACATTGCAGCCACCAACCCAACCCGACAAGCCAAAGTTGTGTTCCATCACCTTGTTGCCCCCGCTTGGGTCACAAGTTGGAGCTACCCATCTCGGCACACTAACCAATGTGTCAAATGCTTATAAACACTCATTTGTGTTATATTCTAGCCAATGTGGTACTTTCATATACTAACATGAATAATAGATTCAAAAAGATGTAGTCTTCGGTTGGAATCTGGTTTATTGCTATGTTGTGATAGTTTTCTGCTTCCAAATACACTTATCCTTGATGAACTATTTGTGGAGGAAAAAAAATAGAATTCATTAAGATGCTGTTAGAATCTTCCACCAAATTAATATTCATTATGAACATCATTTTCATTTGAAGCAAAATATTGTTATACCTCGTATATATATCTTCCAAATATGCTTGTGTATTTTTTTTTTGTCATTTGTTTTTGTGTTATGATATAATTGTTCAATTTGATTTGTTAAAAGAAAGGTATCTTTGGCTAAAATATTTTTGCACACACATCCAATGAGATCTCTTCGTATTGCTAACTTAACTTATATAGTAATCGTGTTTTAATGTATTGCAAAATACTCGATTCTTGTTGGATGTCAGTGTAACTAATTCATAGTGACAATGAATATCGTATTATCTCAAATTTGATTGAAATCATTGTTATCAAGACCAATATTTTTTTTTATACAGACATCATTCAAGTTATAATAATTGAAAAATAAAAATATTTCTTTTATGTAGTGATCAATGACATGAAACATCCACATGAACACGAGTTTAAAAAATGATGGTCCAACAAGCTTGGCTCGACAGGCTTTGTGGGCAAGTAGTGGGGCAGTCTGTGATCCCTCCACTGTCAGGAGCCGAAGGTTTTCGCTGCTCTGTGAGTCCAGCCTCACGCTATACCCTCCAGTCTAGGAGCCAAGAGACCCGAGCCTTCGCCCAAGTCCCATGACTCAACTCTCAACTTGGAGCGGGCAGGCTTGCACATTGCAGCCACCAACCCAACCCGAAAAGCCAAAGTTGTGTTCCATCACCTTGTTGCCCCCGCTTGGGTCACAAGTTGGAGCTACCCATCTCGGCACACTAACCAATGTGTCAAATGCTTATAAACACTCATTTGTGTTATATTCTAGCCAATGTGGGACTTTCCTATACTAACATGAATAATAGATTCAAAAAGATGTAGTCTTCAGTTGGAATCTGGTTTACTGCTATGTTGTGATAGTTTTCTGCTTCCAAATACACTTATCCTTGATGAACTATTTGTGGAAGAAAAAAAATAGAATTCATTAAGATACTGTTTGAATCTTCCATCCAATTAATATTCATTATGAACATCATTTTCATTTGCAACAAAATATTGTTATACCTCGTATATATATCTTCCAAATGTGCTTGTGTATTTTTTTTGTCATTTGTTTTTGTGTTATGATATAATTGTTAAATTTGATTTGTTAAAAGAAAGGTATCTTTAGCTAAAATATTTTTGCACACACATCCAATGAGATCTCTTCGTATTGCTAACTTAACTTATATAGTAATCGTGTTTTAAGTAATTGCAAAATACTCGATTCTTGTTGGATGTCAGTGTAACTAATTCACAGTGACAATGAATATCGTATTATCTCAAATTTGATTGAAATCATTGTAATCAAGACCATTATTTTTTTTTATACAGACATCATTCAAAAATGATGGTCCAACAAGCTTGGCTCGACAGGCTTTGTGGGCAAGTAGTGCGGCAGTCTGTGATCCCTCCACTGTCAGGAGCCGAAGGTTTTCGCTGCTCTGTGAGTCCAGCCTCACGCTATACCCTCCAGTCTAGGAGCCAAGAGACCCGAGCCTTCGCCCAAGTCCCATGACTCAACTCTCAACTTGGAGCGGGCAGGCTTGCACATTGCAGCCACCAACCCAACCCGACAAGCCAAAGTTGTGTTCCATCACCTTGTTGCCCCCGCTTGGGTCACAAGTTGGAGCTACCCATCTCGGCACACTAACCAATGTGTCAAATGCTTATAAACACTCATTTGTGTTATATTCTAGCCAATGTGGGACTTTCATATACTAACATGAATAATAGATTCAAAAAGATGTAGTCTTCGGTTGGAATCTGGTTTATTGCTATGTTGTGATAGTTTTCTGCTTCCAAATACACTTATCCTTGATGAACTATTTGTGGAGGAAAAAAAATAGAATTCATTAAGATGCTGTTAGAATCTTCCACCAAATTAATATTCATTATGAACATCATTTTCATTTGCAACAAAATATTGTTATACCTCGTATATATATCTTCCAAATATGCTTGTGTATTTTTTTTTTGTCATTTGTTTTTGTGTTATGATATAATTGTTCAATTTGATTTGTTAAAAGAAAGGTATCTTTGGCTAAAATATTTTTGCACACACATCCAATGAGATCTCTTCGTATTGCTAACTTAACTTATATAGTAATCGTGTTTTAATGTATTGCAAAATACTCGATTCTTGTTGGATGTCAGTGTAACTAATTCATAGTGACAATGAATATCGTATTATCTCAAATTTGATTGAAATCATTGTAATCAAGACCGATATTTTTTTTATACAGACATCATTCAAGTTATAATAATTGAAAAATAAAAATATTTCTTTTATGTAGTGATCAATGACATGAAACATCCACATGAACACGAGTTTAAAAAATGATGGTCCAACAAGCTTGGCTCGACAGGCATTGTGGGCAAGTAGTGCGGCAGTCTGTGATCCCTCCACTGTCAAGAGCCGAAGGTTTTCGCTGCTCTGTGAGTCCAGCCTCACGCTATACCCTCCAGTCTAGGAGCCAAGAGACCCGAGCCTTCGCCCAAGTCCCATGACTCAACTCTCAACTTGGAGCGGGCAGGCTTGCACATTGCAGCCACCAACCCAACCCGAAAAGCCAAAGTTGTGTTCCATCACCTTGTTGCCCCCGCTTGGTTCACAAGTTGGAGCTACCCATCTCGGCACACTAACCAATGTGTCAAATGCTTATAAACACTCATTTGTGTTATATTCTAGCCAATGTGGGACTTTCCTATACTAACATGAATAATAGATTCCAAAAGATGTAGTCTTCAGTTGGAATCTGGTTTACTGCTATGTTGTGATAGTTTTCTGCTTCCAAATACACTTATCCTTGATGAACTATTTGTGGAAGAAAAAAAATAGAATTCATTAAGATGCTGTTTGAATCTTCCATCCAATTAATATTCATTATGAACATCATTTTCATTTGCAACAAAATATTGTTATACCTCGTATATATATCTTCCAAATGTGCTTGTGTATTTTTTTTGTCATTTGTTTTTGTGTTATGATATAATTGTTAAATTTGATTTGTTAAAAGAAAGGTATCTTTAGCTAAAATATTTTTGCACACACATCCAATGAGATCTCTTCGTATTGCTAAGTTAACTTATATAGTAATCGTGTTTTAAGTAATTGCAAAATACTCGATTCTTGTTGGATGTCAGTGTAACTAATTCACAGTGACAATGAATATCGTATTATCTCATATTTGATTGAAATCATTGTAATCAAGACCAATATTTTTTTTTATACAGACATCATTCAAAAATGATGGTCCAACAAGCTTGGCTCGACAGGCTTTGTGGGCAAGTAGTGCGGCAGTCTGTGATCCCTCCACTGTCAGGAGCCGAAGGTTTTCGCTGCTCTGTGAGTCCAGCCCCACGCTATACCCTCCAGTCTTGGAGCCAAGAGACCCAAGCCTTCGCCCAAGTCCCATGACTCAACTCTCAACTTGGAGCGGGCAGGCTTGCACATTGCAGCCACCAACCCAACCCGACAAGCCAAAGTTGTGTTCCATCACCTTGTTGCCCCCGCTTGGGTCACAAGTTGGAGCTACCCATCTCGGCACACTAACCAATGTGTCAAATGCTTATAAACACTCATTTGTGTTATATTCTAGCCAATGTGGGACTTTCATATACTAACATGAATAATAGATTCAAAAAGATGTAGTCTTCGGTTGGAATCTGGTTTATTGCTATGTTGTGATAGTTTTCTGCTTCCAAATACACTTATCCTTGATGAACTATTTGTGGAAGAAAAAAAATAGAATTCATTAAGATGCTGTTAGAATCTTCCATCCAATTAATATTCATTATGAACATCATTTTCATTTGCAACAAAATATTGTTATACCTCGTATATATATCTTCCAAATGTGCTTGTGTATTTTTTTTTTGTCATTTGTTTTTGTGTTATGATATAATTGTTAAATTTGATTTGTTAAAAGAAAGGTATCTTTGGCTAAAATATTTTTGCACACACATCCAATGAGATCTCTTTGTATTGCTAACTTAACTTATTTAGTAATCGTGTTTTACGTAATTGCAAAATACTCGATTCTTGTTGGATGTCAGTGTAACAAATTCACAATGACAATGAATATCATATTATTTCAAATTTGATTGAAATCAAGACCAATATTTTTTTTTATACAGACATCATTCAAGTTATAATAATTGAAAAATAAAAATATTTCTTTTATGTAGTGATCAATGACATGAAACATCCACATGAACACGAGTTTAAAAAATGATGGTCCAACAAGCTTGGCTCGACAGGCTTTGTGGGCAAGTAGTGCGGCAGTCTGTGATCCCTCCACTGTCAGGAGCCGAAGGTTTTCGCTGCTCTGTGAGTCCAGCCTCACGCTATACCCTCCAGTCTAGGAGCCAAGAGACCCGAGCCTTCGCCCAAGTCCCATGACTCAACTCTCAACTTGGAGTGGGCAGGCTTGCACATTGCAGCCACCAACCCAACCCGACAAGCCAAAGTTGTGTTCCATCACCTTGTTGCCCCCGCTTGGGTCACAAGTTGGAGCTACCCATCTCGGCACACTAACCAATGTGTCAAATGCTTATAAACACTCATTTGTGTTGTATTCTAGCCAATGTGGGACTTTCCTATACTAACATGAATAATAGATTCAAAAAGATGTAGTCTTCGGTTGGAATCTGGTTTATTGCTATGTTGTGATAGTTTTCTGCTTCCAAATACACTTATCCTTGATGAACTATTTGTGGAGGAAAAAAAATAGAATTCATTAAGATGCTGTTAGAATCTTCCACCAAATTAATATTCATTATGAACATCATTTTCATTTGCAGCAAAATATTGTTATACCTCGTATATATATCTTCCAAATATGCTTGTGTATTTTTTTTTTTGTCATTTGTTTTTGTGTTATGATATAATTGTTCAATTTGATTTGTTAAAAGAAAGGTATCTTTGGCTAAAATATTTTTGCACACACATCCAATGAGATCTCTTCGTATTGCTAACTTAACTTATATAGTAATCGTGTTTTAATGTATTGCAAAATACTCGATTCTTGTTGGATGTCAGTGTAACTAATTCATAGTGACAATGAATATCATATTATGTCAAATTTGATTGAAATCATTGTAATCAAGACCAATATTTTTTTTTATACAGACATCGTTCAAGTTATAATAATTGAAAAATAAAAATATTTCTTTTATGTAGTGATCAATGACATGAAACATCCACATGAACACGAGTTTAAAAAATGATGGTCCAACAAGCTTGGCTCGACAGGCTTTGTGGGCAAGTAGTGCGGCAGTCTGTGATCCCTCCACTGTCAGGAGCCGAAGGTTTTCGCTGCTCTGTGAGTCCAGCCTCACGCTATACCCTCCAGTCTAGGAGCCAAGAGACCCGAGCCTTCGCCCAAGTCCCATGACTCAACTCTCAACTTGGAGCGGGCAGGCTTGCACATTGCAGCCACCAACCCAACCCGAAAAGCCAAAGTTGTGTTCCATCACCTTGTTGCCCCCGCTTGGGTCACAAGTTGGAGCTACCCATCTCGGCACACTAACCAATGTGTCAAATGCTTATAAACACTCATTTGTGTTATATTCTAGCCAATGTGGGACTTTCTTATAATAACATGAATAATAGATTCCAAAAGATGTAGTCTTTAGTTGGAATCTGGTTTACTGCTATGTTGTGATGGTTTTCTGCTTTCAAATACACTTATCCTTGATGAACTATTTGTGGAAGAAAAAAAATAGAATTCATTAAGATGCTGTTTGAATCTTCCATCCAATTAATATTCATTATGAACATCATTTTCATTTGCAACAAAATATTGTTATACCTCGTATATATATCTTCCAAATGTGCTTGTGTATTTTTTTTGTCATTTGTTTTTGTGTTATGATATAATTGTTAAATTTGATTTGTTAAAAGAAAGGTATCTTTAGCTAAAATATTTTTGCACACACATCCAATGAGATCTCTTCGTATTGCTAAGTTAACTTATATAGTAATCGTGTTTTAAGTAATTGCAAAATACTCGATTCTTGTTGGATGTCAGTGTAACTAATTCACAGTGACAATGAATATCGTATTATCTCATATTTGATTGAAATCATTGTAATCAAGACCAATATTTTTTTTTATACAGACATCATTCAAAAATGATGGTCCAACAAGCTTGGCTTGACAGGCTTTGTGGGCAAGTAGTGCGGCAGTCTGTGATCCCTCCACTGTCAGGAGCCGAAGGTTTTCGCTGCTCTGTGAGTCCAGCCCCACGCTATACCCTCCAGTCTTGGAGCCAAGAGACCCAAGCCTTCGCCCAAGTCCCATGACTCAACTCTCAACTTGGAGCGGGCAGGCTTGCACATTGCAGCCACCAACCCAACCCGACAAGCCAAAGTTGTGTTCCATCACCTTGTTGCCCCCGCTTGGGTCACAAGTTGGAGCTACCCATCTCGGCACACTAACCAATGTGTCAAATGCTTATAAACACTCATTTGTGTTATATTCTAGCCAATGTGGGACTTTCATATACTAACATGAATAATAGATTCAAAAAGATGTAGTCTTCGGTTGGAATCTGGTTTATTGCTATGTTGTGATAGTTTTCTGCTTCCAAATACACTTATCCTTGATGAACTATTTGTGGAGGAAAAAAAATAGAATTCATTAAGATGCTGTTAGAATCTTCCACCAAATTAATATTCATTATGAACATCATTTTCATTTGCAGCAAAATATTGTTATACCTCGTATATATATCTTCCAAATATGCTTGTGTATTTTTTTTTGTCATTTGTTTTTGTGTTATGATATAATTGTTCAATTTGATTTGTTAAAAGAAAGGTATCTTTGGCTAAAATATTTTTGCACACACATCCAATGAGATCTCTTCGTATTGCTAACTTAACTTATATAGTAATGGTGTTTTAATGTATTGCAAAATACTCGATTCTTGTTGGATGTCAGTGTAACTAATTCATAGTGACAATGAATATCGTATTATCTCAAATTTGATTGAAATCATTGTAATCAAGACCAATATTTTTTTTTTATACAGACATCATTCAAGTTATAATAATTGAAAAATAAAAATATTTCTTTTATGTAGTGATCAATGACATGAAACATCCACATGAACACGAGTTTAAAAAATAATGGTCCAACAAGCTTGGCTCGACAGGCTTTGTGGGCAAGTAGTGCGGCAGTCTGTGATCCCTCCACTGTCAGAAGCCGAAGGTTTTCGCTGCTCTGTGAGTCCAGCCTCACGCTATACCCTCCAATCTAGGAGCCAAGAGACCCGAGCCATCGCCCAAGTCCCATGACTCAACTCTCAACTTGGAGCGGGCAGGCTTGCACATTGCAGCCACCAACCCAACCCGAAAAGCCAAAGTTGTGTTCCATCACCTTGTTGCCCCCGCTTGGGTCACAAGTTGGAGCTACCCATCTCGGCACACTAACCAATGTGTCAAATGCTTATAAACACTCATTTGTGTTATATTCTAGCCAATGTGGGACTTTCTTATAATAACATGAATAATAGATTCCAAAAGATGTAGTCTTTAGTTGGAATCTGGTTTACTGCTATGTTGTGATGGTTTTCTGCTTTCAAATACACTTATCCTTGATGAACTATTTGTGGAAGAAAAAAAATAGAATTCATTAAGATGCTGTTTGAATCTTCCATCCAATTAATATTCATTATGAACATCATTTTCATTTGCAACAAAATATTGTTATACCTCGTATATATATCTTCCAAATGTGCTTGTGTATTTTTTTTGTCATTTGTTTTTGTGTTATGATATAATTGTTAAATTTGATTTGTTAAAAGAAAGGTATCTTTAGCTAAAATATTTTTGCACACACATCCAATGAGATCTCTTCGTATTGCTAAGTTAACTTATATAGTAATCGTGTTTTAAGTAATTGCAAAATACTCGATTCTTGTTGGATGTCAGTGTAACTAATTCACAGTGACAATGAATATCGTATTATCTCAAATTTGATTGAAATCATTGTAATCAAGACCAATATTTTTTTTATACAGACATCATTCAAAAATGATGGTCCAACAAGCTTGGCTCGACAGGCTTTGTGGGCAAGCAGTGCGGCAGTCTGTGATCCCTCCACTGTCAGGAGCAGAAGGTTTTCGCTGCTCTGTGAGTCCAGCCTCACGCTATACCCTCCAGTCTAGGAGCCAAGAGACCCGAGCCTTCGCCCAAGTCCCATGACTCAACTCTCAACTTGGAGCGGGCAGGCTTGCACATTGCAGCCACCAACCCAACCCGACAAGCCAAAGTTGTGTTCCATCACCTTGTTGCCCCCGCTTGGGTCACAAGTTGGAGCTACCCATCTCGGCACACTAACCAATGTGTCAAATGCTTATAAACACTCATTTGTGTTATATTCTAGCCAATGTGGGACTTTCCTATACTAACATGAATAATAGATTCCAAAAGATGTAGTCTTCGGTTGGAATCTGGTTTATTGCTATGTTGTGATAGTTTTCTGCTTCCAAATACACTTATCCTTGATGAACTATTTGTGGAAGAAAAAAAATAGAATTCATTAAGATGCTGTTAGAATCTTCCATCCAATTAATATTCATTATGAACATCATTTTCATTTGCAACAAAATATTGTTATACCTCGTATATATATCTTCCAAATGTGCTTGTGTATTTTTTTTTGTCATTTGTTTTTGTGTTATGATATAATTGTTAAATTTGATTTGTTAAAAGAAAGGTATCTTTGGCCAAAATATTTTTGCACACACATCCAATGAGATCTCTTCGTATTGCTAACTTAACTTATTTAGTAATCGTGTTTTACGTAATTGCAAAATACTCGATTCTTGTTGGATGTCAGTGTAACAAATTCACAATGACAATGAATATTATATTATTTCAAATTTGATTGAAATCAAGACCAATATTTTTTTTTTATACAGACATCATTCAAGTTATAATAATTGAAAAATAAAAATATTTCTTTTATGTAGTGATCAATGACATGAAACATCCACATGAACA